>OZ024689.1:33068404-33290194 GCA_964016905.1 Perithous albicinctus
TCTGTTTACTCGCATTCTCGCTAATAGTTTTCACGCTCTCAACGTCGCTGCTGTCTCTTCTATCCGATGATTTATCGCGTTCCTTCTCCCTCGACTTCTCGCTCATCCTCTTCTCCAATTTCTTGACCGCAGTCGCATTTTTACCGCCTTTGTCGTCTTTTTGCGGTACTTCACTCGATTTTCGTTTTCTCGCTTCGGGCTTTCCTCGCGTAGTCGTGCCGGTATCTTCCTTACTCTTTGAGCTCGGTTGTTGCGACGGTTGTTGTTGTTGTTGTTGTTGTTGTTGTTGTTGCGGTTGCTTCGGAGGTTGCTGTTGCTGCTGCTGCTGCTGTTGCTGCTGATTGTGGTGATGTTGTTGTTGTTGTTGCTGCTGCTGCTCCTGCTGGGACGACGAAGATTGCTGCTTGATACTTTGACTCGATTTTTTCCCAGTTTTTGTCCCAGAAATATTTCGTGACCCATCATTATCTCGAGACCCACTGAGCACACTTTGGTTAGCTGATTTTTCTTTCCGTTGTTGTACCAAGACGTGCAGTTCCTTAGATGTATCGGAATTTCTGTTATCACCTTTTTTACTCGAAGATGATTGCTGCTTACGCTCGCGTTGTTGTTTGTGTTGCTGTTGTTGTTGTTGTTGCTGTGGTTGATCTTCTTTGTAGGCGGTTCCACCTGATTCTTCTCTCTCAGTAGGCGGCGGCTGAAACTCAAGTCCATACCGCCCGTCGGAAGTTTTAAGCTTCTTATCGGGCAGTTTCTTGAGTTTCCGCCCTGCCGCCTGTGTCGTTTTCTTCTCCGCTCCCTCGGCATTATCGTCGCTCGTTGTTCTATTGATCTGTCGTTTCTTTGTCGTAGTTTTGTTTTTCGAACGATTGCTTGTATCGCTCTCGGACGATGTTGTCGATGATATTGCTTGTTCTTTTTTAACCGGCGAACTACTTCGCGCAACCGGACTCTTCTCGTCCTCGGAATCGCTGCTGCTATCGGATGAGCTGCTGCTACAACTGCTGCTGCTTGTTTCGCTGTTGCTCGTTGATGCTGAATGTACCTTGTTCTCCTGCAGCGCTTTCTTCGGTTGTTTAGGCGAGAGTTCCTCCTTCTTTGGCGATTCTTCCTTCTTGACATCGCGCTTTTTCGTCAGTTCCGGTGACTCCTTCTTCGCTTTCGCTTCCGCTTGGGTTTCGGCATCCGGCTGCGCCGGCTTTGTCCCGAGCCCGCTCTTTATATGCTCCGCCGCTTTTTTAGCAGCTTGCCGCTGCGGCACGTACGCAAGAATCTCCGAACCGTCGCCAAATTCCTTGTCAAAATCGTAAATATCGTTGCTCTTCGGTTCCTTCGAACTTCCCTTGCTCTCCTTCGGTTTTTTCGTTACTTTTTCCTTTATCGGTTTGGTAGGTTTTGCTTCCTCGACAACAGGCGGCGATTTTATAGACTCCGGTTGTTCAATAGGCGTGTCTTTTTTGTTCTGCGAACGTTGCATGATCTCTGAGGCCTTTTTAGCCGCTTGCCGTTGCGGTACGATAAGCGCCGAAGGTATGTATTCCTTTTTCTTCGAAACTTTCGCGTTTTCCTTATTGTTCGAACTCTCGGTAACTTCGCGCTCATTTCTCGATGATTCTTTGCTAGCGCCGCTATAACCCTTTTGGGAATTCTTCGTATCCGCGGCGGAGAATTGTTTCATAGCGGCTTTGGTGATAAGAGGTACAGCGTGCGAAGTTCCGTGCTCCTGAGAATCACTGTCTGTGTCGGAATAAATAGCCGCCAGTGCTGAGGGACCGAGACGCGAGGAAGCGCTCGTTTTCAATGGCAAAAGCTCGTCACTGTCGCTGCCAGAAGCGCTTCCCAACTCTTTCTCCATGTGCTGTAAGGTAGTGCGCGATTTTGCGCTGTCGTTTTTTTCGCTCGCACTGCTGCTGTCCGCTTGCTGAGGCCGGTCGGGAGCACTTGATTTCTTCGTCTTTCGTCTCGTCGAGGCCTTTGGCTTCGGCGTTGCCGTTTCTTCTTCCGTGCTCGAGTCACTCTCGAGTTTCAGAGCCTTCGACTTGCTCGTGCACTTTGTGCTCGTTGGCGTTGTCGCTGTTGCTAGCGAAGGCGTCGTTGTTGTTCCTGCTGTTGTTGTTGTTGTTGGAGTTGTTGTTGTTGTAGTTGCTGCTACTGTTGCTGCTGCTACTGCTGCTGCTGCTGCTGCTGCTGCTGCTGCTGCTGCCGCTGCTATTGCTGCAGTTGTCGTCGTTGCTCCAGCTGTCGACGGCGTCGACGATTTTATCGTCGGCTTTGCTGTGTCGGTTTCGCTGCTGCTGAGACACGAGAGATCGTAACGAGTCGTGTCGCTTCCGTATAAATTTTTCCTTCTCACCGTACCGTTGAAATACAGCTTTTTACTCGATGCACCGTTAAAATCGGGCTGAGGATTTTTCTCGTCGCTCGATACAGGAGAGGGCGATCTTATTCCTGCAATACGCGCGACTATCGTCTCGAAATCGCGTGTGTGATCTTCCGCTTCTGCGTGAGAGTATAGACGATCGTAGATCGAGGGACCGTGATTTGCCTCCGCAACCGCCGCAGCCGCAGCCGGCGGCAATGCAGGGCCCGATAGCACCGCTGACTGTTTATGAAATGTTTGTTCGCGAAGACGGAGAAACGAACGGCAGAGCTTCTCACGTCTGCCTACCATGTAACAGAGATTTCGCACTCGCTCAAGATCCTGACGAAGCTGCACGAACGTTCGCATTTTTTCCAGATCCGCTGCTTGACCCTGGGCACGTGCTCCCGCCCCAGACAATTCACCGCAACGAGGCGCAAGAAGAGGCTTGTTGTGACCCGCCTGTAGAAAACGATTGGCGATACTTCATCTTTGCTACGTCATTTATTTTCGAAAATTCGGTTTTTAAGCATATCTCACGCAAATTATGAATCGGATTCTTATTTTCCTTTTTTAAAAATCGTTTTATAGTAGTGAAACGTGTTTTTAGTGACGATACATTCGAATAATTCTCTATAAGAATCAATATATTATCATTGATAAATCGAAACTTTATTATCAACTTTTTATTATAATTTTATTTTGAAAGAGCTTTTTGAGAGAAATGAGCTTTTTATGCTTATGCCAAAACCTACGTATTAATAATAAATTTAAGGCACTAACCCTTCTCTTCAACTTCCAATAGTTGTAAATGTACACTACAGCATCCGGATCGACATCCAATTTTTGGGACGTTATGTCTTTGAGACACACGTGCTTATCGAACTCTGCTTCGATTTCCTGTAACCTAAGAGACGATATTTGTCTTTATTAATATCGAATTGTGCTTGGAAGATATTTAATATTTTTTTTATTACGGCGAAAAAACGCACTTAGCTGCCCGTGCTTGATTCTTTTCCTCGGACGTCATGTCCTTGCGTTTACGACGCCTGGACTCTCCGTCCTCGGAATCCGAACCACCCTTGCCCGAGCTCCCACCGGGACCTCCTCCAACACCCACTTTGTCTTTCGTGTTGGTTCTACTGTGCTTCTGACAGTACGACTGCAATGAAACAAGAAAATATTTTTTATCATCAACATTAATGCTCTGGCCATTAAAGAGTTTCCATAAATAATTTTAAACTATTACAACTGAAAATCGCGGATGTTATTAAAGAATGAATGAGTAAAATATTAAATCAGTTTTTGCCCACATTTTTCTATTTTAAGAATTACGTTGAAAATTACGGTTTAATCAATTTCCAATTATTAACATCTATTTAACGACAAGAAACAAAAACATATCCTAGAATAATCTCTTCCAGATTTACAACTCTAACACCGAGTTGAAATTCCCTCCGTAATCAAGCAAAAATACACGAATGGAAATTTTGGTTAACTTAAAAAAAAAAAAAAAAATCCTACGCGTGTTTCTCTGATTTTTATAGGTTTTTCAGGTTTTTCGTCAGTTTTTTTCATAACGCCTGTCAATCTAAAAGGATTTTAAATTCTAGTAACGAATATGTTTGTGTAGTTGGGAAGGAATTCTCACCCTCAATTTAACACCATCATCGGCCATCTCGTCCTCGATAATAGCTTTCATCTCAAGGCCATACTTGAATGCACAGGTTACGTGATACGCGGTTTTGCACGTCTTTATACTGCATTGAATGCAAGCACCGACGCGCTCGCGGCACAGCACGCATATCAGCGCCCATCGGCTTTGCTGTAATAATCGTTGTATTAATAAATATCTCTCTTTTTTATTAACTTTTAAAGTATAAAGGACAAAATAAAGTTTCGTTTACCGGAATACTGGATATTTTAGTGATCGGCTCCATTCTTTCTACACATCCGATGCTAACCTCCGGTATCCAAAGAGCGCAAGATACGTGTGCCCACTTTTGACCGCTTCTCGTACACTTCATAGCGCCGCCTTTGTTCGGACACAGAACGCAATCGGGCCGCTGACTTAGAGAGCAAGTTCGACAGAGCCAAGAGCCGTCGGGTATGGAAGTTATACCGTAGCACGCCTGATGCACGCAAATGTTGCAACAGTCACAGAACACCATCTCGTTACCTTCCTCGGAATCCGGCTATCGAAGATAACAATTATAAATTTCCTGTCCATTCTGGTGTAAAATATAACATTTCCATTAAGCACACATTTCTTTTTCAATGTTTAGACATATTTTAAGTAATGAAGAGTTTTATTAGAACCCCTTGTTTTCATGTATTGTATTTTCATTATATTTACGTGTTTTAAAATATAATTTTCGTGAAAGGTCTACGTAAGATCTGTTGCTAGTTATGACTTCGGTGAATTACAAAATTATTGTGAAGCACTTATTTTAATGTTTAGTGTGTTATAAAAATTAGTGAAGGTTTTATTAAATTTATTGAAAATAAAAAGAACGTCGACACTAGATCGAATATGAATGATGGTTTCGATGTTGAGCTTAAAAATATATAGGTAAAAAAATGTATATATTACTTGACTCACCGATCTGCAAACATCGCAAATAACGTTTTCATCGTACTCGATACCGAGACCTTCCTCATTCTTCACGATTGTCTGAATTCTCTCCCAACAACGAACCTCCAATTCTTCTATAACGCGTTCCAATTGTGTTTCGGTGACCGAAGCTTGACCAGCCTGGAAAAAATATAGATACTATTATAAAACACCGTTTTTATATCTCATGTTACAATTAGCCAACACATTTAGGACAAAATGTAGCTCGTAAACTCATCGCCGTCAAGTTTCCGCTTATTTTACGACTAAAAATTCATAAAATAAAATAAAAAGTGATTTCGTGGAGGTAAGGAAATCAGTCATGGAAACAAAATACTTGGTGGTAAAGTTTGATTTATCTGTGCAGGAATAATGCGTTTACCTGAGCTCTCTCGCCGTTGAGGACTTCGAGCCAGGCGATATCCGTGTCGTCGAGATCATAGGCGCAAGCCTTTTCGGCTCGGGTCGGCGTCGTGCTCAAATGATGGTCCTCCGGATTGAAGTAATCGTCCCGTGATATCCTTATGAATTTTTTCGGTCTACAACAGCACGCATAGCGATAAAACGTTAATTAAACGTGTCATTCAATTTACAAAAGGCTTTAGATTTAAAAAAAAAAAAAAAAAAAAGCATCAGAAACATTTTAAAACAAAAATTGACTTATAATGTTGCAGAATTTATTAATTTGTCGGCATTTTCATAGACGGTGAAATCATAGGCATGTTTATGCCCATTTCGTGGGCATAAACATTCGAATGGTAAGGACGTTTGGTAATAAAAAATATAGCTTACAATTTAAATTCGCCATGATGTTTGTTGATGGGTGAAGTATTGGTATTCGCGACCATTGGTTCTGGAAGTGAGTCCGGATTCACCGGGACTTGAACACCTCTCTCCCACTCCTGTTTCCATTGATCTGTTATTACCCAGTACTCGTTGGGACTTAGGGGCTCGCTGTCCGGCAGTTTCATCGCGCTTATCAGGTCTTTTCGAAATAATTCGGCGGGCGCTTCGGCCGCCGAACGATTGTATATGCTTGATATTTTGATGTCGCTAAGGGGCCTCGGGGTCCATGAGGCGCCGCCTTGGCTCGATGACGCCATCGTTTCCTCCTCCTCGGAGGGACCCAGAGCCACCGTCGATGTCGATAAGCCCGCGGCAGCCGGGCCCAATCTACATTTTCGCCTCTTGATCGCGCCCGGATAAGAACCCAAATCATTGTCGTTCTTGTTTATTCGCTTGCCTCGTTGTGCCATTCTACTATGCCCGTTTTAGCTAGACGTACGTGGCACATGCAAGTGAGCTTCTGCGCGCACCCTGAAATTTATCGTATTTTCATTAAAAAAAAAAAAAAAATTTTAACTCTCAACTTTCGACAATTTGTCAATATTTCATTTTAGATGATCCATCAATTGTCATTCAAAAAAACAACAGGTACCATTAATTTACAGCTGTTTCTTTCAAAAAATCGTACTACAACAGACTCGAAAACAGACAAAATTTGTTTTATTGAATATTCAAATAACAACATTAATATCCAAAATTAAAATAATGAATCGTGATTGAATAAATAAATTCGAAAGCGACGTTTGATTATATAGATAATTATGGAAATAAAAAAAATTAACCAATTGTCATGCAAAATTAAACACATAACACTCATTTTCAGGTGTTTTTAGTTTTGTTTTAAATTGTTATTCATTGGATTATATTGCAAAGGAACTTAAATGGCAATTATTTCAAACTAGGAATGTTGACTGTTACTTAAATTATGGCAATAAAAATATTATGAATTTTATTAAACTGCAAGAAAGAAACCGGCAGAAAAATTAAAAAAAAAAAGGTGGAAATTTTGTAATTTAAACATGTATATCTGACTCAAGTTCAGTGGTGAATGTTGATGATTACTTACATAAAAACTTGTAATCATCAATTGAACAAAAAGATTTTAGATTATATTGAGAATAATATTCAAACTTAAGTAGCTACCAATTTTAACTAGAAATATTAATTACTAAAGGAATGGGGGGGGGGGGATTATCAAAATTATTAATTCTGTGATTCATTTCGGATTTAAATTTAATGACAGATAATGATTAATTAATTAAAAACATTAATTTACCAGTTGATTTGACAAATTTTATAGTATACTCAGAATAATATTGGAAATTTAACAGCAACAAAACTAACAACTAGTTATAGCAATGAAAATGTTATGAATTTGATTAAACTCAACTGACAGTGACGTATAGTCAAAAGTACTAATTTTCTCATTCATACATCCGTTTCTGGTGGAAATTCAAGTTGAAAAATTGATTATTTAAATCACAATACTGATTTACCAATTGTGTAAACAGCGATAAATTATTAAGATCCAAAATGTTGATTGTTTAATATGAAAAAAAAAAAAAAAAATCATGACATTTGAAAAACAACAGTAACAAATTTTCCAAAATTCAAATTCTGTTAATCAAACATGAAATTTTGGCTTGAATTTGATTGCAAATACGGAGCCAACACCAGTTTAATATGCCAAAGAATTAACAAGAAGAAAAATAAATACTCACTACATAGCTGTCCGTATATTTACTAGTTGGAAACATAAGTTCCTCTCAGAACTGAAAAGCAAAAAAAAATCGTTATCCCTTAATATCCACAGTCGACAGATTCTGTAAAATCATATATACAACATACAAGCAGCAAAGCACATACAAATATATATTTATATATACATATATGTATATATACATCTAGCTTGAATTGTAAAAATTACAGGTTAACAAATAAGCCAATAGTCTCACTTTAATTTCCAAATAATCCAAATTCAGCCTACTCCAATACGATAAAAAATATAATCCATATAACTTTTCACTCAAATAGCAAAAACTTCCACTGTTTGAAAACAAATTGAGACAAGCTCCACAATCCGTTTTAAAATTCCATCACAGATGAACTTTTGAGTTACTCATATCCAAAATTCCTGTAGCAGAATTGCAGATCATCGAGCCTTGTACAGAATGATTTAAATCACCAATTTCAAAAGCAAAAGCCAAGAGAATCTTGTGTGTTGCTTTATATCCTTTTGTCGCAAGCAGCAAGAAATTTAAAAAAATCTCTTGCGAACAGAAAAATATCACCTCATAACCACGGTGAGAGAAAAAAAATAATCACCGTATATTGAAAATCATCAGAAGTAATCATCAGTGTAGAATCCCCGTTGTATCGGGTTAAGCCGCGTTTGTCACCAATTGAAAATCGGCCGTTCTCAATAATCCCAGACTCCGCTTCCGTGATTTCTCGTCTCTGGTTGGTGCTGGGATAGAGTTCTCAGCTGAAGTGTGTAAGAATATAGGTTATAAAAAAGTATGTCCATTAGGTTGATCCATGTGTATCCACTCTGTGTTAACGCTTAAATTCACAATGTTCGTAATCGGTAAATCGGTAAAAACACGGTAATCGGGAGGCACATTAAAAAAGAATCATCCGTAATGAACGAAATCGCTACGAGGTTGCTCCCCAGTAGTCGTTGCATTCATGTAAACATTGTCAGGGTGTGAAAAAGCTCGACTCTGACGTTCGTGGTGATTTAAAAGTTTGACTCACTGCGCGTTATGAGGATAACGAAGTAGCCGGACCGCTCGGATCTTCATCGTGCACGAATATATGACTTTTTTAAAACGTTTCTCTCAGCACGAACAAAATGCCTCACGGCTCCATTACGCTGCTGCTGCTGCTGCTGCTGCTGCTGCTGCTGCTGCTGCCTGCTGCCCAACAACATTGACAATACAGATGGCAGCAGAATCGCGGCCACAATCGCAAAGGCGCACATATATATATTGCCTTGGCGGTACAGGAGCGCACGCACCAACACACGCACACCTCGGTCAAGCATTAAATACCTTATTATTGATCTATTAGCCGCGAAATTATATTTTCGCGGGCACTTTTACACGTGATTAGACGTTTAATGTCATATAACATCATTGATAAGTTGAGATAGAAAAGCATTCTCAGCCGTCGTTTTGCCAATTGGAGATTTGGGTTTGATTCGTTGGGAATGCCGAATTTTATGTGTCGGTCGCGAGAGAGAGAGAGACGTGTGAGGGGGTTACGAGGGGGAGGCGGAGGGGTGGGCGCGGGCAGGGGGATATAAAGAAGAAGTGCGTACGACTCTCTCTCTGTCACAGGGGTGCCTAACCAACATGTTCTCATTAGCGATTCCAGTAACGTTATAGCCTCTTCGTACTCACTCCTCTCGAACGATTCACGATCGTTTTATATTATTTCCTCTCCCACTTTTCATCCCCTCTTTTACTTTAACTCTCTCGACACTATATTTATTAAATCTCGTTATTTGTTTTCGGGGGAAGGTGAGGGAGAACGGGAGAGGCAAAAGAGAGAGAGAGAGAGGAGAAAGAGGCTAGCTCTCAACGTCGTAGGTGAAAATATGTTGAGAGAGCTCAACGGGCAACGTGCGAACCACGCACACCGATCTCCTTCGCTTACCGATCGATAAAGTATTTACATTTAATGTGGATAGTGGGCTTTGGCGCCATCATGCCTGAAAAAATAACTGGTGCTGCTGCTGCTGCCGCGGTAGAAATGCAATGAGGTTGCCTGCTGCTGCTGCTCAGTCGAGAGAGCTCCGTCTCTCTCTCTCTCTCTCTCTCTCTCTCCGTTGCAGTAATGTAAACGCGACAGTCACGTGACAAACGAACGTCGGATTTTGCGTTATTCGTATATTAGGGAATATGGATCACGAGGAATGTAACGATATTTCAGGAACGAGGGTAAACAGCTGTACATGAAGGTAGATAGAGGCGAAACTGTTTTGACGAGGCTGCTATAAAAAACGCACTTTTTAACACGAATAACGGAAAACTTTTCATCAAGCGGAATTTTCAGCCTGCAGCTCTGCGCTGTCTCGCTCTCTCTCTCTCTCGCTCTCTTTCCATAGGTCTGTTCGTCTTGGCTTGTAATGCGAGATTTTCACACCGCTCTGAATAGGCGCTCCTCACCTGTTTCAGATGGACCGAATGCAGCATCCGCGCCGTGTTTCTCTTTTCAACGCGGCATTTTTCAAGCGCCAATATGATATCTAAAGGACATGCGATTGAGATCCAAATGAAGGATTTGGATAACTTTTTCGTTAGCTAATAAGACACGTTTTTCTTTCACAAATAGCGATAATTAGGTTCATCTTGACGGGAACTTATTGTTGTCGTAATAATAACTAAAATAAAGGATTACCAAAATGCCAACAAATGGACATAGTTTATCGGCTGTCGGTACGGAAACATAACGTTTTCAAATTGCTACAGCCAAAAGGCATTATTCGAAAAAAAAAACGCGTGTATTCGAAAAATATATGTATATCCGATAGTACATATAGAAAAACATCTAAAATATATCTTATAGGTCTCTAAAAAACGCTCAGAGCCATGTCGGCAAACCTCGAGAAATGAATTTCTAGTGCTCAATCGTACTTTCTCACAGAGAAAGAGGATTTGCAGATGGCAGGTTAAAAAAAAATGAGGAAGTAATGTGCAAGGTTCCCTTTGCAATTTCTTTTTTTCTTTGTGAGCTAAAATCTTATGGAATATCTCGTATATTTGTCTTTCATGGAAGTTCCGCTACGGTCCCGTGACTTTTGACCGTTATTTGACCGCATTTTTAGCTCTATATTTAGTTGGCAGCATTGAGGATTATGAAAAAGAAAGCTGATTGGTCGATCAGCTGCCATTTTGTGTATTTTAAACCAATTGGATTTAGAATTCAATGGCGGCCCACGACTTTGTTTCTTCGTTATTACGTCACTTACCGCGAAAATCAATGAATAAACACGAAATTTCAATGCCAATGGCGTAAATGTTTGTTAAACATTTAATACTCTTGTCGATTTAATTCGAAATTAGTCTAAAGTCTGCTTAAGGTTCGGTTGGAAAAAAAATAAAGGGTTCAGTGTGTTTAGGAACGTTCGAAAGATTGCGACGGTGGCAGCATAGGCGTGCAGTAGCCAAAGGACGGCGGGACGACGAACGCAAGCTGTTGTGTATGGGACGCTAGTCGTTTATTGCTTTTCATCTGTTTTTTTCATCCCAAAAACAAACGTAAATAAATGTATATCGCAGTTTGTGCTGTCTCGTGATAAAATGACATGGTGTATTCCTACTTGACGTGGCTAATAAGTTTTTCACAAGGTAAGCTTATTTCACAAATCTTTAAGCACAAAGTTTCTCTTTATTTCACGTAGGTAACCGCCAAAATTACAGTCGATGACGCCATCTTGAGACCTTTTGTTGACAATACGCACTAGAAAACATAAATTACAACGGTATATGTTGTTTATCCTAATGAAATCCGATAGGCGCCACGATTATTCCTCATTTTGTAATGATTTCATTGTATTCATCAGACTATTTTCCCTTTATTTCCAAAACATCGTGCTTACATGTACGTTACAGTACATCATACATCATCATTCCATGCTTCGTAGGATTTATGTTTGGAGATTATTTTATATGTTAAATTATGACTATTTCAGGGTGATAGGAAGATATTGGAATCATGTTTTACGCACACTTTGTATTGGCCAAAAAGGGCCCATTGGCCCGTATTTGGTTAGCCGCTCATTGGGACAAGAAACTCACCAAGGCTCATGTCTTTGAGACCAATATTGAGAAATCGGTCGATGGAATTCTACAGCCAAAGGTATGACTAAGTGTGTCTAAGAAAAAAAACCTTAAATAGAATTATTGTTTATTTATATTAAATAAATGAACCCATGGTTGATAAAATTATTCCGTTTTATCAGAGTTTTTAAAAGAAATCAAAGAAAAAAAGCTAACTTCGCTCATTTTGTCCTGTCTTAATATTTTACTGTTTGTAAACATTGAAATCCTGTATAACAAAATTGAAATGGCAATATTTTAACATTTTCATCTTACTAACTACTTGGCTCATACTTTCATAAGTTCTAAAGTACAAGTGTCAATGTCTACAATATTTTGAGGTCTGTTTGCTTTCTCTGATTTTTAGGTGAAAATGGCTCTACGAACGTCAGGACATCTGCTGCTGGGTGTTGTACGCATCTACTCAAGGAAAGCCAAATACCTATTGGCAGACTGCAATGAGGCCTTTGTCAAAATTAAAATGGCATTTCGACCTGGTATGGTTGATTTGCCGGAAGAACACAGGGAAGCGGCTGTGACAGCTATAACTCTGCCTGAAGTCTTTCATGACTTTGACACAGCAATGCCCGAATTGAAGTATGCAACTATTTGATTTTTATTTTCAATAGTAGTGCTTTATTTCACAGAATTTATTTATTTATCAGTACAGTGAACGGGAAAAATCCATTGAAGAAGAATTACAGGCGACGATCAAGTACGCCGTAATAGATAAAATATATAAACTAAATAAATATCTTACATAGATGAACGAGTAACTGCAAAATTGTAAAATTATACATCAGACCTTGGGAGTCTAGAGGGAGACTCTTTAAGGCCATAATTGTTCCTATAACGCGGTACAAAGAAGGACAAACGGTTCCGAGCTGTCCTTAAATTCTTTTGAAATTTTAGTTCGAGTGAAATAATTTATGGAACAAATAAACAAATAGAATAAGTTTTAAAGCAATAGATGTGCTGGAGTTTCTGGATTTTGTGCTAAGAAGTTGCTGATGAGGTCGTTAAATTCAGGGGAATTAATGAATCTGTTGATTTCTAGGGATGTGGATATCGAGGCACAATTCAGCTTGAATCAATCGCGAGCCGAAGAAATCACGATGCGAGAAGATTACGGTAGTCTGTCCCTGGTTACCCACGATCAGGGCTTCGGAGATATGAGTTTCGACGCGGAGCCTGCGGAATTAATGCGACACGCAAGTACCATGGAACCAACGCTCGATCAGGTAAATATTAGACTATTACGTTCTCTAATTTTATAATCAGACTCATCTTTATATGCCTACACCAAAAATAAATGATATAATCATAATTACAGTGAGAAAAAACAAAAAAAAATCCTGTATTTACATTTCGTTTAAAATTCGACCAATAACCACGAACAAACAGTACAAGAAATCGAGAAACGTTAAAATAGATACACAAATAAATATATTATTGACACTGGTCAATTACAATTTCAGAGTCACATGTTATTCAGCGACGAACCGGGGATAGAAGCAGCGCTAGAGCAGAAGGAGAAGGAACCAGTTCCAGGAACTTCATCGACGACTCAACCGATGGACATAGATACGCCTATAAGGGACGATGGTTTCGGTGGTCACCTCGGACAGGACATAATTATCTGTAAGAATCATTTTAGATTCAAACTCTTCAATTGAGACATCGCTGTTTACTCAAAATATAATTTTCAAGGTCTTTGAATTAATTTGCATTTTCGTGTTGTCATTTTCCAGCTGGTGGTCTCTTCGAGGGTGGCGGTCTCTTTGACGAAGCTCCGATGGGCGAAGTTCCCGTTCCTGAGGTGAGCAGCGCACTTGGCGAGCAAGAAGAAACCGCAGCAGCCACAGGGGCGGCTCCCTCGGTTCACGATGACTCTGACGAGGATATGGGCGACCATTTCGGTGGCGGTCCTCCGTCACCGATGGGCGGAATGAGGTAAAAATGCTTTTTTAATGCCGAGCTCGTCCAATAATATTTCGACTCATTTGGATTATTCGCTAAATATCAATTAATGTTCGTAATTTGTCGTATTTCTGAGCACAGCTAATTCCTCAAAAAGCAAAATATTTTTTACTGTTAAATATCCTGTGAATAAAAGCAAATATTTTTATGTATGATTTTTTTTTTCTTTTCTTTTTTTAACAAACGTTTTTTTCTTTCTGTAGTAGTACCGATGGCTCGAGACCGACGACACCTGCTGCTATGACCGAGGAAATCGAGGGTAGAGCAAGTGTGGCCAGTAGAAGATTCACGCCTGCTCCGATGATGATTCCCGAGGAACACCCAATGGACATACCCGAAGAGATGCCTCCGCCTCATCAGGACCAAACGACATTACTTCACGACGATCAAGAGAGCTTCGCTCTCGCGCCTGTCGATGCGTCTGCCTTGAAAGGTAGGCATTCTTCTCTCTCGGTAAAAAAAATTTAAATACAATTTGGTAACTCAAACCGGAGGATTTGCAGGTTTTACGAAGGCGAAACGCAAGCGTAAGCTTATAGTGGACGAAGTAAAGAACATATCGGGAGAGGAGATGAAGGCTCAGCTCTCCGACACTAGCGACGTAATAACGACACTGGATCTTGCGCCGCCTACCAAGAGACTGATGCACTGGAAGGAAACTGGAGGTGTCGAGAAACTGTTTGCCCTTCCAGCAAGACCCATTCCAGCACGCGTTCCTTTCAAGGTACTTTGATTCTTATTCAGTTTTTTATTTATCGAACAGGCATGAAAAACATTAAGTGGAATGAAAGGTATAACATTGAATTTTTAAAAAATCGAAATTAGTCTGATTAAACTTAAGATTTTTTAGAAGAAAAAAAATACGTTTTTTTTTTTCTTCTAGAAAGAGAATTAGCGGAGAGCTCTTAATAATCAGAGTAATAGAGCTTAATAATCTTATAATAATCTTAATAATAGAGCTCTTAATAATCAACCACAATTCTACAGAACTATCAGCGTCATTTGACCAGTAAATCGTACGATCACGAAGATTTTGGCCGCGTTGGAGCCGAGGAAGACGGAATGCCTTTGGAACAAGTTCGGGACGCGCCTGAGGCCGATTTGGGAGTTTTCGAGCAGAGTTTGCTTGACAAACGAATGAGCAGGAAGAGAAAAGCACCGGACGACGAGGTAATTGAATTTTTTCATTGGAATCTAGAGATATTTAAGATAATGAAGAAAAAAAAGAAAAGATCGTTTTTTTTTTTTTTTTTTTTTTTTTTTTTTTTTTTTTTTTTTTTTTTTTTTTTTTTCATTTCGTAGAATTATAATTTGCCACGAAATATTATAAAATCTGGGATTTTTTTTGTTGTTTTTTAAGGAACCAAGCATCGAACAACCAATAGTACCGCCTGAGACGCCCTCGATAGAGGAGCAACAACCATCCGTCGTCGCCGAGACCCTTCAAACGCCAAGTCTCATAGCTCCAGCGTCAATACCGCCGGTTGAGGAATCGCCGGCGCCGGTCGAGATCTCGATGCCCGCAGAACCGACGGTCTCCGATATCAGTGGCATGCTACCGTCTGTTGACACGTCCGATGTAATCGACGAACCCGTTGAAGCACCTTCGTTGACTCCGGAAATGCCACAGATTCCACCGGCCGACGTTAGCAACGTTCTTGGGACGCCGCTCCATGAACAAACCCTACCACCACCTTCGATTCAACCGGATGACAGCCATGTGTTGCCCTCGTCCGATTTACCGCAGATGGAAAATATGGGATACGATCAGGTTCGTTTTCACTTTAATTATTACGGTCTTCAACCCGGTACGGTAAATTCAACAAAGAATTAAATTCACCTAGGCACAGTGCATAAAACGTCCGTTCTCGCACGAAGTGAAGTAAAAATATGTAAAGGGTCGTTCAAAGCTTTACGAATTTGCTTTCTCTGAAAAAGACTTTGTTCGTTCAATTAATGTATTATTTTGCGTCACAGGCTCAACACCAAATTTCGTATATGGGATACGAAGAGCTTCCTCATCCAACGGCGCAAACGCCTGGCGCGGTGTCTGAAAGAGGACCTGCCACCCCATGGAATCAAGAGGATTACGAGTTCCCACCTTCCGTTGGACCGGTACAAATAAAAACAATAAAATATTCTCATGAATCGCAAGGAAAAGAAAAAGAACTAAATAGACGACTGTCTTTTTTTAAACAATTACAGCAAGAGGAGCAACAAGTCGATGAGACTTACGAACAATTCGAGGAACGCGTTCTCAACAAGAGAGCGGCGCACATGTATCAAGTAATTAAGACCAAATTGGAGGTGAAGAATAGATTGACTCTCGCGGAAATGGCGTACAAAAACACTCGCAAACAGGTAAGAATTGGTCTACAAAGTATTGTCATCGATCGTTAAATGAATAATTATTTATAAGTTATTCATAATTGTTGGCAAAAAGATTTTTATTTCTGTACAATAATTAGTCATTATTATTCAGGAATTGTGCTGATCCTTGTGGCGCTTGCATTTCGTTTTCATATAATTTCACAATTGTACGGTAAAATAATCGTAAAACTTTCATTGTTGTTGCAGGCTGCCCAAAAGTTTTATACGTTATTAGTCCTAAAGAAGTTCCAAGTTTTGGAATTGAGCCAGGAGTGCTCGTACGCGGACATTTACGTGGCCAAAGGACCCAAGTGGGACGATCCAGAGTTATAAAAACCTAAACAATAAAGCGTAAGCATAACGACTACCGTTTCAGGCTATTTAAATCTTGTCGCGCCGATCGTGTAAAAATGAGAAGAGAAATAACGGGAGAAAGAAAATGAAAAAAAGAAAAAAAAAGTTGCGTGTCAAATGTTGCACCGCGTTCGCGATTCTTTACTCGTCGATAACGGACGTGAGAGTGAGAAGAATGACGATAAACCTTTATACAGTACGATGATTATTTAATGGATCGTCGTCGAACAACATTCGATCCTGCGAATATTTATTTAATATTCAATGTACTATTTTGTTCTTTATATACACAACATTAAAACAAAAACCGCAAAAATTAGTGTCTAAGGGTGTGACGAGACGAGCAAAAGAAAGACGATAGAAGAGTCAAAGATAAATGGAATATATTTCTACATAATGACGATTGAAATTCTTCTGCGATGAGGACGGAACGTTTTTTTACGGCCCCCCAAATGGCTTAAAATGCCGTGGAACGAGCGTTGTGTGCGTGTGCGTGTGTCCCGCGTTCGAAAAAAAATAAATAAATAAAAAAGCAAACAAACAGGCTAAATAGTGCGCGCCATCGCCACTTTATCACCACTTTTCTATCGAATAGTCGAAGATGCCTTCAGGTTTTTCAAGCATAAATATTACGTACTAGTACCCGAATACATATCGCTTCTTTTAAATCATCATCGGACAGACTTTGTCTTAAAAAATATCATTGGTTTTATTGAAATCGATGATTTTTTTTTTCTTCTGCCAATTGTTTGGAATAGATTTAAACGAAAAATCGAGCTATTTCATTATCTCGATCTTTCGTTGTATCGTCGTGACCAATAATTCACGTAAAACGAGAATTATTCGTCGGTTGGCAAATAAATTTTTCATTCAGCTTTGATCGCTCCGAAAAAGAAACGAATATCCTTTGTTTTTCGGATCGCATCTAGCTAGTTTTTAGGACTAGACGATCATAATCGTGTGTTTATAAATTAGTTGCTGCATTCTTTCGTTCGTGGAAACAGAAACCGAGGCTGTTTTCGGTATTACTAACTGGATATAATCGAGCATAGGCGAAAATGGCGTCGGACAGCACGATTAAATGCAACAATTTTGCGCGAAGGTCCTCCTTCCTTTTAGGGAATGTGAAATCTTCGAATTATCGTAGTATGCTTTGGAATTCTTTAAAAAAAAAATGTTTACTAGAACAGAAATTAAAATTTATTACACGTTCAATATTTTTCTTTTTGTCACTTTTATGACTCAATATTGAGGCGCTGCCGCATATTTTTTGTTTGCCAAAGTTTCAGTGTACGCAGTATTTTGATTTATTTATTTTATTTTTTTTTTTTATTATCGATTAGTGCTATTTAATGCTTTCACATAACCTTTAATCAATTAATTTTTTCAGTGCTAAATCAATTGACTCAGCAATTTTGTTAAACTCTTAGCCTTTGTCGCTTTTATCATAAGATTTCTTAGTGAAAATATTTTACATGGCTGAGCCACGTTGCGTTCATTGATTAATGATTATATACAGAAGCTCGCAGAGGTGATATGTATTCAATGTGTACGTATTTAATGATACAGGATAAGTGAGTTGCGTCTGTAAGAGATTAAGATTATGTTGCATAGTACTATTAAATACTACATCATTTCAACATCATTGAACAAATGACATCGTTATATTTGAATGATTTATATATTATATATGTATAATTATAATTAGGGTACGAGCTAATGTAGAATAGTCCACAAAATCAGTACATGTAATATATTATGAAGAGAAGAAAACACGGTTCTGACAAATCAAATTTCAAACACTCGTTACTTTACCCTTATCCTGACATTGGACTTTTGATTATTTAAGAGTTCACTTTTCCGCACCGGAGGACTGAACACTTTTTTTCGGCTTTTTACCCAACGCAAAGTGATAAGAATGAGCTGAAATTTCTGGATGATATTCGTCCATAAAGATCACATATCCATGCCAACTTCCAAGTCAATTGTCTACACTGTTGTCGAGTTATTAATTACCGAAGTTACGCTAAATGGACGACACGATATCATCAGAGGCCATTAAACTAATAAAGAAGATGAAGAACATAAACCTCTTTGAATGTCAAATAAAGAAGATACTTGAGTGTAGCTAATTATATTCTGGTGATCGGAATTCTGATCTTCCGTATTATCGGAGCATGGATTACTTTTGGGTCACTTTTGGGAGGAACAAAGATTTAAAGAGACAGCTGGTATGGTGAAAAAGCTTTATTTTTCTCCTTATCGGTAAATTCTCATACAAACAGGCATTATCAATGAGAATATCGATTGGATTCGAATTGTGGAAATGTGCTATTTGACGGCAAAAATTGGACACCATACAAATTCATCCAATAACCTGGCGTGATAAATTAATAATACATTAATCATCGATATTTAAAAAAACATACGTTTATCGATAATATTAATGAAAAGAAAAATGTTAACGCTATGTCGATCTTATTCATCCTGTTATCCGTGAATACGTTGCACAATGACAGTAATAAAAGTAGAACAAATGGAACGACAGATAAATGAATGAGCAACCGGTGATGTGAGTTTTCAGCCCTCTAATTCGCCGGCCGCACAAGCGTCTTGGTATGATTTGCCGGCTTGACGATCGGGATTTAGTTTGATCATATCATCGATTCGAAGAATCGTTATGGCTGCCTCTGTTGCGAATTTTAGAGCTTT
Organism: Perithous albicinctus; assembly: GCA_964016905.1. Classification (NCBI taxonomy): domain Eukaryota; kingdom Metazoa; phylum Arthropoda; class Insecta; order Hymenoptera; family Ichneumonidae; genus Perithous; species Perithous albicinctus. The sequence continues at coordinate 33,087,465 of OZ024689.1, forward strand.
TATTTTCGATATTGCTGGTTCGAGTACTCCAGCTTTCTTGTTGTCCTTTACAGTTCCTTCGATGAGGTCCAAACCGACCCTGTAGAAGTCAAACGAAACAAAAATTATTCGACTGTTCAGCGCTGCAGCTAAAGAAGAACATTTGAAAAAGGATGCAAAGTAGAAGTTTGCACATTACTTCCTCTTTTTTAAATATTTGTAAGTATACCTGTACGAGGTTGTATGTAAAAAAAAAATCTCTGAAATATGAACTCTCTGTTGAATTCTGACCAAATTCAATCATTTTAATCTAAAAAGCAACAAATACTCACCACTTGAGATTAGCGTGGTCGACCGTGGTCTGACTGGAGTTGTGATAGGCACGCAATTGTGCGACGAGATCGGTTGCGTCCTGCGCAGCGTTCACCGCGAGAGTCTTCGGTATCACTAAGAGAGCCCGAGCGAATTCGGCGATGGCCAATTGTTCCCTGGAGCTCAGTGACGTTGCAAAGTTCTCGAGATAGATCGAGAGAGCGGCTTCGACGCTTCCGCCACCGGCAACTACATTTTTGCTCTCGAGAACTCGCTTCACTACGCAGAGCGCGTCATGCACGGATCGTTCCATTTCGTCACAGTAGTAGTCGTTCGGCCCGCGAAGGATAATCGAGCTAGCAGTCCTGGCTTTGGGTCTGCGAAAAAGGAGAGAGAAAGATAATAAGCAAATTGATGAAATAAACGATGAATCGAAGGGTCGTCAATTCAAAACAAAACGTATCACCCCTTGATAAGGATGAGCTCATCGTCGCAAACGTATTCCTGAACAACTTCGGCAGCCTCGCCAAGGAAATTCGCGTCGAAGCTCTCATCACCCTCCATGTTCGTAAGAGACGTGAGGAATTGAGCCCCAGTAGCCTTCGCAATACGTTTAAGATCGCCTTTCTTGCACCTGCGAACGGCCATCGCGCCAGCTTCAACGAAGTACTGAAAATACGCATTTTGTACATCATTTGTGTAACTCGAACAACTAGCTGATCTGATTTTACTGATAAATAATTATTTTTGTCATGACAATTGAAATATAAGAAAACTCAATAAATTTGAGTTTTCTGTTTATGATAAAAGTGGAATTAAAAGAGGAAGTGCCTTCTGAAAAACAAATGACGGATTACCTTGAGGCACAAATCGTCAATCCCGCCGGAAAGAAGAACAACGTTCGTTCCAGCAGCGAGAATCTTTTGAATACGTTCCTTGGTGATGTCAGCCTCGCGCTGACGTACACCCTCGAGCTTTTCCGGGTCAGTTATCAAAACTTCGACTCCCAACTTCATTTTTGCCTTTTGCAGAGAGAAATCGAGACAAGCGATCTTTGCGTTGGTTATCTTTTTCGGCATCGCTTGTGATGCAACTGTGCAATTAAGGGCGTAACCGTGAACCAAAACCGATTCCCTGACACTCTTTCCGTGAGCTTTGAGAACGTTGACTGCCTTCACTGGGTATAAATGGCCGCCTTTGCCGTCGTTGATTTTTACAGCGTTCGCCGCATCCACAACCATGTTGCCAAAGAAATTGGCGTCACTGTTTTTTTTTTTTCGTCAAGAAAAATTATTAAAATCTCATACAGACGGTCAGTAACTTTTGTATCGTTAACAATTTAATATTAAGTTAAACTGAGATAAAAAAAAATGCCTTTAATTAACAGAATTAACGGCTACGAGTAGCGAAAAAAGTTTAATCGGTATTTTGTTAATTCAATCGATTTCCAAGTATATTAAACTTATTATTTATAAGAGGTATTTAGCATGTCGTAGCTATAGCACTTTTGGAAAATTATTGCAATCTTAAGGGGGGTGAAGTGTCTCTACAATTTTTTCGTGGTTTTACCGTTCCGAGGAGTGGTTTTTTACAGTAGCATATCAATACGAGTTACAGTACAGTTAAAATAGAAATCAATGTTCTTTGGGAATGTGCGAAACGCTTGTCAATTATAAATTTATAAGGAAAAAGGATACGCTCCGATAATTTTACTGGACATGGAGGTTTTGGCTACATTAACGAGGCAATCTCGTCCGAGTTCCTCGACGGTCACCGTCAGATGTTCCTGAATATATTTGCAGGCTTCCCTGAAATGTTTAATATAAATATAATGAAAATTCGACAATTCGTTTAATGCGAATCTCAAGCGCAACAAACGCCAAAAAAAGATACTGACTTGCAGGCCAGTCGGTATCCACTAATTACAGAGGTGGGATGAATCTTTTGTTTGACTAGTTCGTCCGCATTTTTCAAGAGCTCAGCTGCTATAATGACCTGTAATTATTAAGGGATATTTCTATTGTTCTAATTCTACAAATCAATGGAATCATACGGAAATAAGTTATATATACAATAATTGACAGTATCGTTGACCGCCCCAAGTACCTAGAATCGGTCACTGTGTCCGTGACCAGAAGGAACTTTCGGAACCACGTTATTTTTTTACACAAAACACAAATAAATAAATACGCACGACAGACGTAGTGCCATCGCCGACTTCCTCATCTTGCAATTGCGCCAACTCCACGAGCACGCGCGCTGCCGGATGTTCAACATCGAGAAGGCGCAAGATAGTCGCACCGTCATTCGTCACAGTCACATCCTACAATCATAAAAATTTACAAAAAAATAAATGTTGTCATTACTGATGTTTCGTGAATTTTTGGAGTAAGGTTTAAATAAAATTTTACCCCAATATCGTCGACCAACATTTTGTCCAGACCCACTGGTCCCAATGAACTCTTAACGATGTTGGCAATCGCACACGCAGCCATAACTAGAAAAGAGAAAGCAATTCAAGCAATTTTACAAATTTTTGCTTTTTCGTTGTGGAAACTTTGTGATGATGAAAAAAACAAAATTTTATTCGAGATTTTATTGTGGATTCCGAAATTCAAAATGGCGGATTCAATATGGCCGATTTTTCATCGGATACAAAAGTTATTTTTTGCACTCCGGTCTGCCATATTGAATATGCAATTTTGAATTTCCAAATTTTAACTACAAATCACATTGTCAACTGTATAATTTGAAAATTAAAAAAATATATACAGACCAATTATCTGGACAACAAAAAGAACATTACTGATCAAAATGTTGAATTATTTTGTGCTCGTTGAGTGGTATTTTTTAAAAAGTTGCAACATTTTATGTTGATGATACAATTTCATTTTAGTAACCTAGTAGAAGAGGAAACTTGACAAAAAAAGATCTATGCTAGAAAATTGTGACAAATTTATGAAACACAAAAGGAAAGTAAATTAGGTTTTTGTTAGAAACGAAAAAAGAATGAGACCTTAAGAAACCAATTTCAGATTTTAGAATATTGCTGATAAAAATGCCGAATTATTTAGAGCCTGTCGAGTGGAGTTTAAAAATCAAAAAGAAAAATGAAAATTTGAGAAAAAAAAATCGTACGTGCCAAAAAATTGGGATAAATTTATTATTTAAAGAAAAAGCTTGGAAAGATGACTAAACAAAGTCTCGTCTCAGGATTTATGAGTTTTTCGTTAGTGAAGGCGTTAGAAAAAAGCGAAGAACGAAAAAGCTCAGATTGTCATAAAAGGAACACGCGAGCATCGGCGAAATTGCCCTACGAGAGGTTAATCGTTGAAAAACTTACCATTTTGGGTGCGAACCGGAGCTCCGGATTGTCGGCTTCCGCCAACGGCTAGAGCACTCGCCACTGTCGACATTCTGACTCTATGTCAATAAACAATAAGTTGTTTATCGTCCGTGCTTACGACACGGAAATTTTCGATGTAACTCGGGATTCACTGCGAAGACGCAGAAAAGATTGAAGAACAAACGTGCAATGGAGCCGCAAGCGAGTCAGCAAGCAGGGTGAGGCGGAACGAGAAAGACCGCGTGCGTGCACGCCGTTTCTCGTGCGTCGTCGTGTGTATACACACACACACGTAAACTCAAGCTTTCCCCTCGAAACCTCACCGGATTGGTTCAATTTTTTTTTAATTCCACTCTAATTGGTTGTCCGATAGATTCAAACGATATTTAAATAATCATCCCACGCAACACTGAAAAAACTCGTGACGGTGTGAGTCACTTTTCTCTCAGCTCGTTTAGTATATTCGAGAAACAATTGATATGGTTATTTAACATAATTCAGAGCTTTCACTGAATGAACGCTATGATTTATTTGCAGCTAGTGATTTTTTTCATCGAAGGAATTGAGGACATGGTAGGAATTGAAGTGTTGAAATGGGAAAGGGCGTTCAGAACGGCAATTCTTGCCTTATATGGCTATGAATATCCCGATATTGCCTCGCGCGAGAGGCTGCAATTTGGGCGGGATTTATGGAATAACAATTTTTTTTCTTATACTGGAAAGATTAATTTCACGTATAGACAAATATTACAATTTCAAAAAATCTTGTGTTCAATTTTGTGAATAGAAAAAATAAGTATATTTAATAAAAATTAATTAGTTAACTTTGTACTTTATGCATTTTTTAAATCCATAACTGTAAAACCTTATAATCTATTTTTGTCAAATCGAGATTTTCGATAATAAAAAGGAAAAAAAAATCTCTAGGAAGGAGAAACTAATAAACTAATCTAAAGTAACAAATTCTATTGCATGTTAAAAGAATTTTATACAATAATTAAGTATAGCTTCGCGAGATTGCGCTAATCTATAAATAATATATTTCCAAATACAATCGATCCGGTTCATCGGAGATATATAAATATTCAATGATAAATGGGTAGTAGTTAGTAAACTAAATGAAAGCCAAGAAAACAACAAATTAATAATAACGGTAGGTGAAATTAATTCGACTAAATTTATTGTAGTTTATTTACAGATTTTTGATTAATGTACAGACAAACGAGTTTATTCCGTTTTCTCCTTTTTCTCTCCAGCTTCTATATGCGAACGGTCCGTATAGGCTAAGTAACCTTTGCCATCGGGTACAACGACCTTGAACACTCTATAATATTCCAAAACATTCTCTGAAAAAAAAAAAAAAAATCAAATTAAAGTAAATCAAATACGGTTCTGTATCGTATAAATATAATCAGCATTGATAATTTTATATTTTTATACTTACCAACATCCTTAACTTTTAATTTGTGCACTGCAGCTATTTTTTCGACCGAATGCTTCACAGGATCCTCCAGATGATCAGCCATGAAGTTGAGAGCTGTCCTTAGAGTGCATCTGCCTTCCGCTGTTTTTTCAGGCTCCCAAAAACCATACTCAAATAATTCTCCAGATCTCGTTAAAGTTGGAAGCGGCCTGTCGGGGTCCGCTTCAATTTCCGTTGCCTATAATTAAAAGAAAACACATATTTCTTTGTTTATGTAGAATGACCGCAAAGTTAGGCATCGCGAGAAATTCAGAAGCTTAAATATGTTTCCTTGTTTTTGAAAAGATATTATTTTGGAAAACAATTTCATAAATAAATGTTAGAGCCTTGTAAATCACAGTATCCCCAAAAGTTGGAATACAGAATAGCAACTCACGGTCTTGTGGTCATGAGACTGTACATAAATATTTTTTAGACGTTCATCTAGCTCAGGATCCTTTTTATATTGAGTTTCCATGAAAGAGGGATTCACTGCAAGCAAAAATTATATTGTAAGAAAATCATTCTTTTTTCTATAAGAAGATTCGCTTTTTTTTTGTTTTTTAAGGTAAAACAAACTCACCCGATCGTGCAATTTCAAGTTGTTTTTTTGCGCTTTCATGGAGCGGAGCAGGTATCGGCTTTTCACGGCTAATCACTTTATGAGCTCGATTCTCGATGTTAAATTTCTTTATAGGTCTTGTCATCATGGAAATAGCTTTACCCATTTTTTTTTCTTTTTTTCTTGTTAAATTAGTCACTCGTCAATCGAAAGGGAAAAGTGATAACGATTGAGAGACGGTAGAGTTAAGAGAGTAAGGTTATGTATCGAAATTTCTTCGATTAACGAACATAACCTTAAATATGGTGAAATTATTTTATTTAAAGCTCAACGGATTATTGTTCGATCGTCATTTGAATATTTCCTCTTCTTGTTACAATTAGAGTGGACCCCAACTCCCCATTTCAATATTTCAACTTGGGACTAATTGCAGAATTGGACTCCGGCTTAAAGTTAGTTACAGATGACAGGGAATTTTGGGTATGCCGCCATCTAGCGGAGTTAATTTTCATTAGATTTTATCTAAAAAATTTTAACAATCATGTAAAACAACCATCTAGAGGTGAAAGTAAAATCAACCCGCAATGTTTATTTTGTGTGTTTCTCGTTTCGGCCGCCAGCGTCGCATTCATATTATTTTTTTTTCTTACTTTGCCATCTATGTGAAATTTGTATAGTTTTCTCCAGTAAAAATAAAAACGTCGCCGGTCTTTGTCGTCAATTCAAACGAGAACATTCCAACTTACTGTTGAAGACAAGTAAGTCGACGCAACCTATTCGTTGTTGATTGATTGTGTATAGTCCGGTTAGTTGATAGGTTAATCGCGATATAATTACGTTCAGTGCACTAACCGATGGAAGCTAACGTGACGTCGATTGTTGTCATACGAGTTTATCGTGTTTTTACATATTCAGACATTTGTGTTTTTTTTTTTTTTCGTGTTTTCGTTTACAAACAATTCAACTTCTATGTTTCCTTTCAGAGAGGAAAGCTGCAAATCATGGTTACAGAGGAACAAGAATCAAATGCTGGATTGGCTTCGGAGTCAATTCCAGTGCCACAAGTGCAGAATTCATTGCAAAGACCTTGCGAGCAAATGCTGAAACAGGAAGGCAATGTTTCAAGGGGAAAACCACGGCTCAGAAAGAAAGCTCTGCATGCTCTTATTCTAAAACAAATGGAGTTTTACTTCAGCGATGCCAATCTAAGCAAAGACAGATTCTTAGGAACTCTCATAAAGTCAGATCCGTGTAAGATTTGTCATTGATTGCCATCACTTATGATATTCGCAGTTATTTCATAATCAATTTGCCAACTGATAGTCAAAGCCATAGATGGTGAATAACAGAGAAACAATTTTTTTTTTTTGTAGTTTGTTGTCCAAAGCTTAATGTTGGTAAGAACAGAGAAAATTATACTTTGTTTTATAACATTATTGTCTTTGGTACATTGCCTGTTTGAATAATAATTTTTCATTCATGGCTTTTCTTTACATTTATTTACAGAAAGTTCGTGATCGCAATGCCCGAAATCTGAGATTGCGGATTTGAAGCATTCATAGATTCATAATTTGAATTTTTATTTTTTTAAAGAAAAAATTACATTATAGTTGAGAAATGCGTTCTTCGACTATAAAAAGCACCATTTAATCTCAATGCACTTACATTGGATATTTTCTTTTCCTTTGGTTATTAGATGTCGATTTGAGCGTTTTTCTGCGCTTCAATAAAATAAGAGTATTAACGGACGACGTGCATAGAGTAGCTAAGGCGATCAAAAGTTCGACGATTCTCTCTCTATCCGAAGACGGCAGCAAAGTCTGCAGGACGACCCCTATAAATCCACGAGAGGACTGCGAGGCATGCACTGTTTACGTGCAAGGATTGCCGCCAGACGCTAATCACGAATGGCTAAGCAATTTATTCTCGCAGTACGGACCGATTGCTTATGTCTCCGTTCCTCGATACAAGAGCAACCGAAAAATAAAAGGCTTTGCATTCATAGAGTTTGACACAGTAGATGGCGCCAACAAGTGTTTAGAGGTAAAGATTAAATACCGTTTTTTTTTTTTTTTTTTTTTTTTTTTTTTATTTTTTTTTTTTTTTATTTTTAAAATACAAATGCAATTTCTCAGGGAAAGCGAGTGAAACAAAGGGAAAGCAAAATGAAAACAAAGATCCTTGGAAAGTAAAACTTTCGGTCGAATTTTTAAATTAATTAACGAAGCTTTGATTTTTTTCAGTCGTTTCAAGAAAAAAATTGTACATTGCCGTCCCACACGGCTCCCCATGAGCTCCTAAGTATAACGACCTTTACTGAGGATGAACCGCCGAGCGAAATGATGTCGATTTCAGATCCGGCAGTGCAATGTAGCGATACGAGTACCGCACAGAAGCGTAAAGCCGATGACAATGTCGTCGCCGATAATTCTCAGGAGATTGATGTATCGAGATCGAAAAAAGTACGCGTCGATAGAAACGACGACGAAAATGCCGCGAGTAAAGTCGAAACGGATAAATCGTCAATCGAGAGTGGTAAAATCACGAATCAAGTCACGCAGGACGAGGAGGAAATTTGTAAGGAGGAGACAGCTGTGGAGGTTGGAGCGAAGAAAAAACGAAAACGAAAACGTCGAGGCAGAAGTGAACGAGTCGACGTAACTGAGCTCGGGCTACAGATAATGGCGAAGAGAGATTGGAAACAATTGAGAAACAAGTATCTTCAGTTGCAGCGGAACAAAATGAAGCAACTGAAGCAGCATCTTCGCAAAGCACGGTGGAATCAGTGGGGCAGCAATTACGATCGAAAGGAGAAAATGGAAACTGAGGAAATCGAGAAAAAAGATTCTAAAGAAAAAATTGAGACTTCTGCTCCGAAATTTGCATTCACTCCTGGGGTTATCGTAAAAATTGAATTGGATGAACCATGTTCAAATCCTAAAGGTTTTAAGGTTCGTACTGTTAAGAATTATTCCTCAGAATGCTATAAGAATAATATCGCTTTTCGTTAAAATTCTCGTACCTTTTCAATATACAATAGCTCACGCACAAGGAAACGCCATTTCTTATAAATATTATTTCATTGATGTTAAAATTTTGCAAAATCACCCATATCTCAACTTTACAAAATGGTTTTTTTTTTTTACAGCTTACACTCCGTGGTGACACAGCAGTAAAGTACATAGACGTGCACGAGGGTTCTAGCATAGCGTACGTGCGCTGCGATAACGCGGAGGCTGCGAAAATCTTCGCCGAAAAACGTTCAGCGACGGAAAATCTCCACATATTGGAAGGCAACGAAGAGAACACGTATTGGGACAAAATAACACAGGATCGGGAGGAAAAATTGAGCAAAAAGGATCGCGTAAAGCAACGAGGTCGGGACAAATTGTTGAAGAAAGCGGAGAAGGAACTCGGAAAACATATAAAGTTCGACGAAGTGTGAAACTAACAACGTAAATTGTAAAAATTAAAAAAAAAAAAACCAAAAATCTCATGTTTGTGAAAAAAAAAAGATTTATTGCATGATAATAAAGTATGCCAAAGTTGTTGTGCCATACTCGATCAAATAATACGTCCGCCTCTTTTTCCCACATACAAATAATCTTGTAAATAGGGGAATGAATGCGTGGGGCACCGGTATATCGGTCTCTCTGTACTTTATAGTGTAAATATCACTATAAAAATTTTAACAGTCTCGGTGCAACTCGTTCATTATTAAGTTTGAGTCTAACAGTAAAAATTGATTGGCTTTGTACATATAAAAGTGGTATCTACCAGCGTCCACGACCGCCGCCACCGCCTCTTCCTCGACCACCACCACCGCGACCAAATCCACCACCACCACCGCCGCCGCCGCCACCTCCTCCTCCTCGACCCCTGAATCCGTTACCACCGCCGAAAGAACCGCGTCCACCGAAACCGCCCCCTCTTCCGCCTCCACCTCTGCCCCCGAAACCACCTCTTCCACCGCCTCCTCTGCCGCCACCACGGCCGCCTCGGCCGCGTCCCCGTTCTGAACCTGGAGGTTTCGGCAAAAATCTCTGCAGTGGTAGAAGCTTCGCAGGATCAATGTATAGCTGTGGACAAAAGGACAATTGTTTTTGAATTCTTAAAAAAAAAAACAAAGTAGTACGTTACAAATTGTTTCCTAATTATTACGTATCTTTGACAAAGTTTTTTTTATTTACAAAGCTACCTCTACAAGGAAGTATGTTGTTCAATTTTAGCATGTTCAGAGAATTAGATATTCTCTGAATTATGAACTCTTTATTATCAAACAATGAGCCATTCCTATTCAAGTTTTATGCAAAATTTAGAATCACCTGCTTGAACCATCCTCAAGTTACAGGACTTTAAAAAAAAATTATGAAAATGCAAATTTCTATAATATCTTTTAGCCATGTCACACTTTATTTACCTTGGCATTCTTTTCAAAGCCCGAGGCCTTGATGTTTTCGGAAAGTTTTATCGAAATGTAGTAGTCCCTTATGTTACCAAATATTTCGTCAATTTTGCCTATCTGTTGTTTATTTTCCGTGTAAATCGGGGCGTTAAAGTATGGCACATCCTCTATGTCGACTTTGGCTACCAGATCATTTTGCACCGTCCATTCAAAGTGGCAAAGTTGGATCACAGATTCAGGTGGGCCTTGATCGTACCTACAAGCAGAAATGCGGCATTATATATGTTTTTCTGATTCGCGCATTTTTCCAAAAGTGCATCGTACTAGTCAAGAGTACTAGATTTTTAAATCAGTTACTTTAAAAAGCATGTGTCAAATAACACTCATAATTTTAATAATTGCAATATATTTAACACTGGTTTGACTATACAGAGTAAAATACTTCATTCTTTTTATGATGGTTTAATTTATAAAAATAGTTGAACTAACCCTCTACGATCACCTCCTCCGCCTCGTCCACCCCTAAATCCTCCTCCGCCTCTGCCTCCACGAAACCCACCGCCGCCTCCTCCTCCTCTACCAAATCCACCACCTCCGCCACGACCACGGAATGACATTTCAAATCGTTGTGGGTGAGGCCAAACTGTAAATAACAAATAATGAATTGAATTAAAGGATTTAGATGCCTGTTTGTAGTGCTTTCAATAGGATTCGCGAAACCGGCTGCTTTTTTTTAGGTTAACCCACAATTAAAAATGAAAAACAGAAATGTAGGACAATGCTCATGATCGTAACGTGATTCTCGTCGGTTTTGCTGTATTTTATAAATGTTATATCAAAGTTGTCAATCTTTCAGTTAGATTAATAGTAAACAATTGGGATGATTATACGGCAAGGTCGCGTGTCTAACCCTCAAGCAAACACACGTGTACGAAATGTTATTATGAAATGATGTTACGAATTAGGGATTCGTGTCTACAGATTAGGTTTATACTAATTTATTAGCAGAATCCATGATACTTACGAAAAAATTGCCACTTGCTGTAATTCCCACAACGATATAAACAGTATTCGATGTTTTGTGGCTTGTTTTCCGCCAACAGCAAAACGCGGCTTGAAAAGTTGGGGTTGGGGAGAACGCGAGCGTGTCAATTTTCATGCGGCGATTTTTTTACGACAGCTAATCATAAGCTGGGTTTCCATCCGGCGTTACAATTGGTTTGAATCGGTTGCGATGATGATACTAAAGGAAAACTTTTTGATGCGATTGGCTTAGAGGTCGATTTGGCAGTCGGCACCCGTTTTTAAACTACCTCGATCTCATTTTTTTTAAACTATTTATAAAATTTGTCAAATATTTAAACTTCTTCGGCGAGACTTTTCTCTCTAACACTATCCTTGTCAAGATTAATGAGCCTTCTAGAAATGAAAATCAATGTCCAAAAGTGCCATAAAAAGAACCTCAATAGACCTCTTTTTGAAGTTAAGTGAAATACTGCTGTCTTTTTCTTTTACACGTGTCGCTTGTCGATGCCGCGCGTGTATGAAAACCTGGCATTATGCGTCACAGGCAGAGTCAACTAGCGACCTCTGTGCCGTTTTAAAAGTAGCGATTTCGTGCCGGAAACGGTTAGACGAAGAGCGAATAGCGGCAGGCTTTGACACCCAGGAAACCATGATTGTCTGTTGATTGGATCTGACAGCCCGATGTGAGCCAATGGGAACGTTTGAACAAACCTTCGGATCGAATACGATGCGTCACTTTTTATTCCCATACAAAATTGCTTGACCGTATTACGTCGGAACTATCGACCGTGTAGTCCGCATTTCGCGTCGGTTCTGCGACATTTTTCTATCTCCGTACTCTTTCTCTGCTTTAGTACGCTTCGCAAAGCTCATTCAGTTACGCTGTGTGCTGATAACCGGAGCTGTTATTTTCGTAAATCTTCGAGTATTACTGCGTTAGACCGTTAACAAGTAGCTTTCGACTACCTGCTTTTCATCCTGAAAAAGAAAGAATACCGAACGAACACGTCCGCAAAGTAAGTATTTAAAAATCTCTCGACGATCTCCATTTCAGTTCACGATTAATCGAATCTAAACAAGCACCTCCCGACGCCAATTATTAACATTTCGGTTACTATGCTTATTATTACCCCAAACGATCCTCTCTGTCGCATGATTTTTCCACTTTTTTCTTTTGGATAATACTACAAGTCGCCGGATAACCGTTGATTATCGTTATTAGTAACTAATTTCGATCTACCGATGTATTTGAGATTTTAATGCGATGCAGGAGCCGGCTCCATGTCGCGGTAAATGGGCGTCACGCCATTTCGGGACAATCGCGGCGTCCCTCTTTTTTTTTTTGGCGTGCATTCGTGCATTACACACTGCATCGGCTGTTGTATATCGTATCAACTATACCATTACTTTAATAATGTTAGTTCCTTTTTTGCGACGACTTTTTTTTCCCGAATTTAAGAGTTTTTTTTATCTTGCAGAATCATTTGGTTTGACGTATCTAGAGTATTTTATTTCTATTGCACACAAATGTAATCTAAGAAAACTGGTGAATGCAGTTTGCTCTCGGACATCTTACTTGTGAATGCATCCTATGCTATTATGAACTTTCATATATGCTCAAAAGAGATAATGATGAATATACAATTAAAAATATTTGGCAAATTAATATACTTGTGTAGGTAGCATTTATTATAAATTTTATGTGACAACAAAAAAACAATGTAAAAGTACTTAACATTTTTAGGGTATTCAGAGTGTAGTTTATCGATTGTAAATTATACTCGTGTAGCACTTTAGAGAAAAATCTTATTTATTTCTTTGTAGTTTGGCCAAAAGAAGGATTTTATTATGATTGTAGCTTTTGTTCCAACAATTTTCCAATATTTTACAGATATATCAAATTTTACAATAAACATATGAATATTTATTTATTTATTTTATTTATTACATGGCTTACAATGCTGTCCATTTCGCTATTATAGAAAAATATATTCTGTCTAAAAAGTTTTTAAAATTATATCCATTAATATCAATAATTAAAACAATTAATCTCTACCGATGAGCAATTTTAATAAGACAAACTTAACATTTACACCCACACACAAACACACTTGGTGTTCGTAGTGGGCTACAAAACTAGGGGGAGCAATCGAAAGCTGTTAGACAGCATCGGGCTAATGCTGCAAAGTAGCGAATTATCATATTATTTATCATCTCTTTAATGTTGTAAAAAAAGAAATAATAATAAACATTAATTAATTCCTTCAATAAACAAATATTTCACTGATTACAAATTAAATCTCTTACTTATAAAAAATTGTGAAACTTATTTGTTTGTGTATCTCTGGTTACCAGGAATCATGTCGTTCAATAGAGGAGCCAAAAGAAATTCCTTTGGGAGTAGAAATTTCAATCGTAGCGGCGGCGGAGGTGGTGGCGGCGGCAGTGGCGGTGGTGGTGGAGGCGGCAATCTATCGGGCCGCAATAACGGTGGTGTCGGCGGTGGCATAATGGGCAGTGGAATGGGAGGTTCATCTGGCGGTGGCGGTGGAGGCGGTGTAAACCCTTGGGAGAGTGGAATGATGCCGGGACGCGGTCTACTACCTACACCGAACAACAACCTCTCGCTGAGCTCGCCTCAGGCTCAACTGGTCATCGCTAGCAATCTGCTTAGCAATCTTTTGCGAACGCAGCAAGACGTGCAGCCACAGGTAATGACCTTAACCATTTTCGAAAGAAAGAAAGGAGAAAAAAAAAAAAAAAAAAAAAAAACGAGGGTATTATTGATAAATGAAAACAACGAGAAAAAGCTTGTTAGCCATTTCACCATTTTAATGTAATGGCGAAAGATATTGTCCTCCAAAAAGGTTCCGTCGTTGCTGAGCCTCGGCAACACTCTCAATGGCCCAGGACCCAATTTCTCGGGTCAACAAAACTTCGGACCGGGACGCTTCAATGATCGTCCGATGCGGCATCCCATGAAGAACCAACGTCCTCAGCCGTACAATAAGGTATGGAAATTTGTCTAAAGCGCCTTCATCCATTCGCCAAAAGACGACTTTTCGTTAAACGAAAACTTTTCATGAGAAAAATAACGACAAAAAAATTCTGAGTAATACTACAGAATCGGGGTTAGCGTGACCTAATTTGAGTATGCATTGAGAAAACTTTTTTTAACAAAGTTATTTTCATCAGTATTTGCTTTAAATAATTCAATTGAGCACTGTCTCGTTTATAAAGACACTCTTTTTCAATGTTAATAAAACCGGTAGGACGTGTTATCGATTTTTTAAATTTAATATAAAGTTTTGTTATAGAAATATAAAAGATAATATTTTCGTGTTTCAATTTTCTCGAATATAGTGAAGAATAATTTACCGTTTCGCGTCGTATTATTTCTTTGGCTGTAGCGATCAAAATAAAGAATCGTTTGAACGAACTAAACGTAAAATAGTATTTTTATTTGACATTGAGAAAACCGTTGAATGTTTTCGGCAGCGCCTGCATTTGTGAAAAACTGCGGTACATTTTATTTAAAGGTGAGAGACTAAAAGAAATCTTTTATTTTTCTGTAACGAAATTTAATGCGGAATCTGCCGCGAAAATTCTTGTAAATTTAAAGTGTGGTTTAGCCAATTTTTAAATGCACTTACGGCAGAAATTCTTCAATGTTCATCTTTTTTAATTGCAATATTAATGTTTATGCGATGTCTAAAGAAATGTTGCTTTCCCTAAAAGCGTCTTAGATTATTTGGAATATTATTTCGCCATACCTTCCGGATCACTTGAGCGTAAATTCGTGCGCGGTTATTTCTTTTTCTTTTTTTTATTGAATTGGCGAATAAACTACCTAAAGCCTTTGATACATATGTCGTAGATGTGTTAATTTTAGTAACAAAAGTGAGTGATTTTCCATAAGTGATTTGGTGCCTGAACGGAGTGTATAGAGCAGGTGGTATTGGAATCCCCCTCATCAGTCGACAAAAAATCGCGACATCAACTCTGCCAAAAAGAATTGGTCGATTTGTTCGAGTTGCAAGTAAAATCGATGCCCTAAATCGGATAACTAGAGTGTCGCAGGCCCGCCCGAACATCGCTTTCAAGCAAGCAGGGCGCTGTTGCCGGGCGATAATTTGGTACATAAAAGTATATAACGTCGTCTATTAGTGGTTGTGGCGAGAAAATTAGTTTTATCACACGAGCCACTCTCGCATCGTTATCGTTAGTGCACGAGTTTGCCACCGATGAGATTCTCCAATTTTCGTTGATGCGGAGACATCTCACATCGGCCTGATTCGAAAAGTCCATGAAGAGAAAAATGTTAAATCATTTCTCGTTATTTAATGAAAGTACTAATTTCACAGAGTACCCTCCAATCATGGTCAAGCATGGTAAATCACAATCGATTTTTCGTATTCACTGCTCAGAAAGATCGACGTTTATCCACGACGTCACTTTCCCTCCCGAAAGGTTCGCCGAAGCACTTCTTTCCTTCACCTCAATGAAATAATAAAATAGAGCCCATGCTGACGCGAACCTGTGGAATTCAATGTTATAAATAATTGAAAAGTGAAAGAAAGTAAAAAAAAAAAGAAAAAGAATAAGAAAAAGAAAGAACGACAGTTAATCCTTATTGTTAGCGTACTGCAATAATTCCTAGAGAAATACCAAGAGAATATGCTTATTCAAACCCTCTATTTTGTATAACTGTGATTGACGGGATCCAATTGGATTCGGTAATGAGATCACAGTAAAATATCATAATTTTCATGACGCAATTGGTCGGATTTTGACCTACGTGAATAGATGGGCAATCGAGCCCGTGACGGCGTCGCCGGGCGACGTGGCCCATCCGCACAACAATCTCGTGCGCCCCAGTCCGGCAACCAACGTAACAATGGAAACCAAAATCAGCATCGCAACGATAAAACTTCTAAACCAAATCCTGCCTCTAAACAAAATCAGACCGGCAAAAAGGAACAGCAGGAAGTTAAGACCTCTGATAAAGAGAAGGCTGAAACACACGTCGCGAAAAGGTAAGCTCTCGCCTGGTGAATTCCGAATATACACAGTCAAAACAAAAAAAAATATGAAAAAAAGAAAGAAAAAACGAAAAGACAACAACAAAAATACGTCTTCGAAGCTTCAAGTAAGACTCGTTCTGCTATCTCTGCTTTTTTTTTAAATTCTACACCATTTCCATTGGCAGTCTATTTTCTAATTCCTTTATCGACAAACTCTTACGACTCGACAGACCAAATTTCAAAAGCAGTCTTTTTATCGATTCTCCGTTTGATAGTTTATTGTTTAGTTACAAAATTAAATACGCTTCTTCGCGTAGTTACCCGCATCTGTGTGGTCTGTCGTTTCGAATACTCGTCGCAAGATCAACTCTCGAAATTTTGCGATTTTTTCGGATAATGATCTATTCCCGAATTCGCTATCGAGATGTTGTTGCACTTGGACGAATTTCCTGAGAGTCTTTCACATGTTAGAATTGCCAAATACAACGATTACGAACAGTCGATCGTTATCGATCTTTTGTTAGCCTCCTCCCTCGAGTAGACGATCAGCGGGCGACGAAAACAGTGTCATTGTCAACGTCGAAAGGTTCATTTGGCTTAGTGAGAAGCGAGACAGGGCATACGAGATCATCGAACGATTCTTCGTCGTCGTTTGAACGGATCCAATCCAATAATTCGTTTATTCAATGCTTTTAATTCACTGTCGCGATTATTTTTCTTTAATCGGTGTAAATTACTCTTGAGAAAGCTTGATTAATTTTGCTATTTGCAAAACCGAAAATTTTGAAATTGGCAAATTAGATTTTTTATTTTTGTAATTATCCTGTCAGATTCACCGGAAGAAAAACAAAAGTTAAATTTCATTACATTTTTTAATTATTACACTAAAAATATGTAAAGTGCAGATAAATACAAGTAATAACTTTGGTTAAAATACATTTTGTAGTAGTAATTTCGATGTTTCTAAACGGCAAGAATTGGCATCGGGCACTCGGATGTAATCGAGACGTTAAAAAAAAAGCCGCAATGTTGATTGTTGAGTACCGATGCTAATGTTGCGATAAAAACCTGTTCAATTAGCGACGAGAGCGAGGGAGGTGAGGAGAAGAAGCGCGACTGGAAGGACGAGAAAAAAGAGGGTGAAGTTAGTCAAATGGAAGTGACCGAGTCTGAGGAGAAGGAGAAGGAGTCCGCTGGCGAAGATGCGGAGAAGTCAAATTCACCGGAGAAGAAAGCTGAGGATGGCCAAGGCGGCGGCAAGAAGTCGGCTTCGCGACACGCTGAGAGCCGTTACGCCGCGGTACCAATGAGTCACATGTTTTGTCATGTCTGTAACAAACACATGTGGGACGGATTTGTAAGTTGCATTAAATCGTCATACTTTTTTTTTTTTAAACGAAAAATTTTGGGTAGTAAAAAATTAAGTTCACCTTTTATCACTTCAGTCATTTGAAAACCACTTGCGCGGTCGCGCTCATCAACTCATGATGGAAAAACTGGACGAGTCGTACAAGCTCAAAGTTGACTTGATGAGGCACGAGCTTAGAGTCGCTGAAGAACAACGCGAGCTCAGTCTGACCAATTCTAAGCGCCGGGGCAAAAAGGTAAATATTGTTTACTCAAATGAAAAGGAACGTTGCGAAAGAGGTTCCGACCTTGCGAAAATTTTGGGTCTCGACAGCCGCTATTCGGATTAAAAGTATTAAGTAGTATTTAAAACAATGAATTTTTAGCATATATAAAATCTAGCAACGCATATTTATAATCACGTGCGTGTCCATACTATCGTAGGATAGTATCAAGGAAAACGCGAGAATAAAAGAAAAATGTTTTGCAGGTATCCGTTGATCTTAATGTTCGTGAGTACTGCACAATGTGCGATTTGAATTTCTTCGGAACGCTGTCGAGTCACCGTAAAAGTGACAAGCATCAACAGCTCAAAACTTTCCTCCATCCGCGTTGCTTCCCGTGCATGAAGGAATTTCCATCGCGAATTGAGTACGACGAGCATTGCCTCACTCCCGGTCACATGAAGAATTCGGCTCAGAACGAGGAACAGCGGAAAAACAAGAAAAAAGGTATAAACGGTTTTAATAATCGTTGTTAATTGAAAACTCGGAATGTAGAACTAAATTTCGATGACCACGTTAAATAAATTTCAGACAAATTGGCGAAGGGTGAGTCCGAGGTACGCACTGCAGAGGATGAAGATAAAGACTCCGGTCCGGAGCCCAAAACATCCGATAAGGAAGAGGAATTACCGGAGAATACTGAATTTTTGACTGACATCACCGACGACGTTACTCTCGCAAATTTCAAGATTCCGTCGCTCAAGCAATGCCGTCAAAATCAACTGATTATCGGTGAGTTCATCAAGTATTATTTTATTTTATTTTTTTTTTTCCACGAAATTCATTCATGAATACCCGATCGTTCTGGCCATTTAATCCGTCGTTTAAACGATCATTGAAAAAGTTGTTAATGTAGGTATGCTTTTGGAACTTTAGGTAAATCAATGGTGAAGGAGACTCAAGGCTACCACTGCGAAAAGTGTCGTCGATTTATGGTCACCGAAGCCGACATGACTGCCCATCTTCGTAGTATCACTCACTACAGAAACTTTGTGCAGGAAATTAAAACACTCACCGCTGCCGCGGAAGCTGCGGCTAAGCCTGAGGAACCAGAAGAGGCTACGGTAAGTTCATCTTTTTTTAATACTGTGAAAAACGCACCACCACCATAATTGGAGATATATTATTTCTGTCGAATTAGAATCGAGCCAACAGTCTCGAGTATATTGTAATAATAGCGTGAAACTTTGTAATACGGATCATTGATTTGTCGAGAATCTATTTTCTTGATAAGATGTCAATATAAATTCTCTCTATTAATTTTCTTCGTGCACAATTTTATTTCACTTAGTGAGCCCGTTTAGGCGCTCGTATTTAGGGTCTGTTATATTAATGTATCTTTTATTCTTATTGTTTTTTTTTTTTTTTTTGTTTTAATGAATTTTCTGTTCTGCCTGTAAAATTTACCGCTTTCAAGGGCTTGTCCCGTTCAATGTAAATAAACAAATATAACACTAAAATCAATATATACTTGGGATTATTTACAGGCAAGCGAAAAGAACGAGACAAAAGAAGAAGACGACGACGATTACGAGGGTGACTGGAAGCGACGCAAGATCGAGCGCCCAAGCGAAGAGGAGGAATCATCGATAAAGAAGGACGACGAAGAAACAACCGAGTCATTGGTATCGAAAAAGCTCGACGGTGACGACAAATATGACCCTCTTGAAGCTGATGCAGATTCCGAGGAAGAAGGAGCTTCCAAGGAAGTAAAGTCATCGAGCGCGAAGCCAGATACAACGGTGGAATCGAGCCCAGATAAGAGCACGCCGGTTGACAAAATGTGGGCGGATATTGATAATGACAACGATCCGGAGATCGGCAATCTCATAGACGACGACGGCGAGGACAAAGAAGAACAGATGCAGGAAGAGGAAGAAGTTAAGGAAGTGATTATAAAAGTGGTGAAGGCCAAAGAACCGGAGAAACCTAAACCAACAGCGACGCCGACGCCGGAGACCCTAACTCCGCCAGCGCCGCAAGTACCGCAGAAACCTGAAGAATCGGAAACCCCTCAAGCACCGCAGACGCCGTTGAAGAAGGAGGAGGAGGAACCACCGGCGACAACCGAGGTCACACCTAAGATCGAAAAACCAGCGCCAACTCCTTCGCCCCAAGTAAAATCGTCCACGACGGCTCCGCAAGTTAATACATCGCCGGCAAAAGCATCGGCAACTCCTCGCGGTCGCGGTGGTTACGGACGTGGTCGCGGTACGCCCCGCGCACGAAGATCCCGGCGATAAAAATATCCACGCAACGCTCTATTATTTACCTAAGATTAATCTTGATTCGCATCGTTCTACGTAACGAAAGGATTCGTATTGGATTCCGTGAATGCTGGATATCAACCATGAGATTTGAAACTTAACTGTATAAATATACAACTTGCCAAGTGTTTGCAGAAAGAAAAGCGCGAGATATTTCATGCGTTTCTTTTTTTTTTTTTTTTTTTTTTTTTTTTTTCACGATAAGTTCTTTCGACTTTGCAGAAACGCAGGTGCAGAAAGATATATTTGCGATCTGGAAAATTGTCTTTTAAGTTTATGACGAGTTCGGGAAATACGGTGGATTACGATAGTATTCGCGGACAATTAGTTGCAATACTTCAGGTAATTACGTACATGCAAAATGAATCGAGACTCATGGATCGATTCTTACGCAAGTTTTACGATTTTTCGAAGATTTTTTTTTTTTTTTCGATGCAAAGTAAAGAATTTTTGCATTAATAAATTTAACGGAGAAACGGCGAGATATTATTATTGTATTAGTCAAGGAAAGAACAAGACGATGAATGTGACGAAAATATGAAACATCTGTAGATGTAAGATTTTCATTCCAGTAAAAAAAAAAATCTAAACAATTGAAATAAAATGAATACATTTTTTTTCCAGTTAATTCTTTCATTTTCTCTCACACAAAATTCAATAAAAAGAGTATAGAAGATATTTTAAGAGGTAAATTGTTTGCGGATATCCTAGTCCAGGAGTAGGTGAGTCTGAAGAAATTCGTCCACGGAATCAGTGTCCCATTTGTGAATGTCCAATACGTCCTCGAGCTTGCCATCCGTGTCGTACAACTTGATTATTGGGTCCAAACCTCGCACGTACTTGATATGCAGGTTTTTGTACTTGCCGGGACGATCGCTCTTTATGAAAGCTGCAACAAGTTTTACCGAAGCTTTAGATTTAAAAAAAAAAGCTGAAAACCTTGATTTTACACATCAGCAAGACACTACAACGGAAATGTTCAACGAAAAAAAAAAAAAAAAAAAAATCCGTTTTTATTCCTTAATCAAACAAGAAAAATCGATTAAGTTATAACTCAAGAATTTTTATAAAAA
The DNA here is from genome assembly GCA_964016905.1 of Perithous albicinctus. Classification (NCBI taxonomy): domain Eukaryota; kingdom Metazoa; phylum Arthropoda; class Insecta; order Hymenoptera; family Ichneumonidae; genus Perithous; species Perithous albicinctus. The sequence goes on from OZ024689.1 coordinate 33,108,552, forward strand.
ACCTTAAAACACATGTTTTTAGATTTTCATTTTTTCACGATTTAAAATTCTACCAATCTCATATTCAGTAAAAAATAATCAATCTCAATGATACATCTAAATTTTAAAAATCTATTTAAGCCCTGAAGCTGGCAAAATACTTCAATACTTAAAGCACTATTACTATGAAATTGCTTTCTTACCTTGAATCTGTGGATATGCTCCAAATTTACAGGTGCATACCTCAAGCACAGCTTTTGGATAACGTTTTAGGCCAAGGGCATCGTCGTCATCGTCTTTCATACAGCAATCCCTACATTTTTCGCTGCAATGCAAATAACAAAAAGTAAAGCATGAAAAATAAGCCATGTGATAAGTTTACACAGTCGGAAGAGGTACACTTACTAAACATTCTCCAACTTGAATTTATTCAACTTCTCACAAGTCGAGCACAACAAAGTTTGCTTGTTGAATCCAAGGGTTTTGCAATCTTCCACAGAAAAATGGGCTATCGCCAAGCCAATCTGTAAAATAAACAATTTATTGGGAAATTCTGTTTATCTATAAAAATTTCCATGAGGAAGCCAAGTTATCTAAAAAAAATACATTTTTTTAGTAAAAATAATTTTTTACCAAAATAATCAATATTTTTTACGTTTTCTTCCAAACAACGATTTATGAGAAAAATGGTACCTAGAACGGTAAAAAAAACCGACCTGTGACGTTAGCCTGTAAGAAATCGATATACAGTTATGTATATTCTTGTTATATTCTTTCTTAAGGGAACACTCGATATCGTCGGCGACTTAATTTTCTCAAATTCAAAATAAAAATCGTAAGTCGACTCACCGTTAAACTAAATGTGATTATTTGGCTTGATCTCCTTCCGTCCATCGTCATCATCTTCGGCGTGTGTTTGTATTATAACTCCCAATATTCCAGTACCGCGTCGCAGGCTGACAAGTAGCGTCGTAAATTTACCGGTAAATTATGTGCAAGATATGTGAATATCAGCAGGCAAAGAAATTTCTCAGACGCAGTCGGTACTTGTCGACTTTTGTCCGAAAGGTCAATGGTGGCAGAGAACAACGCTTTACAGTTTTTATTGCCAACCGAGTTTTTTTTTCACGTGCACTTTTCCTCAATCGGTAATAAAAACTGTAAATAATTATTCCGACGGTCCTAAATATTTCCGAATAAAAGAAAAGTCTTGCATCATTCGTCTTTCACTTCTGAATGACGTAGACTTTTATTTTTCGCGGCATGGGTCTAGATCTCACCCCTCCACTTAACGATTGGTAAAGGTAATTTTTTCTCCACGTTGTATCGACTAATATAACTAGCTTTATATATCTTGAATGTTGTTATTGCGGAAAGTTATGTTAAAGTGGCACAGAGCCGGTAACTTTACCGGATTTAATGTCAGTAATAATACCCCCTCCGCCCCCCCCCCCCCCCCCTCCCCGACAGACCACTCAGCGAGCGATTGCCAAGTCACTAAACAGAATATGCTCGTACACTCGATAATTGCATGTACTATTAATAGTATCAATGAGATGACTGTAAAAAGACAATTACACGAAGAAAATATGCCAAATATTTCAACAATTATAATAGTAATAATGCTTATCAAAACACTTAATCGTATATATTTAACCGTATTTTTGTCCGACACTTTTCTGCTTTGGGTGGTCAGACACTGGGACTGATTTGACTGTGTGTATGTGTCAGAGAGGTATATACCCATGATGCATTCGGGGCCGCAGGCGTGAATGCAAGCGTGTGATCGGGCATTAAGAAACATTGAGTTTGGGGAAAGGGACTTGTTAGATTGCAGGATAAACGCGATACGTAGACGTACCTCCAATGTTGGGTATCACGCGCGTGGGTGTTGTGTCCTCTTTTTCTCGGTTCACATCGGCATTCACCAATTACTCGTAATGATAGTAGGCACGATGAGCGTTGTTATGGCGGAATGTTTGCTCGATGTAAATAATACGCGTGTCTGTGGTAGTAGTAATACTACTCATCGTGCGTTACGTTAGTTGAATGATAACGGGCTGTGTGCAGACAGAGAGGAAGCTGAGAGGCCTCTACGAATGAAACGTTTGTTCACTCTGAATGACAAATCGTATCTCTCGATTATATCTTCTGTTGACGGATTAACGGGTTATGGCAAAACGTCCGCTGGATCGTACGACAAAATTTTATATTATTTCTCATTCGATATTAGCCTCTGAGCGAGATGAAGGTTATTATTCGCTCGATCATCAGGAGAAAGGTGACAATTCGTTCCTGAACAATTACGAGAGAATCACTTGAGAAGCTTAAGAGTGACGAATGCTGCTTTAAATTTCCGTAGGTACAAATTTATGTATTACGATCAAATGATTTTTTTTGTTGTTTTTTTTTTTATTGTTGTGTCATACATTTTTTTTACGAATGTTTATTATTAACATTATTTTTACAATATCAAAGAGGTAATAAATTTACACATAAAATAACATATAATAATGATAATATGATGATAAAGTTTAGAAATTAAAAAAAAATGTTGTATTTTAATTTCAATGGGCCATATTTGTTTTAGTGTTCCTCTTGTTTTTATTGCTATACCGAATAAGTTGTATTGATTTTGTTTTTTAATTGCAGGGTCAATGACGGACTGGCTCTGTCTCTAACCAATAACATGATAAATACTTACATGGAAGACGATTCCTGGTGTTACTGGGTCGTTACAGTAGCGGCGTTTCTCTCTTTTATCGCATTTGTACTCGCCTGCATCTGTAGCTGCCGACGACATGAAAACAAGTAAGAGAAATTCAGTCGAGACTGCCTTTGCGCTTTGATTGTTAAAAGAAAATGAAGATATTTGCAACGCGTAGAATAAAAATGTTAGCTTATACAGAAAAATATAATGTTTCTCTGGTCTCTCGCTGTGGCAGACTATTGTTGTTGTTTTTTTTCGGCTGTTAAGATTATCGTGTAATTATTGTGTAAACGAAAACAAAAAAAAGAGAGATATAGGTTTTCCGCTTTACTACGATACCCTCTGTGACAACAGGAGCGAGTTTCTGGGGCTTGCGGGTATGGTAACAATCACCAATCACACCGAGAGTGAAGGTTTCGACAGGCCGCCGATGACGGAAATCTCCCAAATTCTTACGCAGGATACTGCGGATGGTGGAAAAAGGTTTCAAGCACAGACCTGGCATGATCTGCATGCTCATTTATATATTTTCATCTAAGAAATTCCATTAACCGACATCCTAGTTACAAAATGTCTCATTGAAATATAGAGAAATTGTATGAAACACATAGAAGAATAATTAATAAATATAATAAATATGCCATATAATTCTATATATGACTGTGAGACTTTTTTCAATAGCATTAGAACACAAGTTTAAGTGTCTGGACGTATTTTAATTTATGTAATTTTCTCTTCACCTCTATACTAACAAACTTTACACCTGCCACAGGCATAACTGCATCGGATAAAGGCTGATTGGAGAATCATTGAGAAGATAAGACAAATAGACAGTATTAAAGCTCGATCGCGTCCGCGATAGCTGCATCTACTGAGATATTTCAGCAACAAATGCAAAACATTTTGGTACTTGATTTTCAACTAAAAAAGCGATATACAGTTGAAAGTCTTTTGTTTTCATGACAAATCTCACAGACCAAATCGTCAATCACATTTTAAACACAACCCTAGTGAGAATATTTCTCTGATAAAATCCGGAAAGACTTTCGCAGAAAGTACGCTCAGAGTTTTTCAGACAAATTGTCGGAGAAAGATTTTTCATTGGGGATGTTTTTCCGAAGATTCTCTTCCGATCTGATAACTTTTCATTCCGATTCTTATTCAGTTCCCACGACTTTCCACGTAATATTCTGTAACTTCAGCTCGAAGGCTTTTAAAAACCGGACTGTTAAGCGTTGTGGAAAATTTTGTAAAAAAATTCTGCCAACTTTTTCTGCAAGCTCGCCTTACTTTCGGTACAGTTATTCTCAAGTATCCACAGATTAAATTCAATTTTTCGTAGATCTAGATAAATGCATATGTATGTAAAAGCAAGATTATATTGAAATATTTATTCAAGGACTATCTTATCACCTTTAAATATAATTTAAGGATACAAATTATGTGAATATTTATTGATATCGTAGACGTAGAGTCACGAGAACTTAATTAAAAAGAACTTTTCCTTGCAGCTCTCTACTACGTGTCTTGTAATCTTTAACAAAATTCTGATATATTCCCGCCAAGTATGTTACTTTTTGAAATCAAGCTATACACTATAGTGAATTTTTTTCCTTTCAGTTTCTTATACTAATTGAATTATTTTCCAAAAATATTATACACGTGAGGGCATCTAAATAGGCTTTACGAATCCTGAAGATAAGAGCTCCATAAAATTAGCCGCACAACAACCATAATCGGCGATTGGTGAAATCGAGGGCTATATACAGTGATTGCAATTAATTTATATCAATTTCTCGAATAGCAAATTTTCTATAGTTACTTTCGGCAAAATTTCTTGGACGCCTTTTCTCAATAGATACTAATAATAATAATAGTTCTCCATTTTAAATGGGAATGGTGCTATAATGAGTAGCTTATATAAGATCTCAAATTTTTCTATAAAGCATAACATAGCTGACACTTACCTTCACTATGCAAATAGAAGCAAAAAAGTAAATATGTCGGAAAATCGACGTATCTGGGTTCGACTAAATGGAGCACGTGTCTCTTTTTCGTATGTGCACAGAACAAGCGGGGCTAACAGGAGTTTACCGGACATTCCAAAGGACAAAAATGTCGGTAGGGACGGAGAAACCGATTCAGCGCCACAGGACGTTATTTACGAAGTGACCGAACCTCTGGGAGATCCTTCGGATCTCTACGCAACTGTACAGGACAAAAATGGTAAACCGGCTTCCCTCTTATTTGTCTAATCACCATTTTCCAGATAGTCTTGATTTGTCAAAAATAAAATGAAAATTGTGCTGTTTTAACAGGAAGATTGTGGCCACAAAAGTTCGCAGAAACTTTCTGTAATTTTCATATAAAGTTACATAAAAAATCTGGCACTCTAATTTTAAACAAAATTGTCTGTACTGCGCACAATTAAAAATATGTTCTATTCGCAGTTGAGAAAAAGAGAGACCTCGAACGGGATATACGAAGCAACAGCCAAGAGACTTCGTCAATTCAAGATGATAGTGTGTATCCGTATGCAAGACTGAACACTTTAGAGTCCAATAATGGTACGTCTTACTCCCGTTAGATGATTTAGTGACCTAACCTTCGGATAAACCAATATTAAGAAGATACATTTTGTTTGTTTGTTTATTTGCAGACGAACACCCCTATGCGCAAGTTCATAATATACAGAAGGCGGAACATAGTCAACAAACTAGGTAATAATCTCTTTGCTGGTTCTACATTTTATTAAGTACAAGTTGTGTTCACGCTTCATGGATGATTAAAAAGACTCTAAACTTTTTTTGTTTAACTGCTCATTGGGATTTATAAATATGTTACGACTAAGACGAGCATTATGAATGCGATTTTATTACTCCAGGAACAATATTAGTCAATTCACGGATGGTAATCAGGCATCGACGTCGGCGTGTCAAGCGCCAGGAGCTGGAAATCCTGTGGCCCCACCACGAAGCCGGCGTTCTTCATCGCATAACTCACTTCTGAGTGCCGAGACTACGTGCGACATTCAAGCAGCAAATGCAATCACCGGTGGTGTACAGGCCAATCAGGATTTGCCTTACATGACGCCACCGATACTGATGCCCTTGCCGCGACCTCCACAAACCCAGCACAATATTCTACATCAACATTTCAGCGGAGACTCGCAGGATTCGAGTGAGCATTTTTCTTTTAATTTGCAGAAATAATGAAATAGATTCATCATTTTTTTTTCTTGTTGTCTTTAATAAAGAAATACTAGAATTATCCGAATGGAATTAATTTTCTTCCAGAGGGATATACAAGTATAAGTGTGCGGGAACCGTTAGCCAATATAATTGCACAAACGAAAGCTGCAAATCACAATCGCCAAGGTTCTCGGCCTCTAACTGATCCACATTACGCAACCGTTTCGGACGATTCAGGTATAGTCTTCCACACAACCCAATGTTCCACAGACTTGATTGACATGACGTTTTACAATTGTTATTTATCGAATGGATAGCAAACTGGCACCGGCTATTTAAAGATACCGAGTATTACGTCCCGGATTAAACGAGTTTGGGTTTTGCGGTTCGATTAATAGTTAAAACTAAAATTTCCAATTATCACGGCCATTAAGTTGTTTATTTAATGAATTCCCGAAAAAAATGTTTTGGATATTATTATCATAACGATACAGATAATTATTAGTATAAAATACAGTTTCACAGACTACTCTAGCGTATAGTATTTGCCACTGAGGCAGACAAGCCTAATAATAATAATTCAACACATAACCAAAGACTGACGAGTGAAAAGATTGAAATAATGAAGATAGTGCGTGAATAGGAAATTAAGGATGGGCTTCGGGAACCGTTGGATGGTTCAAAGATGCAAGTTTGTGTAATTCCAACTCCACATCTCGAATAATTTCCAGCAAGTTAATGGAGAAGAAATTTACAGATGAGATGTATGCTGCAATCGACGAGCAGGACAAAGTCTACACCAGCGGCAGTGAAACATATGCCCAGATTCAACCTATGATGAATGAGATTAGTAGAATAATGCAGACCGAGCAACAGGCCCCGAGTCAGATATCTTCGCGAAATGGCGTGGATGATCCTAACGCATCGTCAGCCCCACAGCCTCCCAGTGTCGATAGCTTACGACACGTGGCGCATGCGCACTCCAGACAAGGTACATTTTTTTCATCTACCAAACTCTAAAATAATTCGTTGACAATTGATCTGCTATATTTTTGGTTAATTTAGTAAGATGGGCGCGTCTCGCGCGTGTATATTCTTATTAGTCCTGGAAATTTTTCGTCCTATATCGCGATATAAGCCCGTTAGAATTCTTCACGATTTCACTGAATATACCTTTTACCGTGTTCCTTTAACGGTTTTTTTCTCCCCAAAGCTTCATCGTCGAGTGCTACGAGTTCAGTGGCGAATCCGGGTTCTCCAAAGCCGGAAAAGCGTCAGGCAAATTCGCCGTTACCACCACCTCCTCCACCGCCACCTGCGCCTACGGAAGCCGGCAACGACGATGTATACGCGTCTGTGGAAAAACGAGGTAAAGGAGACGATCGCACGCGTTCCAGCGTGTCCTCGGGCAAATCTCTCGAAGATATGTATGCAAAGGTCATGAAGAAAAAGCGTGAAATCGAAGATAGCTCCTTCGAGGGCCATCCTACGGCTATATACTCGACAGATGTTACGACACGCGACGTTCCGAGCAACAGAAAACTTAGTCTCGTGGAAATAAGCCGAGCCTCTTGGTCGAGTCACGATTCCGTTGAAATTCAGAAGAGAGAACCCGATACTTTTCACGCAAAGTCTCAGAATTCCGTGGATGCTTTCAACGCTGAGATGGACATAGAATTCTCAAAAATTGCACGAACTTACGAGCTCAATTTGTCATCCGAGCGATTGGACGCCGAATCTGACGATCACGGTTACGAGCCTCTCTCCAATCGCAATAAACCTCAGCAAATTCCCGTTCAGAACACTTCGAGCAACAACGATCCCAATTACGAGATGCTACGACCACAGTACGCAAGTACTTCGGCAAAGCCAAACGCGTCTAATTGGAATCCAAAAAATGGTATCGATGTACTAGCGATCTACTCGCTGCCTTTTAAACAGCAGCGTCAAGTTAGTAACGCCTCGAGCGATGATCCCGGTTACGAGAGAGTTCGATTACGACGACGCGTCGATCACGATCAGGACACAGACTCCGAGCCCAATTACGAGAGCATGCCGCACGACCCGGGCGAACCAAATTACGCCTCAGTTTCACGTCCCGGTGACAGCGACACCGATCCTAATTACGAGTCCGTTATACACGGTGGTGACCCGAATTACGAGAGCGTGAGATACATGAGCGTAACGCGAAACAGCGATCCCCCTTACGAGCGGGTCAACAGTTTCGCGCAACAGCAGCAGCAGCAGCATCATCATCATCATCATCATCATCATCATCATCATTCAGACCGTGGAGACGATCACGTGGGCTACGAAAAAGTTAAGTGCAATCAGACGGTGCTCGACCCGAATTACGAGAGAATCAATTTGTCGCATTCGGAGCAGCTTCTACAAAACGACAGCGGTGACACCGATGACGAACAATACGTTCAGGTTTAGCTTGGGCTAACCTTTTACTTTTCATTGTCTTTGTAATATACAAACTAGGGTGACAATATTTTTACCTTCATTTTCAGTATTCTTAGTACTGTCGATGAACATTCGGTATAATTTATATCAAAGTTGCGGAGTAAGTTTAAGAATAATAAAAAGCGTTGAGAGTAAAATATTGTCATCTTAATACAAAGTTTGTATATTGTAACGAAATTCGAATTATTACATGAACGCGACACGTATTTTGACACGCGATGGTAAATTACGATGTGAAGCACTGCTTTACACACGCAGCGTCCAGATTAATTTTTATTTCGTTACGAAAGAGAACCAACGATACTGAATGAAGTAAAAGTAAAAGGAAAAGAAAATGTTTACGAATAATGACGATAGATATCGAGCATTAGGGAAAAACGCGATACGTGTAAATACAAGCTATTCTTTTTTATAAACTCGAGAATATCTGTTAAATCGACTGAAGACGTTAAATTCTTTTTATTACGCTTTTCTTAATTTTATTTATTTAATCTTCACTCATTCCATCCGGCTCTGTGTATCTACACTTGGCTGTACGTACCAGTGTCACATTTCTTCGACAGATTTCAAGAATTATTGGGATTTGTGAAAACTTGTCTTTGAGTTTTGTAGAATTGTCTTTTTCTACAGACGTCGCGTAATATTGCAATTTCCCGTAAAAAAAAGTTGTTTTTCGGTCTTAAAATGAACTATGATAATTGCGACAAACGGTCGAAGGAAAAATAAAATAACGAAATCGTAAGAATAATGTACATAGCTTAATAAGACTAAATAATGGCACGAGCCGATGAAACGAAACTACTATAAAATAAGCTTATCCTTAACACGCGTATGTACAGAACAGCATATTTTGTTAATAGACTCTTTATATTATTATCGATATACGTACAGGTATATCGAGTTTAAACGCGTCTCTCGTGTCCAGCCAGCATCGAGGATGCGGCGAATAGATAGTATTATGAATTTTTATACATACATATATATATATATATATATATATATATATATATATATATATATATATATATATCGGTACGCGGCTTTTTATACTAAAGTTTTTAAAAATTGCTTTTAGTATTGAGTAATAAAAAAAAATGATAAAACTTAAGTATTTAATTTAATATTTACTTTTTCCTCTAGTCTGTGGATATTTCATACGTAATTTCAAGACCTATTTCAGCTCTCCTAATCGGGCTATCGAACGTAGCTCAACAGTTATAAAATCAAGCGAACCCTAAGACCGCGAAAACGAAATTTTTGATGTAAAAAATCCTTTTTCTATTCGATTTTTTTTTTTACATTTTGCGTTAACTTTGTGTAATTTCACATTTACAGTTGACTCTGTCAAAGTTATAATAAAAGAATTCTGAAGAGGGTTTCGATTGAAACCGGCACATAAATAAAACATAGTTTCTAATTTAAAAAATAGCATTATTAAATGAATTTTGTGTGTGACGGATAATTATAAAGAGCAGTACACGTGTTCTTTTTCGAAAGTTTTATTTAAAAAATGGTCCTTGGATTATCAGTCCAGGGCTATATACTCGTCGTACCTCTCACTCTGTCCCTCCCTCTTTCATTCGTCATTCCATATCCTCTTTAAACATTTACCGAATAATAATTTTCCACACGGCGCATTTGATTAGTTGAGACGCTTATAAAACAACGACGCAAGTTGCTTCTTCTCAACGTGTGAACGAGGATCACCGAATCATCCTCCCTCTCTTTATTTTATTTTTTTATTATTATTTTTTTTTCGTATTTCTAAACGAGATCCTAGCAATTATTGAATTGTTAGTACGTATCGGTATCACGTTCACCGGCTATTAGAATGTACGAATAATACGATAATTTATAAGTAATCGTGACAATGATCGATGGGATATCGAAATTATCAGATTTTACATGCACGGATTGTTATATCGCATGTACCTTATTTATAATGCATTAAAAAATGCAATTTATTCGTCCCTTTCGTTTTCATCGAAAGTTTCACTTAATCTTTTCTTTTTATTTCCTCTTGTTTTGTTTTTTTTCCTGTGCAGTTTTTCGAGTTGAATACATAGTATTGAGTATGCGCGTGTCACGTTTCAGATCCACGATTCTAAGATCAGCGTTGCGAATGCTCCAAGTTTCAATAAATCACAAAGTCACCAGTTCTTTGTTTCTTTTTTTTTTGCGCGCTGATGAAATTAAAGCAATTGCAACGCTGATTCTTGTAAGAGTGAATCTCACACCGCGCGGGGAAGCACAGATCATTAACAAAATAATCGCGGAATAGCGATTATTTATTTTTTTCATTCTCTCCGTTCGTTCTGATTTAAATAAACCTTGAGTATTTTGACACATATATCCGAATACACGCACATGCTAGATTTCTTAACAACTCTCGCAATGCTACTAGCAATATGCGCGTTCGTTCAGTTCAATCAAAATTATGCTTTGTCTTTGTAGTTTGACCTCTTAAAGGGAGATAAACTACCCGTCAGCTTTTATGGTATTTCTATTTTTTGTAAACAAACGGTCCGATCGACATTTTTAAAAACTCTCACGTTAATGCTTTACATACAAATGAGGTTTACATATTTTTGCCTTTTTTTTTCTTCATATAGATCAGAGCACGCTGCACAATTTTATGGAAATTAAAACCGTGTAGAACATCGTATTTAATCAAAGTTTCGTTGGTATCTATCTTGTAAGTTTAATTTAATACGTGATTACTTAATTAAATTAAAGTGACTCTTATATCTCAGGGGATATATAACAATAAATACCGTTTTTCAAACGCCGACTATGGAGCTATTTTTTTTTTTTTTTTTCATAAACTGACATATCTCAAGAATATCAAATTTTATGAAAAAAAAAGAAAAAGAAATGACAAAGTTGCAAGAGTTGTGATTTTCTTTTTAGTAAAAAAGGCATTTTAAAATTCGATTAAAATATAATACTGTGAATACGACATTTTTAATGAAAGATCACACGACAGAAGCCAACAACACTGATGAAATACACAAGAAATGAATTTTTAATTTCAATAAAATAATTACGATACCCTCTGATCGAGGAAACGAAGTCCTTTCGATGCTTATAAGAGAAAAAAAAAAAAAAAAAAAAAAAAAAAAATGCACACTGGTCAGACAATATTGTTTTTGGATCGTGCTGACATGAAATACATTTGTGCTGAGTATCATTAAAATCCGTCGATTGCTTCTATGAAAATAAAAAATGCAGTCGATTTTTTGGCAAACGTTGGCAAATAAAAAAAAGTACGTGTCTCTGTTAATGAAAAGCGCTTTTTTATAGTTTTCTTAGCGCTCGCAGGCATCCGATCTCGCGACTATATTAGCTATACGTGGCTTGTTTTTTGCATTCGTTTTTCACGTCTATCCTCTATTCAACATAATTACAATGACGCATTATGATAATTATAATAACACTGAATAATTATAGTAACACCCTCGATGCAGTATTTCGTTTTAAACTCCATTGTCTCGCATTAATTGCGGATTTCAACGAAATATCGCATCGCGGGTCCAACACATCTAGCTGAAGAATCTTGAAAGTTTTGACGACTTGGCGTGCGCGCTCCCGCGAAACAACTCAGCAACGAAAATCCTCAGAAGAGCTTTCATATTTCAATCTACTCTCGTACACTAATATGACAATAGGTACGTATTTTTGATGTTTATTAGACGAATTCACCGGCTACACAGCTTTTTGCTTTTCCTTTTTAAATAAAACTAAGGTTCCCCGGTGAAAATATTTCTCTGAGAATTTTTCTGAAAAACTCTAATCGGACCGTTTCAATGACTTTCCAAAAATTCCGTACTTTTTATCCCAGTCGCTCTTTCGCTCTTTCCTGAAAATTTCAGTTACAGTTTATCAGAGTAGTTCAGTGTTTCGGTTTTGTTTTCCGAGATACTGTGTCAAGAGAAAATCTGAGCTTTCTCCAACATCTGCTCATTCTATTACTCGTACGAATGCTTCCTAAATATAAAAGACAAATCGGCGTAACATATCAACGAAGTTGATAGTTTTTCGATGAGGTATATTTTCTTTCGGAGATACCATTGATTTTCTCTAAAAAGTGCGAAAACTCATCGAAATTCAGAGGTATTTTCAGAGAAATATTTTAACCGGGGATCCATTCTTATCCGTTTTTCTTTACCCCGACATACGCTTGGTACATCTCGTTCCATCCTCCTTATAAACACTTTTTCCCATATATATATACATATTCGTAATCGCATAATCAACTGTAATTCACAATATAATCGGATTTTTCTTTTTACCCTCCGTTTAGATAACAATCTCCCGTTGAACGTGATGGTAGAGCTACGCGTTACCTTCCTATACACGGTGCATTTGAAACTTTCGATTATTTGGATAATTCATGAGAATGATTATTTATGTCTTTCATCGGCGATTGTGCTGGTATTCGTCTATATCTATGTGTCATCAATATTAGTAGGATGCCAAAAATTAATACGGTTATTTCTTTTTTTTCTTCTTCCTCGCGATTAGTCTTTTTATTTGACAACTCATTTTTCTTATTTAAATGTCGCTCAAAACGATTCGAATTCTTGGTTTCGCTCGAAATCAGTGTTTTTAAAAGCATGACTTTCATTTTATAAAATTTCATCGAAATTAACATCAGACTGTAAAAAAAAAAAAAAAAGCATCATGCATTCATATTCAACTTTGTTTTTTACATTTTTCTTTTTAACCCGTACTTTGTAAATTTTAAGTAAGAAGAATACGTGTACAAAGATCTATAGCTTAATCTTTCGAGCTCGCTAAAGATGAGTTAATCGTCAAAAATTGAATGTCTTCTATTTGATTCTTACAAGAAAGGCAAACGTCACAATTTATCGTTTTATAAAACACTGATTTTTTTTTTCCACAAATCAATTGTCGATCTGAAATTCACATTTCAGATTCTTCACTTTAGATTTATTATACAAAAAGTCAATTGCCGAGGAAGAGCGAAAAATAAAATAAATGCTTTTTTTTTTAAATGCATTAGTCTAATCGATAGCCTTTTCGATGATCGATACAAGACTGAAAAAAAAAAAAAAAAAAAAAAAACGTCCGAATCCGAACATGAAATAAATAATAAATGATTAACTGGAAATGAAAATGTTACAAGTACAAGTGTTCAGTTTCGAAGTACACCAATAATCTCCAAATTCACAGCCACTATAAACGCAGACGCACGGGCACGCGACACATTTTTTCACATTATTTCTTTTTCTCGCTTATAAACGCAATTACGACGGTCGCAGGATCCATTGCAATGTTGCACAATAAATTTCACTACGATTTACCGTATCGGCTGTACGGATGATGAGCCGTCAACGGTAAATGACAATCGTTGGAACGAGCTCAGCACTGTGTTACCATCAATATGCCATAAGACCGATGCAAATTTAATCAAATATATACAATAACAACAACAACAAAAATCGCCAAATGCGCGCAACATAATTTAATGATCTGCGCTCATAAACGGGGAAATAGAGTGTCATTAAATTGCTGCTTAACGTAGCTCTCGGTCATGAGAACAAGCGAGAGCGTACTCTTTCTTTTATTTTATTCTTCGCCTTATCTTTGTGCGATTTTAGGAAAAATACGTTCGCCAGGCGAACAGCAGCACCAGTGTCATCGTTATCGCTCGCAGCAGCATTAAATTCGAATTAAGTACATCGACGAACGTCATTCAAAAGTCCTCAATTACGTAAAACAGTTTTTTTTCTTTACTTTTATTGGGTATGAGTATCACATCATGGTTTTTAAAATCTTTTATCTTCTCGCGTTCATTCAAAGTAATTGAACACAATGGTTCGATATATAAGTCTTACACTGACGTTGTTTTTTTTTTTTTTTCTTTTTTCTTTTTTTTTTGCTTTCAGCTATTTCATTTTTTTTTTCTATTATCTCTCACGCCGCTCAGTTTTGCCTCTTCGCCCTCTTAACGGCCTCCACGTTCTACACTATAAAATGTGAAAATTCGCACTTAAGAAAAATGTTAACTGCAATGAGCATGGGTGTCTTTGTTTGCTTTTTTTTTTTTTTTTTTCTTTTTTGAGGAATCTTGAGTCAGTCGTTATTCTTCATCTTCCTTTTTTTCGTGTTATTCTTTCATGTCGATTTTATTTTAAATATTTGTTTTCTCTTTCAAATGCGATCGCACAAGTCAGCTTCGCACTTAACTTTTTATGTACGCCTATTATACCACATATTCCAGTTTCATTTTTTTTTTTGCATTTGCTGGTTCTTCTGTTCTTTATATCCAGTGCAGAACATACGGTACGATTTATTTATTATAGTTTAGAATATACTTTGGTATAGCTCCAATGGCAGCGATTAATGTGAAATATACATATACTCGTGTGTATACTATTATCGTTATTCATTATTAGTATTATTAGTATAATTATTATTATTCTTATTCTTCTTCATCTTATCAATATTTATTATTATTTTTCTTTTTATTACATTACTGTTCTTTTTTTCTTTAGAATTTAGAAGATTGGCAATCGATACCTTTTTTGTTTGTTTGTTTGTTTGTTTGTTTGTTTGTTTGTCAATGCAACGCGTCTCTGTCCTCGTATCCCAATTGAAACGCACGTCTTGTCGAAACGAATAACTAAATGGCAGTTGTGTCATTAATCGCAAATAATTGTAGTGACAAAAAAAACGAAAGGAAAAAATCCGTAAAATTGCGTTTACCGTATAGGTTTCGCACGACAATTCACTAGAGAACGGTTTGATACTTGAGTCATTGTGTCAAGCAAAACGCAAACAACCTGAGGATGTATGAACAGCCAAGGGAGAGAGTTTCATTGGCAATTTTAATAATTACTTCTTTTTTTTTTAACATTTGAGATCTATAATTCAATTAAAAAGTAACGAATGAAACATATGACAAAAACAGTATTTGTCTGTTAATACTTTATTCTGAAAATGACTCAGAAGTTCTTCAGTTGGAAAAGCATAGAAAAAATTGTCGATTTGTCAATGAAAGTTTTTTTATTTTGGTCCATACATCCTCAAGGCGAGACAATCGTTGTGTTCAGCTATGTTTTTTTCCTTCTTTTTTTACATTCCACGATGTTTCGGAGTCGTTTTATGTTTTATAGCGCGTAATGCAGTGACTCAATGTTTTTTGTGACATAAACATAAAAGTATAACAAAAACGAAAAATATCGTTCCATTGGTTCAGCTCGATCTCTATCGCATGATAACTATTACCCCTTGTTGCTTGCCGATGACGTTGAGTAAAAAAGCGGTATCTGCGTGTACAAAATATGAAGATGTGCGTACAACGTACAACCTTTTTTTCTTTTTTTTTGTTTGTTGGAGCGATGTTAGTATTGCAGCTTTTCGATTCGTTTATTATATTTGTTATTTCTTTTCTCTTTCTAATTCTGTATACGATACCTATTTAGAAAAATGGGGAAAAACGGATTTTTTTTAAATTTTTTTTTTATCAACAGGACTCTATAAATGCTATAACCGAGCGAGCTTGTAAGTCTCGTCGGATGCAGATTTCATTATTTGTTGTTGGTTTTTTTTCTTTTAATTTTTTAATCTCTTTCGTAAGGGACCCGCGTGGACTCGATATATATTTATATATTTATATGTATAAACTTAATATGGATTCTAGAACGATAAGGTCCTAAGAATGGACCCTGCATGACCTATGCGACGAACAGAGCACGTGGGTAACGGACCGTTGTAGCCTATCGATGCTTTTGTCGCGTTAAACGTTAAATTTTCGCGAAATCCGATTAAGAATTCACTGAGCGCTTCCCTCGCGCTTAACCGCGTTCTCGATCGATCCTTTCGCTTCGCTTCGATACCGACTAAGATCATACTGTTATTACGCGATAATAATCAATACAGATAATCTTACTAGGTGTGTACACTTATTATTTATCTTTAATCGTAATATTTATCTTCCTCGTAGACCATTTTCACTGACTAGACCCTTAACGTTAGACCAACACATATGTTTACATCTAAACGTATGTACTCTGATTCTACGTACGTCGTCGACTTGTCACTCACTCGCCGTTATTTAAAAAAATTTTATTTATATACTTCATTTTAGTTGGAATGAAGTTTCGATGCTTCTTCGAATTATAATCTCTATCTCGTCAACGTCTCTCGTATAAATGACTCGGACCATATTTTCGATGATGAAGAGTGAATAAAATTTCTGGCAAAGCGAGAAACTCCGATCTAGCGGGCGAAAACTTAATCCTTAAGTAATTGTCGCCGCGAAAAAACAAAATAATAGCTTGACAATTTTGTTATTCGTGTATTAACATTTCGACATGAAAAATCATGTTTTATTTGTCTTTATTTTTATTTTTTTTTTTATTATTAAGATCAATATTTTCAATAACATCCGCGGGCTTATGTAGATTGATAAAAATGTACGCTTTGGTGATAAAAATGTTCTTTGGCAAATTGAGCTAGAATAAAAAAAACGAACGTTTTTTCGATAAATTTTATAATTGGTTGATAAAAGCATTCACTACGGAAATAAAAGAGTCATAATCAATAAAATATAGATGTTTAGAAGTTAGAAAGTACAATTGTTTTAGTTTCACTTATTTCTTTTGAAACGCCGACGATTCGTTGATAATGGCGTTTTTTAAATTTCCATAAGTATATTTTCGCCTGCTAAACCGAGCAGAGCCTTTAATCGATGCTAAACCCATTTCTTTTTCATCACTGTCGTTATCATTTTCTCTATAATGGCATATACAACGATTAGAAAATCAAAGTTTTTCCAATGATTCCGTAGGTACCAGCCTACATATTATTATATAATTTTTTTTCTTTGTAGATAACAACCGGAGGTTCTACCGTGTCGAGCATGAAACGCTGCAAGATTTCCACATTGTCTCAAACTTAACGCAACACTTGTAATCATATTCCTAATTAACTCTACCCAGCGTCGAACTCGACGTAAAATCAGAGTGGTCTATAAACTATTTTTTTTCTTTTTGCCGAATATCTACACTGTCGCTTATTTCTATCGATATATTCATGCGTATGTACAGATGTGTATGACGCGTACATTACATACATTAGCATGTGCATGCGTGCATCCTCACACACACACACACACACACACACACAGACCCAATATCCGTTAATCGAAAGTTTTCTCTTAGAATAATTTTGGTGCACAATCATTTTTCGAAAAATTCGTAGAGACTCGGTATTTAAAATTAACCACGGTGTCTTTTTTGCGGATGCATAACTGCTCATGTTTAAGTTTACATTAATTATTTTTCTTTTATTTGTGTAAACCTTCAAGCCATCGTACTTGTATTTTTTTTTCTTTTGAAGGGCATGTCCCGTTTAAAAAATAAATAAATAAAGTTTTAATTCAAGTTCAAACTCATGACTATAAATACGGGTCTGGTAGTGAGAACGGAAATAAGAAAATACCGATTTTGATTCGGTATTACTGAAGTTACGACAAGAGGTTTCAACAAAAAAAGGAGTCGGAGACTGATGAAAACTCCACAATCTTCTCGAGATCATTACAATCAGAAAATTATAATCTCTCCATCAATATTATATTGAATATTTCTAAAGTCTTTCGATTTTACACTAGAATAGTACGTAAGAATTATTGTTCATCTAACATTTTTTAGAATTTCATACCGATTTCACACATACATAAGACCTCTTGATTTTTCCCTAAACATTCAGTTTGATAGAATGTACTGAATGAAATTTCGTTTCGATTAATGGATACTGCGCGCTACGTTGTGTATGTTTTCGTGTATGTGTCTGTGTAGCTTATACTATAACTGTACGTAATAACATTATACATTAGTATGAATAATAATAGTAATGTTATTGAATTTGACGCGCGGTTAATGGTGTGATGACGTCCTTCTTTTTGTTTATTTAAATATTGTTTCGTTATACTATACTATGTAGTATAATTATAAGATTATAATGAGGGCGCGCGCGTTGATCGAGTGCGGTATGTCTAGCGAGTACGGCGATCGATCGCTTTGTCGTTACTGAAATAATCAGGCACCGTTTTAACCGAGCAACAGCAGCAACAGCAGCAACAGCAGCAGCAGCAGCAGCAGCAGCAGCAGCAGCAGCAGCAGCATCGGCTCCCTCGCCGTGCAACGATTAAGGGGGGGAAACAATTAAAAAGAAAAAGACAAAGAGCGTATTACACTTTGAAAAGAGTTCGGGAAGCAACGAAGTGGCGGTAGTGGATTGTGACAGGCGAGATCTCGATTATAACGAGAGCCATGTTGTCTTCGTCGCTGAGGCAGTCGAGGCGAAAATGGAAGAAGACGGAGGTTAAGGGCTGCTGCCAATACCAGGCCCATCGGGACCACGGTCACACGCTGTCCGGGCTACTCGGCTCCTCCGCGCAAACATGCTCTTCATCGCGCTCGCTCTCGCTCGGTGGACTCGGTTGCTCCAACTGATACTGATTATAACTATGGCTGTGAGTGTGGCTGTGGCTCTGCGGATGATGCAGGAGGCTGTGATGATGGTAGTAACAGTGACGTCCGTCATCAACACGTTGCTGCAAATCATCTATGTGAACCTCTTGGACGCGTCTTTTCAGCTTACGATGGCAGAGCAGACAGAGAACGAGTGCTATGAAGATCGCAGCTGCGGCGCTACCCGCCCGTACGGCGTAGCTGTCCGGTGGTACCGCTATAGCACCTGCGAACCGTTTACCAATCGATTTACATTTCCTTCTTCATTTTTCTTTATTTTGCTATCTAGATTGGATACCGTTGAAGGTGAGAATGCTCGGTATCTACGTTTGGAGTTGAGTGAATTTCAAGGATGCCTCTACACATCGGGCATTTCATGGTAATTCACAGAGAGAGAAATCTGATTTTACATTCAATTATAATAAACATAATAAGTCATATTTCCTTACGACCACGATTGTTATTGGGACAAAACAAGCAGACGACTTTCAAAATTGCCATCAATCAGTTAATATTTTTCTAAATCCAACGTTACAAATATTTCTCTGACTTAGTGATAAATTCTTTAATACAAATCACTCTAACAACTCAAAAACTCTGTAAAATCGATCGAAAATAATGTGGCACCGATTTGATTATTATCAATCGCTCTAATCATTCTAAAGTCACGTTAATTAACTGTTGAAACTTTTTTCAACGGAGAGATATTAACGAAGAAATCCAAACGTAGAAATCTTGCGATTCGTTTCCAAGAGAAAATTTTCAATTTACATTCTCATTAAGTAGGCATTATTGACGATGATACTGCACAGATGACTAATATGATTATCGTATTAAACATTTAAACTCCAAAGAGAATGAACATAATGAGGCGACATATAAGTATGAGAGCTGAAGAAAGGTTGAAAAAGCGTTCACAAGCTTTGTACATACATATCGTATTTAAAATGCAATTAAAGTGCTATACTAAAGATTTGCGTATATATAGCCATGCATATATGATTGAATATTGTGATGAGTATCGGCAGTGTTAATCGTCATGTTGTTTCTAAAAAATAACGATATCCCTAAAGGTGCCTCGTCATAACCGAATAACACAAAACATTTAAGAAAAAAAAAAAAAAAAAAAAAAAAAAAGACTAATTTTTCAATATCGATCAAATTCGCGTCAAATTTT
The DNA here is from genome assembly GCA_964016905.1 of Perithous albicinctus. Taxonomy (NCBI): domain Eukaryota; kingdom Metazoa; phylum Arthropoda; class Insecta; order Hymenoptera; family Ichneumonidae; genus Perithous; species Perithous albicinctus. The sequence continues at coordinate 33,128,580 of OZ024689.1, forward strand.
ATGTAATAATGGAAAGCCACCGCGTGCTCAAAAATACTTGAAATTTGACACAAAACTGACCAGAATAGCATCAATGGACGATGATTGGACAAATGGAATGAAAATGACCGCACAAAAAATGTCTATTGATATTCTATATATAAGGTAACTTATTTATCAGTAAATACACATGTATTTTATAAATAAAGAATAAAATGGTTAAAACAAGGGTGACAGTGTAACCAGCATGTGCAGAAGAATTGTGAGCAAACTCACGTGATAAGGGAGCTCATACATGCCGGATCGTCCGAAGCCTCGGGGGAAGGCCTCAGATGGTCGCGAACACAGAGAAGCACAGAGATAGACGAAGAAGCATGGCAGGGAGTCCGGCGAGTGCTGGTGGCAGCGGGGCTGATGCTGCACCTGCGACACCATACAACACCATTCACCCACCACCTACCCGGAAAACTCGCTGCCCCTCATCTAAACTTCACCAATGCTCTGCTTTCCATCGCTTTCGAATATCTTCCCTCGAACCACTCGATACTTACCGGCAACTATATCTCACCCTTAGAGCAGTCCCTATCCTCCCACAGTTAAACTTTAAGCTGAGGTTCAATCTTGAACGAGAATGGTATAAGAGTTCATCTTATTACATTTATTCTCATTGAGAATCGCTTATACAAGTGTTATTGCTCAATCTAAAGCCTTGTATGAATTCAACATGGAAATGCAGCAAGAATTCCATGGGTTTCTTGGGAAATCTCGGTTTCTATAGGATTCTTTTCGACATTCTTATTGGATCCTATTCAGATTCATACTCCAGAGATTGCATTTCATCTTCGCTAAAGTCGATCATCAAAGAATATCATCACATGCTGGCGACACTGCAGTCTTTTTCACGCGCAAGGAATTGCACTTGGGTGGCTTTAAGCATAAAGCAAATTTTCAATACTTTTTTTCCATGTTTTCCTGCGACGGCTGACGGTTTTTTTTCTTCTTGATTTATTTATTTTTTTCAATGGCTCAGGAAGAATATTGTTTTGCCGTGAATCTAAGGAAATAGTGCTTCTATCAGAGTGATTTTAATCTCCATCGAGATAATTTAATCACCTTAGAAATTTCAATTACCAACCATTTATTCGTTACGTAGGAGCTATCGAGAAATATAAATTAAGCTGGATATCTTCGCTGAAAAAGATGGATAGTCGGAACTACTATTCTAATGTTATCCAGAGATGATAAATATGTTTTTACAGTAACCGCAACAATAAATAATGGAGAGAGTTAATATATAACGGTCCTAGTATCGATTTTTATAACGTAATTCACTGTTTTTTTTTTTTTTTTTTTTTTTTTTTTTTTTTTTTTTTTTAATGTTGAAATTTCTTTTTGATTTTCTTTCTGCACTTGGATACAAATTTGACAAGTTCATTGCGAGATTTAAAGACGGCCTATTACTAAGCTGTGCTTAAAGTCCTTTCGATAGATAAGTAACAATTATTGGCGATAGTAGAATACCTCGTATATGATGGTATACGTCAAAGACGAGAGAGAGAGGAGGCTTAAAAACAGCCCAACTCACACAAACAGTTTGTGCTGACAGTAGCTCGAATCACGCAGCTTACTGTCAAAGATGAGTGCTATCAATAATATACGTGTAAATGAGAGGTACGTATGCGTTAAAATCCCTTTGTTCATGTCGTAGTTTTGTTGTATACCAAATTATCAGCATTTATTTCATTGACACTTGAGCATGCTACGAGATAGTAGTGGTAAACGTTATTCAGAGACATCCAGAGTTTGACAGGTGTATCATAATGAATCTACAGTGTTAACAAGTAATTACAGTAAGTAATGAGAGCGACGGCCGAGTTATAGGGGCTCATTCTTGTGTAGTATATAATAGATAGATCGCAAGACAGATTTCAACAGTCATATAAGTATCACAATTTTACATTGATTATTGTTATTGTTGTTGTTGTTGTTGTTGTTGTTGTTGTTTTTTTTTTTTTTTTTTTTTTTTTTCGAAGAAAGAATAGACTTTAAAGTGACATAGCGTGTGCCAAACAGTTTAACGTATAACGATGGCAAAAAGATATCAAGTAAAATAGTATTTTTAAAAACAGCTCGAGTATAGCAATAGTGGTAGAGTGGTAGTAGTATAGTAATGAAAAAATACGTATAAGTGATTAAAATGTATCGACATTTCAAAAGGTGGTAGCAGAATGAACATCGATCGGGATCGCAGTGATAGATTTAAAATAAATAAATCAATAAATTAAATAAGTAAATATGAATCAAGTCGTTTAGTCGTGAAAGGACTTACAGTTTTCCTCGTCCGACGTGTCGTCCGGGCCGCAATTGTCGATTTTGTTGCAGCGCAGATCCTCCGCTATACAGTATACGTTACGACTGCACCGAAATTGACCAAATTCACAGTCACTCGCTGTCGAAACTTCCGTCCATACAGCACGGAAACCCTTCTGGCCCACCGCTTTGTCAGCGGAAATGAAGCTTTATTAAAGTCGGAGAAAAAAAATCAAACAATTAGAACAGGCAGTACGAATTTTAACGTTGTTTACCCATTTTAAGCATATGGCAAGAGATAAAATGGTAATCGTCAAGCACGGTGATTACTTCACGGTTTACAGATATTCTTAACGTGCTTATAATTATACATACGATATAATAATAGTACAGGAATATCTGGTTAGAAAATTGACGAAAGTCGATCCAAGACTCTGGATTTTGTGACAATTTCAATTATTGTCCAAGGTTCTACTTTGCAACGGTTTTTCCGGTTTTATAGTCTATTGAAAGGTCCAATAACGGATGGTATACCTGAAGCGCATGTTGTTGTCTTCGGAAAGGTAGCTCCACTGGGACTCCGGACTCTTGACCCCGCACATCTCAAGCGGTGGCGCTGATATTGAGTGCCACATCCGTAATACCGCCGCAGGACAGCCACGCGCTGTAATACCGATGCAATAGAGAAATTAACGATTTATCGGTTTGAGAAGTCTGTTTAGCCTCGGATATTCGAGCAAAAAGAATATATAAAAATGAATGACAGATTCAGTAGTAAATGGCATAGAATGTCGTAGCATTTGTAGCCTAGTATTACATATAGCATTAGTCACTTTACCAATTATTTACCGTCTATGTAAATGTAATTTGTCATTACTTTATATAGAATGCACAAAAATCCAGTGGTCACTCCATGGCTAACTTAAAATTATCTGACTTTCTAGCTTTAATAGATCAAACACATAGTATTTTCCTTATCACCGCCATTAAAATCTTCACTCCGAATGAAGAGAATAAATTCTGGCGTTCATACAGGCTTCAAGTATTAAGCTACACGTTAGAACTTGGATATTATCAAAATCTTTACTTTAATTTTTTGAAAATTATTAAAAAATGTTAAAATTACCCGATTGTTCGCCTTCGACGGAAAACTTTTCGAAATTGAGAAGTATCCGATGATTTGGTCTAACACTGATGAACCAGTTGCAGGTTTTGCTTGCGAGATTGCGCGCCGGTCCGTCGTAGTTACTTGGAAAATTTGGACTAGTTATAACGCCATAATCGAGACTGCTTATATTTGAGCCACAATCTGTGGAAAAAATTGTAAATGTCAAATATAATTGTGTATATATTGATGTGAAATAGGTAAATTAACTGTATATTTAACCTCCGAATATGGATTTGGCCACTTCGAAAGTGTACCGGGCCTTGAATCCACTGTAGACGAGCTCGGAGTCCGAATGAAGTATAACCTTAAGGCCAAGAGCTCCAAGATTCGACTCCACAGGGCCCGGGGACGTCATCCAACAATATCTTCCTATTAATTTTTCCGTATCGTCGCGATACATGTTATAAATTTCGACCCAGTCGTCTTGACACAGTTCGGCCCTGCGCATCAATTTCAATAATGGTAAGAAAATATGTAAAAATTGTATTAAAAAAAAAAAAAAAAAAAAAAAAAAGAAAGAACTTTTACATAAATGTACCCATTATACAATTCCTTTAAATTTCCCTATAAGTTGGTTTGTTGCGCGTTCCGCATACGGTCATTATCTTTTGGGCCTGTCTCTAAATTACGCCCACCCAAATCTTCTAGGTCACCCTCATATCCTCAGCCAATTAATCTCATTCAATCTCTTCAACGAGTAATAACTTATAATATTGAAGTATATTAGTTCACTTAAATCTCGTGTACAAATTAAACTGTCATAAACGGCGACAGTTATAAGTTGTAGTAATATTAATTTAGCTACAAGTTAAATAAAATATTTCTTATTACGTAGTGAAGTTGGAAAAGTGTGAAATTTATTGGCTAACGGACACGAAACCCCACTACAAAACATATGTCGTTTCCGTCTCGTTTGTTCTGGACGTAACGATGGGTATCAAATGATTTATTGAATAAATAAAGAAGTAAAATAAATATGAAATTAATAGGATGGTTTGAGGTTACAGGTGAAATACGGAGACAGAGAGAGGGAGAGATGATAACTTACCCGTAATGACCGACTGTCAAGTTGGAATTTCTCGTTCTGACTTTGAAGTGATCGAAAACGAGGGTTACTTGTTCGTTGGGCGTGGCCAGAAACAAGTAAGTGCAATTGGTATCGCTCGGATAATTGCTAGGATAACGTGGCGAGTTGAACTCGCCTTTTTTACGCGAGGAACTGCGGTATGTGAATGAGCAAGTACCGTCCGGCGCTGCTGTGCCTGGTATTCTATATTCCGTTTCGAAGTTGTATCTGTCAAATATAACATTTATTTCTCACTTCCTAATGAAATATTTTCTTGGGATCGTAACTACGTAATGAATGGTAGTAAAACTAACTTTGCTTTGAAACCCCTTCCCTGCTTCATTTCACCGCTGCTGAACACCATGACGAGACGTGGCCCGTCGCTAACTACGTGGCTCGGATTGCTCTCGGGACCACACAGCTCGTAGTCGAATTTGTCGTACGAGTCCGTCGCTTCCTGTCCCTTCAGATACAATTTCAGGTAACCATCCGTACACGCGGAGCTGTGCATCGAAAAATTTATAAATTTATTTCTTGAAAAGTGTTATTCTCATTCAGAGAAATACGATTAAAAAATAGGCCAGCAAAGTAGAAACTTGCTAATTGCTTCCTCATTATTTTATATCTTTGACAAAGCCATCTCTATAAGCAATGAATGTTGACTAATTTTGGTTTCCACTTAGAGGAAGCTTTATCAAAGACTTACAATAATGAGCAACTATTTTTCAAGCTTCTTCTCGGAAGCTTGCTAAAAAAAAAAAACGGCGAATAAACAGATGGAAAGATCAACACGAAAAACGTAAATTTTGATAACATTCTGGGGAAAATACTCACTCTCCCTTTGCCTCTCCCTGCGTTATCTCGAATTGTTGAAATTCGAGTCGTACGCGTTCCAAATGTTGCGAATCCTGCATACCGTAAATGAAGTAGCGGCACACAACTTTTGGTATATACGGGAATGGAAAGTTTGGGCTGACTACGTGACCCGATGATTTCTTTTGACTTAAAATTTTTTGGTCGCACTCCGAGCCTCGTATGTGCATACCACCGTAATTGCTTATGAAATCTGTAAATACAAATGATTGCCAATTTTTGCGCATGAAAATCTTAAGGGCCCATAGATTTGAAAAAAGACGATTGATTTTTCGTGACGGTCAACTCATCGTGATACATTTTCTTTTTTCAAACAAAAGTATAACACTTTTCTTTTACTGAAATCGGTGGAATCACATCTTAAATACATCAGCACACTGAAAGCGGAGATCGTCAACGAAACTCACCTAATTTAACGAAACTCTCGGAAAATTCAAAAATTCCCTTAAATCCACGATTTTGCGTATTTGCCGTACGCTCAAGGGTTACGAATAGAACCTTCAGATTGGCTTGCGAGGAATATAGCACCAGGTTTCGCTGTTGACCGCAATAAGTACCGATCACCGGCGACGAACTGTTGATTCCGTCCAACACCTTTACATAGTCGAATGGACAACTGAAAATTCAATTAGCACCTTACTTTTCTATTCTTATCATCATTCAGATATAACAGATACAACTACAGAACCGAACTACCAACTGCAGTTTAAGAAAAAAATCGTAAAAATACAATAACCAAGGCCAATTACGTACTGTGGACCTCCGAAGAATAAATCAAAGTCACGAAATTCAAGGCGCACCCGTTGACCGGTTTGTCCAATGAACGTGTAGTTGCAGGCGAGATCCTTTGGATAAGTGCCTGGATAAGTTGGCGATAGTATGTTTCCCGTCCGTTTTATGGAAGAGTCTACGGTGAATGAGCAAGGGGTGCGTGGCGCCGGAGTCCCGACCTCGTATTCGGCTATGGACATTATTCACATTTCATCGTTAGCGCGAAAAAAAACAACAAAAAAAACAACAAAACTTGATATATAATTGGAAAGAAATAGAGGATTAACTCTTTAAGAATCGTATAGCAAGCAAATGAGGTATTTTTATACTCACAGGCATTGATAAAAGTGTAACGACCGCTGAAGAGGTCAGGGTTCGTGACATTTTTGTCCGTGTAGAAACTGAGGGCGACTCCCTGGTAAAGGGAAACACGTCTTCGCGGTGGGATAGGACCACAATACCGACCACCGAACGGTGTCTCTATCAGCTTAGTCGTATTCTCTGATTTTATCTCCGTGTACACATCCATGTACTCGTGAAAACATCTGTAAACACGTCATTTTCCTAATTACATGATCCTACAAATTTGAAAAGAAAAAGAAAAAAAAACACAAATAAAATCGTTCTATTTTAGTATCGAAAATGTCAAATAGGAGACCATGCATTTCGTTTGTACTTCAAGGGGGCTCTGTGATAGCAATCGTATTATTTTTTCTTCCCTCTACACATTGTAAGTTAATCAGAAAAATATTTTCTTGTAAATTTACACATTCAATTTTTCACCGTTCTTATACTTGGTAATGGGAGATACTATACTTTTGCACTTTTTACTGACCTACCAAAAATATACAGAAAATGCAGACATCGATCTTGTATTCAGCCTAATTACCGAACCTCCTTAAAATATTTATTGCGATTCAACACCTGCATTTGCAAATTATTATATCATCCCGCAGACACAAACAAAAACTGCTTCTGTAAAAAAAAAAAAAAAAAAAAAAAAAAAAAAAAAGACACTGCAATATAGTACAAGGAATTTTCTCGGTGAATTGAATAGCCGGTATTTCATCCGGCTTTATCTTCTCTCACCAGGATATATAGGGGAGATTATGAAAACTCATTTGCTTTTTTGCTGATTCTTTGCATTCGCTCCATATACTTACGCAGGCAATTCTCCGACAGCGGCTCCACTAAAATCCAAAGCGGCAACACACAATTAACACACGTGATTTTTTGACAAAACAAGATTCACTTTGACAACAAACTATTGGTGATATTTAAAAGCGACCAAACGACTAAGAGATGTGCTTCTGACTAACTCTGGAGGAGTTCCACGGAGTCCAAAGGAAGTAAAGACAAGCTCCACTCGTTGTTTCGGGCCTGCAAGGAACGTGTAGACACACTGCTGTGACTCGCCTTCGGGATTGATCAAAGTCGGTGCATGAAAAGTTCCGTTCTGCGGGCCATCCGGATTGCTGACAAATCTCTGGTCGCACTCTATACCGAAAAATACGTAAGAACGCTTTATTTTAATTGCAATCTTCGTGACTTGTCGAACCGGATTATAAAATTCCACTATTCAACGGTTTTTCATAGCTAAAACTTGACTAAGTTTGTGCGTGGCTAAAATATACTTGCACGAATATTCAAATAAATACTTTATAACTACTTTCTTTTGGAGATTTACTGAGCCTAGAAAATGAAAACAGAATAATCGGTGACCTCAAAAATCCACTTGCACCAAGTTTCATCGAAATCCGCCTGATATTTCTGCGAATGTTATCCGCGATGTAGCTATTGTGGATTTAAAGTATACGAAATCCATCGAGTCGCTTTGGTCTCGGTGGTTAGCGTGGGCATCGTTAGGTAAATATGTAGGTTAAGCAGGTCAATAGTTCGCGCAAGTTCACGTTCGAATCCCGCAAGTATCACTATTCTCAGAGAGCGTTACGAATATCGGATATCAATGGACGATATACATATATATATATTTTTTGTCTTTAAACATTAGTCAAATATTATTATTAATATAACCGTCTTATAAATTAATAAATTATATTTATTACATTGATTATTGTGGGCATTAGTTTGTTGAGTTGGCTCACGAATTTATTAAGTTAAATTAACAAATTATTTTGTTCACATTACATACAAATTTACTTGAACGTATTGAGCCCAACGATTTAGTTGAACGAAACGATTTTTTTTTTAGCGTACGGACATGAAACTTGGTGAAATTTTTATAACGAGCTAATACTTGAGTGACAATTATTTTTCGAGTTATTGCAAGACCTTAAAAATACCGTGGAAAATCTTATATGCATAAAAAAGCGAAGTACAGAGAAAGAAAAAATAGCTTAGAAGAGAAAAGGGAAAAGAGAACGTACTTGGTGTTTTGGCAGTGGTGATGGGTCCCGGTGGTGGTGGTGGCAGGGTTGGTACGTAGTCTTGCTGTGGCAGTGGCACATCGATTACCTCGCGGGCTGTTTTGCGCAGGGGGTCGGAAGAGATCGGCGATTAAAAGTATCCCAAACAAGGTCCACCGCCACCGGGAACACACCACACCACATTAATCATATGTTTTTAGTACATAGATTATAAGTAGACTACAGTAGATAATACAGAATGATATCTTTACGAGACAGACACTATCCTAGCAAATAGTCGTGAAAAGCAAATATTGCGTGACTACAAAATTCATCAATAGTTTTACTTTAATTTGGATTATCGAGTTTAAAGAACGCCTCCACCACCGATTTCATGCATAAAGTTTTATTCGTTTCATCGGTTAAAAAATGAAATCGTATTAACAATCCGATAGGATTAATTCTTCGTCACCAAGATCTAATCAATATCTTTACATAATCCGATATATGACTAATAAATCATTGGAGTTCCAGTTTTTTTTCCTTTTTCGAATTCATTTTTATTCCTCTGTTCAGTTTTTTAATGAATAGTTTTATCCATGGCAATATATTTGATCATGCCTTTTTTGTTGGTGTCTCAGTGCTCTCAAGCGTTTATTTGTTGTATCATGTCTAGATGAGAAAATGAAAAAAAAAAAAAAAAAAAAAAAAAAAAAAGAATAACGTTGCTACTTACCTGTAGTAGCACGTGGACAGAGCAGCAGGAGGAATACGAAGGCAGGTGAAACGAAACTACTCCCAGAGGCATGCCAAAGTACTGAAGCCATACTGTGTCCTGCAAAGAAATTTTCTTTAAAAGCCTTCGGCTCTCGGATCTTGCCCGCTTTTTCAACACCCTTCATCTTTATTTCGCTAACTCTCGATCAACTCCGGATGCTGCAGACACCATTATCTCTACGCTATACTCGTCGCATACATTCTACTTAAATTGCGCCTGAACCTTTCAACACGTGATTATGCTTTTTCTTTTGTTTTTCTTTTAACTTACCATATCGTCAGTGTCTATTCCAGGCCCAGGAAGAACGAGGAAAACTGATCCGGTCGATCATCTGAAATTTACATTGAAATTGTTATCTATCGTACATTTAAGTATGAATTCTACTTTTTTTTTTTTTTTCAATTTTCTACGTAGAATTATTTAACTTTTGAGAAAAAAATAGATTGTACTTGCAATCGGTAGGACATTTTCCATCGGATAGGGTCTTAAGTGTGTAATCATATACGAGGCATTCATTGTCAACTGGGCGGTTATAACTTGTGAAAAAAAATCTGTATACCCCTACAAATATGTTTTGCCCATTGTCAAGTTTTTTATAGATTCTGTACATACCATTGCAAGTGATATAAAATGAAGAGAAAAATAAAAAGTGTTGAAATTAGTGCGAGAAAATATAATGAAAAATTTGAATTTCTAGCAAGCTACCTCTAGGAGAAAGTACGATGATCAATTTTGCCTTCCTCACAAAGTTTTCTAGGAAAGAAAGAAAAATTCTCTGGAGTATAAACTCTGTTCGAATTTCAGCAGATTCAGTGTCAAATATTGCCACAAGCTATTTACGATTTGCGCAAATATTTACATCACTTGCTTGTTCTCGAGTTACAGCATTTTCTCAACTACTTTATCGATGTTTAATGTGTTACAACGTTAGAACTGCTCCATAGATTATAGCTATATGTTGTAACCAACATTTTTTTCAAAGTATTTCGTGTATAGACGAATTTTTCTTGGACTATCTCAACATTATCTCGAAAAGTCAAAGGGTAACATATTGAAAAATGGAAAATGCCCCCTTACATCTGAACTGGTGCATCAATAGAGATGAAACTCTGTACTTAACACGAGTGATAAGCCAACGAAAAGGCCGATAGAACAATAGAAGGCATGAACCTCGTGAGGTATGTGGCAAATAGTGATCTATCATCGTAGAGTGAAAGTGAGCAGCGCCGGTCAAACAAGTTGTAACAGTCGATAAACAGGGCGTACGCTCGACTGACTCTACACGGGTGTATCCACTGTAAGTGATAAGAGGCTTTGATCAACTCGTGCGGTTACTCCGTACTCTCCGTACTGCCGCCACGAGAGAATCTCGGAAGGAAGTACAAGAAGCTACTCGCTGAACGTAATAGCTCTTAGCCGTGCCTTTCTTTGAGACGAAAAAAAAAAAATATTATATAAATAAAAAAGAGAATAGTCACTGTCATCAATTCCTCATGGCGCATGTTAAAAAAAAAAAACATGTATACAAGTGAAATTTCTATATATGTCAGATATACAAAAGATCTAACCCCTGGAGTATTAAAAAAAATTACAGAGTAGAACCTTGCATGTTACACAGTATTTTTTCCTTTTGCTAAAGTTACCTTTTTATTCGACATTAAACACTATACGTCTTAGTTTCACTAATAAGAGAGCCAGAATTGATCGACATACTTGCTCACAGAGGCGACTATTAGGCAATATGGAAAGTTATGAGGAAGCTTTGTGCAAACTTCCACTTTGCAACTTTTTTTCCTCAAAATAATTATTGCTATGTCGTAAATGCCATTATTTTTCTCGCTTAGCTATCACTTTTTCTTACTACTCTTAAGTTCCCTTTAATTTCTCCGACACATCGTTTTTGCTAAATTTCTCCTTGAATTAGTACCCGTATTTCATAGATGCTTTCAATATTCTTCATTCTAAAAAGTAAACAAAAGAAAAAAATCACGACATAGAAGAGTGTGAATAGCGTTAATAGTATCAGCCTAGAAGCATGGGAAGAGCGCGTAAGGATCGGAAGAGAGTGAAGGAAACGAGAGAACCGCGCCCATGCGCTCGGCAAGCAAGGATCCCTCGTTCGCTCGGGATGGTCAATAGTTCTCGCCCGCTTCGCCGCCTCTCTCTCTCTCTCGCTCTCTCCTCTCACTCTCTCGCTTTACGACACATACCCGATGCTCTCGCGGGGTGGCACTCCTTCAAGATATCGAATTTACGCATGTCGGATTCCGCTCCGGCATCGTATGAAAAAAAAACAACAACAAAAATAACTATCTCCATTCGTCGAAAGCCCGAGAGATGGAAATTTTTTGTTTTTCTGGAAGCGCTGCTCGATTGATGCACAAACAAACACTATATTGGCTTCTCTCGTGCATTCGGCACATGGGCAATGCTATCCACCTTTTTCTTTGTGAAAAACTTTTGGCGGAACAAGCTTTCTCACCAGTCCTTCAGTTAAATTACTTTTTTCTTTTTTTTTTTTTTATCGACATTTACGCTTTATTCGCGCATCTCATTACTAAAATTCTATTTCAAATTTTAAACGAGATTCAGTAGCGTTGTTTTTTTTTGTTTTAATCCACTATTTAGAAAGTGCTAACATGGGAAAATCGAACTTGAAAGAAAATCCGAAATAATAAAGTGACAAAGAGACAAGTCGAGGGAACGAGATGACTTCTTGGACACGGCGGATACTGCTGTTGGGAGGTTCAAGTTTTCCCGTGAGGATGTAGAGTGCCGAGGGGAAGGAGAGAGCGTTAACCTCCATATGAAAGCGCGCGCGCGCGCGCACGGTAACAAAGATTCGATCTAATCGGACGTATGTAACGTGGAAGCGATCGTATAAGTGTGTGAGAAAGAAAGCATAACACACCAGAGGACGATCATCGGTCAAAGGGACACACGCTTATTGTTTATTTCATATTTTTCCCATAAACCAAAATATAACCCATTAACCGATGAACAAAATGACACTTGTCATTACGACAGATTGACGCATTCTCGAAATTTTCAGGGATATTGGCATCACTGTAATTAATGCACTGTGCTATATTATAATAGGCTTTTAATAATCTTGTGGGTTAATATTTTTCACATTACGCGACCCATATAAATACAAAAATGAAATGCTAATACCACGGTATTTTCTAAGTCAATACATCGAGAAAATCAACAAACAATACAATTGGATAAAAGCACACGGGAAGCTTTCTGATAGGATATATATATATATATATATACATATATACATATATATGTATAAGCGTAAGGGGCGTAAGAATTGGCGTGACCTACCGTCGAAGGCTTTGGTGCATGGTCCCTGGAACAAACGATGAGACGGCAACGAGGGCGAAGAATCGCCAAATGACACAGTGAAAAACGCAGATGGGTGTCGCAGAGCAGGACGGATGCAGGGATTTTTTTTGTTTTTTGTTTCTTTTTTTCACAACTCGTGAGAAAAGAAAAGGTTAACGAAGGAGATAAAAGGGGCGAGGACGAAGATCGTGAAGCACTCTGGAAAAAAACACTAATAGAAAAGAAAGAGTGAATAAAATAAGGGAGCGCTTGGTGGTGGTGGTGGTGGTGGTGGTGGTGGTGGTGGTTGTTGTTGTTGTTGGTGTTGAAAATGGAGGAAAAAAAAGGGCCGCTCCTTGTATATAGACTTCACGAGCGCCGCAGCATTATCTCGGTATCCACACACTTGAGAAACACTTTCACTGATATAGGCACTCACTAGGAAAGCACACCCTCTGCGCGCAAAAGACCAAAATTGCAGAGCGTGTATGTCCTCGGTGAATCGGCTTGGCGTGACGCTCTAGCCAAGTATATAAAGTGAACAAAGGCCCAAGAGACTATTGCTACTACTGCGAGACGAGCAGTAGCACCGAGCCGCCGCCTCGGTAACCTTCCAACTAGAGCATCCTCCTCGAAGGATTAACGCGCGCACAGCACGTAACACGAGGTTGCCTCATCTTCAGTCCCACTGGTTTTATCAGATAGCTCGTTGTAATTGTGGACTCGCGGCTACGAGAACTATCGCTGTGATCCACCATATCACTTTGTGTCCAACGCCCCGAAACACCACCGCGAGAGCCAATAATCTTGTTGGTATTATTGTGGGTTGGCTTTAATTTCTTTTTGGTGTTATCTATGCCCTCTGCAATACGCGAAAACGACACGATATTTTATTTACTTATTATCTAACCTCTTGTAGGCGACTCGCGCTGCACCCACGACTTACCCCCCAAACTGCTTTACGACGAGGCTCTCTCTGGCTTCCGTGTACGAACTCGACTCTCAAGCTCTCTCTCTGCTTCTCATCTCGCATCCCCCACTTTCGCCAGATGCTCGTGTGTTCCAACTGCGAATTCCACCCTCCCGTTTGCTCCCGTTGCGCAGCCAACACGCCCCTAGTTTGATTCAATTGAGACGACGCCAGATGGCGCACGAGGAACTAACCGAGTCTGAGTAGGCCCAACGAGAAAAGCATCCTACGTGCTTCTTGACTCGACGCAAAACCTCATATTCCTTGGGAAAAGGCGAATGGCACGCGGATCACGAAAATCCTACTTTTTAACGTCTTTAGGAATGAATTTCAGTCCTTCTCATTCTAACTTTTAAAAAGAAATCCAAAATTCTTACCAAATTTTAAGTAGCTCTTGTAATTAGCACTCATCTGAATTTAACTTACTGTTAGTCAAAGTTTTATATTTTTAATCAATATATACAAACACAGGCTTTAAACAGTCACGTTTGTTTTTAGGTTGTATACAAAAATTTACAATTTATGTTCTTAGGTTATCTTTTTTTTTTCCTTTATTATTTCAATCGCAAAATGTGATTCTTTTTCCGACGAAGCCAACGGTAGGTAAACAAACTGTAACGCATATCTTGCTTGAAATTCGTCTTCCAAAAGCAATTTGTTACTGACATCACCGATTGCATCCACAGAGGGTAATATTTTTATGTAACCAAACATTACCATAATTACCCAAAATATTAACTTGACAAAAACTCCATAAAATTGCATTTCGTCGATTTATCAGCGGAGACCGAATTGTTTTTTTAGTCAAATGTTTTGTTATATATTTTTTGACCATCAATTAGTTTTTTCTTTTACGTGTCGTGATCGTACCGTTAGAACTACCTTAATTGGATTATGTGATGATAAAATACCGTTATGTGAAGAGCAATATTATTATTATTAATATTATTGTTAAAAATACATTGATACCACTCGTCTTTACGTTCGACAGGGGACAAAGAACTTGCACAGGAACAAGAGGACAGTCATTGATGAAATAACGGTAACAATTATTAAGAAAAGTAATTCACATACAACTGTTTATTGAGACATGTAGAATACATCTGGTCATACACAAAAAATCTTTGACACTTGAAATCAAGCTCCTAGCCCGAAAAAAGGAACCATTTTAACATTGTTTTCAAATTCATCATTGTATTAATCATTATTTTTAACTACGTCATACTAAAATTAGAGGGGCAACTTTTTAAAATTGCGGGAAATTATTTAAAAAAAAAAGAAGATAATAAAAGAAGAGAATATAGAAGCGAAGCAATTGGTAGCTGAATAGACAAAATTTGTTAAACACAATCCGTAATCATGTGGGCAAATTTGGTTGTCGATTAAATTTCTTTTCTTCGTTCAAACGACCGCGAAGCGTGACAAAGCCGAATGAGCCGTAACAACATAAATATTCTCGAGGTTTTTTTATCAATCATCATCACCGTATTGTATCGTGTCTTCTCCATGATTACTGCTAAATAACATCACGTCACAAAATGCATATTCGCAGGAATATAATATATATATTTTATATATAATTAAAAAAAATATTAAACACATCTTTGGGCCGCACTTAACATGAATTACATGGGGCCCAAAAATCACACAACATCCGCGTGACACGGGTCAACGAAAAAAATTCTAGTCTTCTTTTTTTTTCTCCCCGCGAGGATGTGTGCCGCAAATTAGGGCATTGGCCAGGTAAAAGGGCGCGCAGCTACAGCATCGCCAGCCACAGTGGTGCATTATCCTAAACGCGACCTTCAACCCCCAGGCACCCCAGCTGCTACCATTAACATCGTACAAAAAAAAAGGAAAAAAAAAAAAGAAAAAAAAAAAAGAAGTGGAAACTGCTGTTTGTCGGTGAATGTGATGTTGGCTTTGTGGTTTTTTTTTTAAATTACATCTCTCTTTTGTGAAAAAATATTGTCTGTCAAATGCAGCAAAGCCAAAAGTAAAAGTATCGAATTGTTGTGTATTTGAGTGCGAATTTCCGGTTTGCTGTGTAAAATGTTATGGTGTAAGGAAGAGCGCGGGGGAGGGGGCATGTGCGTAGGTGCAGAGTAGTAGCGAGTGATACTTTGGGGCGCCCTTTCATCGGGGCAGGTTTAAATATCGTAACGCTAGTACCTAGATCAGTCTAAAGTCTCGTCACCGTGAACTGCCTCCGCCTTTGCTACTCGTGCCTCCTTGTCCCCGCAAGCCGGACTCTATCATTTTTTTTCTTTCCTTTTTTTTTTTTAGTACATATATATTTATCGGCAATTTACGTGTTTTTCCCTTTCGACTCCGATATCATCGGTATTGTTATTATTATTTTAATTATTATTATCGTTATTTCAATGGTGATTTCGACAAAGATAGAAATGATTTGTTATTTTTATTTTTTTTTTTTCGTTCTCGCTCTTTTTTTTTTCACTTTGTTTTTCATTTTATACGGAAATATTATCATGTCACAAAAACCCACTCAGTATGATTAGCAATAGCATTCTTATCATATTGTTAATATTAATATTATCATATCCTCGATATTATGCTTTTATAAATAGGTTGGTACGTAAGTAGGTGTAGGTATAGGTAAAATTGTGTGGGTTTGGGGGATAGAGTACGGCTACTGATTAACGTAAAAATTTTCCAATACAGATGTACAATCATCACATGAGATGTACAAGATTACATGTTTTCTAGGGACGTGGATCGGTTTTTGGATCTTCGGGTTTGCTTAGACGGATACGTCGGGATATTAGGATAAGGGGGAGGTTAACAGGGCACGGGGCGGGGGCTGGGTCATCAATCATTACTACTAGATGCAATCTATCCCTCCTCGCTATCAATACAACAGCTTGGAGGAATGAAAAAAAAAATTAGAGTTAAGTAAAACATGAATAAAAAGTAACAAAATGCTCATAAATAAGAGGGTTTGCGAGCCATCGATCGTTTGCTTGTCCTTGATGTTCGTTCAACATTTTGTTTTTTTTTGTTTTGTTTTTTTTCCCCACCAGACATTTTATCATGAGACTTTGTCTCGGTAATTTCTACTTGTCTCTTCCACTCTTTATCTCTCTCTCTCTCTCTCTCTCTCTCTCTCTCTCTCTCTCTCTCTCTGCTTTCTCCCTGCTCTCGCATTTAACATTACTCAATAATAGTGTGTCCAGGCGTGTCAATCAAAGCCCTCATATCTGTGTGTGTTTTAATGAGATGCAAGCTCTATCATTTTGTCATTATCCATGAATCGATTATTTATCAACAATAGTTTTAAACGTGTGGCCAATAAACGTGTTCGGCTGTGTATTGGTTTTGTATATCCGGTTATTTCCCGATAGTTGTTTTAAAATTTTTTTTTTTTTTTTTTTTTTTTTCATTTTTTCTTTTGCGTTTACTAATATTTGTCGATACTGTACTAGCGGAGGACCGCGTTATCTTTTCTCTTGTCAATGTACGATTATAACTTGTTACTATTAGATTGTCAGCATTGCGTTCCATCAACTTTGGATTATATCTGTTTCGTATCTGGATCCGTTTTTTGTTGTTCTTGGATTCATTTTTGTGTTTGTTTTTACATTTCTTCATCCTATTCATCGTGTTTCGATTGGGGTCGCGTGTGTGTTTTGCATACAGGGTTCGTGTTTCGTATCGTTTAATTATTTTTTTATCATTTTTGCTTTTGTTTTCCTCTTCAATCAACTTTTAACGTTTCATGAATTTCGTCGTCTTCCGTTCGAATAATCTCCAGAACAGGGGGGATGTCTGGGCTCCAGGGACAGGGACCAACTACAGCCCGCACTTACAACTCCTTACTAATTAACTAACAGACTAACAATAACAACGAGTCAACACTCAGAGTGTGTGCTGTATGTGTTTTTTCCCATGCATATCTGTATACAATTCGCAATTCTATTTCAATCTGTAACTATCATTATCGACTCAAGTAGCCAGTGTCATTTTCGAAGATAATCTGTCGCGCGCAAGTATCTACGATTCGAGAGTGCATGTGTGTGTGTGTCAAAAAGGGCGATTTTAATCGCAAATCTAAGCTTTTAGTTTTTTTTAAACGAAATCAAACAATTGTCTTCTCCTCCACTTATGCTTTCTACTTTTACTATTTTCCCCAAACGCGTAATTAACATTTTAATCATTTTTTTTCCCTTTTTTCCCATCACTTTGCCATCTGCATTTTGTAAAAAAATGCAGCATCAAATAAATACAGGATAATTTAGACAAGAGACCTTTCGCGATATTTGATATCATCGTCGAAGGATTTGAACTATACAAGTTGATTAGACTTTTCTTTTTTGCTCTTCTTTACACATTTACGTGGGCAAAGTGCGTTATTTTCTTTTACGTCTTCGTTATTATCATAATCCTTTCGAACCAAAGTAACTTTGTTCACGAGCACAAATCGAACAAACCTCGGAAACACCTTCCCGCGAGACGCCGCGCAGTTTCAAATCGCGCGCGCGCCTCTCTCTCTTTCTCTCTCTCTGCATACCGCAAAAACAGCTAGCCTGACCCTTAATAATAATAATAATAATAATAGTTTTACTGACTGTACACATTATAGACCAACAATAGGAGGTCTAGCGCTTGGCGCTTTGCGCGCATTCTCCACACACCACACACACGCAGAGGATAAACTCCAAATTCCTTCTATTTCATTCTCTCTTCGTACTTTCCACGCAATCACCCACACACTCGCTTCTCTCTGCGAAATCTAGAAGGCGTCCGACCCATACGCGTCACGTATGAGATATTATTCTTTTCGTTACCATTTTTTTTTTTTTTCATTTTCCTTTCTTTTTCTTGAATTCGGCCGTTATTCGCATAAAACAAGCGATTTCACCGTATCGCTCTCTCAACCTCGTTTTAAATTTGTTTACTTTTAATTATTATTCACGCATCCAAAACTTAAACAACATACGCTGATCACAATTCCAAACAAAATAAACGTGGCCCGATCTCTCTACTTAGCTATCCCGATTATTTTTTTTTATTTCTTTTTTTTTCTTTTTTTTCCGTTCCGTCTTCTATTTTTCGCCCTATCGCTCCTTCTCTTTCTCGTCGTTTCGCGTAGTTATGTATACTCTATCCATGAAATATCTCATTCACTCTATCGCTCGCATGGCAGTAAACAATGTGACAATGCAGTAGTGGTACTTACGAGATAGTATTATAATTAATATAATAATAGTACGGGGTGGGTGTGTGGTCACTCCGGATGTAAATAGTAGTAGTAAACGTCCCAGTGGCACATCTTACTGTACATTAAAATCACAACAACTGCGGGCAATGGTGGAGGGGTGCGCGCGTTCGCGCGATGAACCGATTTTTTTTCTTTAATCTTTTTTTTCTTCTCTTCTTTACTCCAATTTTTTTTCGTTTTTTTTTTTTTTCGGATAAGATAGTAGCAGCGGTTCGCCGTTGGTGCAACACCGGCTCCATGTCTTTCTTTCTCTCTCGCTTGAAATTCTTCCTTCTCTCGTTTTGCCGCGTTTAACGCGTACCCTCTGCGGCAATGGACATCCCGCTGGCTTGAAAAGCATACCGAGAGCGTGCCACACGCTCAATGAATATTATTGTTTAATCACAGGTTGCAGAAAGACGAGGAAGTTAGCTCCACGAATGATAGGAGTCTTGATACCACTCGTGCTCGTCGCCCGTCGAAGTTGCACCTGCCGTGGTGCCGCCGGCTGATGTTAATCTGTCGCCGAATGCGACACCACCGGTTCCACCGCCACCACCACCGCCGCCACCACTGCCACCGCCACCGTTCACACTCGCCAATCCGTACGCATTGCCCAATGGTTGTTGGGCGAGGGGCTGGTTTCCCCAGCTGCTCTGGAAGCGACGTTTAGATTCCCCCTGGTTCTGGTGACCCCCGTCAAACTTTCGCTTACCTGCTGCAAAATCATAAAACGTATGTCGTTAGAATATTTAAGTACCGAAACTTTTTAGCATTTACGTCGTACTCACAAATTACCAAAGATTACAGAGAAATTTTAGCTCATGACGATTGTCTACGAGATATACTTTGGCAAGATTACGATATCTCCGGCCCCTGGATTTGAAGCTTGTTTCTGGTAATACTTTTCATAGGGAACAAAAAAGTTCAAATGAACTATGGTCCTATCTACTTTAGTTTCCGAGATATTTAATTTTTAAGATTTTAATATGGTGTAAAAAATGGGCAGAATTACGATTTTCGGGGCGCCAGGATTTGACCGTGGATTTATCATTCTTGGACCGAGACACTACAACAACAACAACAATATTAATAATAATAATAATTCGTTGGGGGGGGGGGGGGGGGGGTCGGGTCGACCCCCCAACCCCCCACCGGGGCTCCGCCCCTCGACCCCGCCAGGGGCTCTGCCGATTGCTTTCGCAATCTTTTCGTCGATATATTATGGTCAATGGTCAAATTGAAGGGCCGGAGATATCGTAATCTCCCCTTTTAATAATAATACAGCTAAAAAGTTAAAGGAAAACGTTTATTTTATCTCAAGTTAATTGTATGGTTTTTTACAGAAATTTCTTGCAATTGCGAATTTCTCTCTTTGACAATTTTGTAAGTTTGTTTTTTATAAAATTATTCGTTCGGTGAATTTGAAATTTGTTATGTAAAATGTAGAACTTTTCTACAAAAAAAAAGAAAAAAAATTTACAAATTTTCAACAATACCCATAAAAAAAATCAAAGAATTTGTTTGGTGACCGTGTGATTGAAAGAAAATGAAGAAATTTATAATTGAGAAAAATGGGGGATGAAAATATATCGCATGGACAATCGTTATCAACTGGACTACCCTTTGATATACGTATTCATTATCTTATATTGAGGAATATTTTTTCATTGAATTAGCAAAGTTATAACCATTCACTGGCTGTTAAAAACGTGAATAAGGTTCTTTTAATTTCGGCCTTTCACATAATCTTTTTACACCTAGGAATTATAAATTTGACTAGCGACACAAAGTGCAAAGATTATTCGAAGCATTTTGCATTTTTTTCAATTTTTTCAACAAATATTTTTATTGTGATTGAGTGTGAAATAAATTTGATAGCCAAGGGTTAATAAGCTTGAAAGACTAATACTTTTTTTCTCGTTTCCAGTGATTATTCTTTTCATTTCTATATGTACCACTAGATTTTGCTCCGAGGTAAGTATCGGACGGAATACTGTGAAAAGGAAATAGGAAAACGTATTACTGCAACGCGTCTTGTGTTATATAGTCCGAGCACCAGCAAATTAAGTAGGATATTGTCTACATCGGTACAAGTTTTCCAGAGTTTCCCTGGTGTGAAAGAGTAGGGAATGAGCTGCTTCTGCGAACCCGGATGATGAGTTAATAGTAATTTCAGGAGGAAGAGAGAGAGAGAGAGAGAGAGAGAGAGAGAGAGCGAGGGTTTTAAGAACCATGATAAAAAATAAAAACAGTTACTCTTAAACCCAATTTTGAGTATAGTTATCTTTTCAGCAGACACATAATTGAATGTGTTAAAATTTTTCCAGAATTTCTTGATATTCAACAAACTTTTAGAGAAATTGAACTTTTCAGCGTTGCTTTTGTATACATCTAGTAAAATATTTCTTTCTCATATTGTATTTTGTATGAAGCTCTTTTTTGAGGAATGTTTCAAGAGAAATAATGATTTTCTGCAAACACTTGATAATTACAAGCTCTGAAGTCTTCCCATTGTCCGTTAATGGTTTAATGCATCTCGTGATTGGGTAGTATTCGCGGCACGTCGTCGATGACATCTTCTTTTCATTGTTTCTCGCCGACGATGGACGAGGAACCGAGGGTTGGAGCGGAGATAAGACAGGAGGGCCTAATTTGTGGAGCGGTACGTGTTAAGAGCTCAGCATCAAAGCAACGCAAGTGTCGAGTGGTGCGCTATACAGTAATGGTAATGATACTAGTACGTAGAAATAGAAAAGGCTAGGAAGAAAATGGAGCGGAGACTGAGGCGAGGAGTATTGTTCTAGCAGCACAGTTGGTAAACGAAAAGCTCGTCAATTTATTGGCAACCTAGGCTCCTCTTGCTCACGTAAATGATAATAAATTTCATAAAAACAGCATCACCATAGAGGAGAAAAAAAAATTGTAGAAAGGAGAAGTTACTTACAGTTCGGTTGCCAATAATATTTTCTACCAAAGTAAAAGTCGTGAGAATTAATGGTAAATACTCGAAACAACGATAGTGATAACAATAATAATAATAGTAGTAGGATTAATAGTAGAGTAAAAATAAAACAAAAGATGAAAATCGTTGTGGAGATACAGACCATCCTCACCTGAAAAACTTCCCTTGGCGCGGACCCGTCCACGGACGCCCACACGCGCCCCACGTTCTTGGAACCCTGATGATGGTGCCGGGCGACCCCCCCTGATTACCCCAGAGGCCTTGGGGCCACCGACTACTCGGCCACGGGCCACTGCTCCACGGCCACGACCAGCCTAACCAGACAACACACACCCAAATGTTACCCCATCTCTGCTCCTCTTACTGAGTCCTGTCATCATTATTATCAACTCTCCAATTTCTCCTATTTATCTTTCAGACTTTTTCCTTTACTTCTTCTTCATCGTCTTCCAACTTGTCATTATCGTAACATTAACCAAATAAAAACATAGCGAATTAGTTTACAGTATTATCGTTTCCACTCACTCGTTTTCATCGTTTATGTTTTATCTCTTGAGTTGTGAAAATATACTAATGTTTAAAGGAAATAAACGAAAAAAGCTGAAATTCTCTAAGGACTCTTCTATACTTGGTATTATATGTAAACCTTATCGAGGGTGACGAGAAACTTCTTGCACTCTTGCATGAAAATTTTCATTCAACAAGTGTAGAAAAATTAAGTTCGACATTAACATTTCGAGACTATTTCATTTAAAATTTCCTGTCGACTACGAATTGAACCAAATTTCTGTCGAAAGAGCTCGTCAATTGTACAACAACAAAAATTTAATAAAAACTTTGTGTTTTTCTTGTCACGCAACCAAAGTCTATAATGACTTCCAGATTTAATGGAACTGAGTTTCTCAGGTACGGAATCATGTTTCATTCTATAAGCTTTGACCAAAGCTATCTACAAAACTGCTTAAAATGATCTAGAAAAAAATAAAAGCATTGATCGAACTCTCTTGTCACCCTGTATCAATATTAAATACTAAATATTATAATTTTCGGCAGAATTCAGTGATAAATTTAAAATAGTAGTAGTGGTAATAGTAACAGTGTGACATAGTGAGACACGATGGTAATCACAGCACGCGAATATGTGTGTCGCGGGTTTTGTGGGAAGTCAAGTGTATCGGGGGCTTTGGCAACGTGAATCTTAAGGGTTTGGAGGGATTATTGTATATCATCGAGCTGGTGTTGTGCGGCAAAAAAACCAGCAAAATTATTATCATTACGCTGAAGAAACAGACGGCGGTGGCGCTGGGAGGTAAATGCGATAGAATAGAATAGAAAAAAAGACAGAGAAAAAAAAAAAAAAAAAAAAAAAAAAAAAAAAAAAAGAAAAAACGAGTAGTCGACTTCACCTATAAGCACAAATATCTTACTAACCAGCGATAAACGTTTGCATACAGCGGCGGGAGTTAGCAGAGGTTATCCAGCAATGTAGTAATAGTGAAAAGCGAATTTCTATTGGTGGGCGAAGGAACTTAAGCAACACAACCTACTGCACTGGCAGCTAGAACAAAAGTCAATCGAGGTATTATGTAAGCGGCGTGGCGGTGATAGCGTTGCACTGTTTTCTTAAGACAGTGCATTATAAGCGGGTGAGTAAGTGAGTGCGGGTTTTGCGGTTCAAGCCAAAGCAGCTTAAATAGGCGTAGCGAATATGTGTGTGATAAGGTATTGTTCGTTGATCGAGTGGCCGCCGTCGATAAAGACCTGCTCCGAAGCGACAAACATTACTTTTCATTAAATTTTCACAACATTCTTTCTTCCCCATCTCATCGTCACCCCCCCCCCCCCCCCCCCGCCCCTCTCCCTCTTTTTATCCATTGGACTTTCCGCTGTACCTACGCGACCAAACTCAAACCTGTATTAAACACTTAAATTATTTTACACAAGATAATCGATACTCCGCCGGGATGAATGGCTCTGCAAGGAGAAAACATTTTCACTCATCCGAGCGGCATTATCGTCCGTTAGATCCATCAAAGCTGTTCAATTCGACGCGACGAACTTTTTCTCTCACAAAAAAACGCACCGTATGTAAAATTTTTGTTGAATATAATTATTAATGAAATATCGAATATAAATCGCTGTGAGCGTCAGTAGTTCCTCGGAGAAAAGTTCGACGCGTCTTGCAAAAGCTGAAGAAAAAAAAAAGAATCAACAAAAAGAAATTGATGACAGTGTCGTAAACGATGCTTTCAAGGTGCCCATTGCTCCCCATTGCGTATTTGGAAAAGCCTGCAACTTGACATTACAAAAAATACCACATAACGTGTATCATATCCGAGCCACGAGACGCAACGTCGCTCTAAAGTAAATACTACGCAACGGTATTGATAACTTGATCTTGTCTATAGCGTTTATGAGCGATAAACGGAGACAATACTACACGAACATTATTGGGAGAGGGGGAAGGGGAATCGGATAGAACACCAAGAGATTGTTAATGGGAATTAAAGCATTTGTACAATGTTAGCGTTATTTATCATTTTCTGTGCCAGCGAAGGTTGGGATACCTTGTGATGCTGCAATGCCATAGGATACTTTTACATACAGCAAGCCTGCAACACTGCGAAACAAGCACGATACTTTCTTTTTCTGCTTTTTCTTCGTCAAGACATTCCCGCTTACCGGTGCGGCTCTCATATTGATACTTGATTGAAAAAACTTCTTCCCTCTCTCCTTTCCCTCTTGTTTTACATATATCTCAACGATTCTTTTTTTCGTTATAAAAATGTCCATAGATGGTAAATGCTTTTCCCGGCTTCACTTTGGCTGTGCCCTAATTTTTTCTATAATATTGTCATTATAGAATTTTGAATGGGGTCTACCATGGCTCAGATATGATCGTGCAAGCAATTTGATAGTGGCAACGTGTTGACGGGCTCTGGGGGATATTATACAAAGTTAGTATCTGCCGTTTGTATTTTTGCATTAGTCGATGCGTCACGTGAAACTGTCAAGACCATTGAGATAGTATATACCGTATAGTACAATATACGATTTATATAACGCACAACACATTTCTCTGTGTGTTGTTTTGATTTCGCGTCTGTTTTTTTTTTGTCTATTTTTGCATTTGCGCTCGCGTGTCCAACCCATTTCTCTATGAACCCTCTTTAAGTGCATTCTCCACCTTTCTTGTATATTTACACGATATCAATCCTGCAATTACGCTGTGATCAAATGTGTGCTTCGTTTTTCAAATACAGTGCTCAATATTATTATAGATTAATGAACAGTAAACGCCTAATAATCTGCACTACAGAATGTCTGCTGGGCATAGATATTCAATAATAGTTATTTACTACTAAATATATGCACTGTTTTATGCTAATTTGTAATCCAGCGAATTTGAGGCTTATTTAGAACTTGACTATACATTTCGAAAAGAGAAAATAACAATCACTATCGCGATTGAAAGAAAACAAAAAAGGTGTTTCTTTTTTATGTCAGTAAATTCGTTAAATAATACTGTGCAATCGATTGTTCGTCACTGTTTTGTGATCATGTAAGAAAATTTCCAGATCCGGATAAATTAAACTGTAGTTTCATTTTTTAAACATTTTCTGTTGAAAAATAATGGAAGATTCATATCAGATCGAGGTGTTTTTTTCAACATGATTGAAATAGTGTTCAGAACTATCAATAGGATAGGATTTCTAGAAGGATTTTCTATACCAAATTAAAAAAAAAAAAAAAAAAAAAAAAAAAAAAAAAAAAAAAAAAAAAAAAACTAGTGTTTGTCTTTTATTACACAACGAGATTACAACTCTACCTCCAGACCACTCTCTATTTTTTTTCCATCAGCAGAGCCGCAGTGTTTACACGGTAGAGTTGTAATCTGATAATGTTGTTTTCTTGTAATGTGGAAGAGATGTTTTCCTGAATTAAGTCGCAGTAGAGTTGTGTTTTGATAGAAAAATGAATAATAGAGTCATAAATATCCGGAATAGGATAAGCTATAGATGTGTGAGTTATTTTTCATTAAAATTGAACAAAAACGTATAATTCTAGAGATTGGTCATCCAGCTGCGATACAGATTGCAGAAATCTTATTATTTATGATTTCGTATATTCAAATCATGTGCTCCAATGCAAGCCATATTTTATCACTGACGCCTGTTATGTAACATTTTCTCGAAATTATGAATAATTATAAAAAATAGAAACGCTCTTAAAATTCGAATTTTTACTATTCAGCGACTTAAAATTCAACAAGTTTTATCACTAAACATTCAGAGTGATCAATATGACGTGACTACGTTCTTTTTAATTTAAAAAAGCCCTTTTCTAAATGTCACTATTACAAAAAATAAAAAAAAATAAAAATTTGAACCCTATGTACAAAATACTCATGGCAATAGAACTTTAAATAATCACGAAAAAGCTATGGCATTGCTAGTAGACTATGGAATATTATGCGTCATGCTCGCCGCATATATATTACGTTGATGTCGATGAGTGTGTGTATACAGAGCAATATGCAGATTTTAGTAATATATAACAATTGTTAAGCACAAAGTGTACTGCTTTCTTTTTTTCTTTTTTAATAAGTAATAAATTGCCACTACAGATGTGCCGCCGTAGGTGCAGGTTTGTGCTTTGGTACAAGTCTTGTTGAAATTGTTGTTAATAATTGAAAAAAATTAAAGAAAGAAAGAAAATAAGGCACAATCCCTTTTGGTGAATTAGTGGCTATCCGAAGCGAGCACAAAACGATTAGGCAGTGTTAACAGAGTTGTAGTGGTAGTAGTAGTAGTAGCAGCAGTAGACGATCTTCAACAGCACAAATAGAGGCTGTGCAAGTTGGGTTTGGGTCTCAGGTATGTCGACTATGATTTTTATGAGGGTTATATGGACGTATACGTAGACGAGTTAATAAGACGATTTACAGACAAATGGACAGACACAAGAAAGAGATGATGGGAGTCCGCGAACACTGTGCCACAATCAAACTACCGCCAATCTCAAAATTCATATATATATAAATATATATATATATGATTCAAATACGAGATTATATTTAGAAGAGAAAAAAATATATTAACGAGACGTTAAAACCATGAAAAAGCGACCCACCGGTTGAGGCTGCCTGCCTCTCCCTCTGGCAGGTGGCGGAGGCGGCGCATAATCGAAATAGTAATCTTCGTATCGATAATAGTCATCGTAATATGGATCACTGTAGCCACCTCGATAATCCCCATAACCGTAATAGTCGTAATCATAATCTATAAAAACACACATTACAAATAGACCCAAATTGGTTTTTTTTTTTTCTTTTTTTAAAGCCACTTATAGATTTATCCAATTTGAAAACGTCAAACTTATAACTCAAATTAAGTTAATCCTTTTTTTTTTAAATATAAATATTTGTAAATACAAAAAAAAAAAAAAAGAAAAAAAATACATGCCGGGAAAAGATATGATAATGTAATCTACGCAATCTTCGTATGCCAATTTTAGAAAACCAAATGCTTGTTTTCGCACACAGACGTAACCATACGTTGTGTTTTGAAGTAGAAGAACGGAAGAAAACAGACGAAAAAAATAGTATTACAGTATTAAGTGGTAAGACTCTGCGACGATTATTAGGTAGCTCAATCGTCTTTTGAAGATCCATAATTTAGGAAAACCTTGCAACGATTTACCCTACCACCGTTATACATCCTGCATGTAGTATATTTACGCTTTTCTTTTTGTTTTAATACAGCTCAAATCGAAAGTTCGTAGACGTCCACAGAAAGAGTAAATGTCGTGTTAAAGGAAGTTGGAGTGCTTGACCACTAGCTAAATTAATGTTATATTTTTGTAATCGTTTCTGTAAGGTTTATGGCATTGAATAACAGTAGCAGATTGTGATTTGCTAACAGTGTCAGATTTACAAAAACATTAACTTCCGAGAATGCATGATTTTGTTCAATTGTTTCCCTGAGTAATCCGTACATCTTCAATTCGTTTCTTAAAAGATGCTTCACGATAATTAGATACTTCAGAACAATTAATTAATTATTCGTCTTTAGTCTGAAGCTTTGTTTTACAAAATGCAATAAATTTGTCAAGAACGAAATTGAACACGACTAGCTGTAATCTGTTTTTATAAAAACAAAATTCTCGGGTTGGAATGCGGTTGAATAAAAATTTACTACGAACTTTCGATGTGGATTGGACGACGCGAGTTGCACGAATGCTTTCTCATTTTCGTTCGAAAAAAACTCAAATTCGAGATATCTCTAAGATCTACGGTGTCACCAAGTGTTGCAAAATTTCTTTACTTCTCAACGTAAAATCCAAAAGCAATTATTACGAAAAATATAACAAAAAAAATCATAAAATAAACTAACGAGAACAAAAACAAAGTAACGATTACTGTAAACAAAGTTCTAGTGTACTTTCTACAGTGTTGCATTCTTGTCATTCAGTATAACGCAGCTTACCTATTTCCTTGAGAGCTGTAAACAGATTTTTTGAATTTTCATAACACGCAGAGATAAGATAACTACTGACAAACGGTATTCAGTTTTTTTTTTTTTTTGTTCTTTTTCTTTTTTTTTTTAAGGAACAACGAAGATACGAAAGGAAAAAAAAACACAAAAGAAGAAAATAAAAAACAAACGACTTCACACCCGACTGTACACGTCACGCTGGAATTATCACTACTACCAAAAGTAACGATGAATAACGAGGATGAAATATGTTACAGGACAAACAATACGCATGCAATGATTTGTATGCTTCGGTTGAATAATCGATGTGCAAGGAAAGGAAATAGGGTAAACGATTAGCAAGGTCTTCCAGCAGCTGTGCTCGTTCGTATTTACCGTTTTTCTTTATAAAAATGCCGTTAAAATCGAACACAATGTGATTCTACACTGTAACTTGATTTTTCGAAGATATAAATCGAATTTCAACGTCAAAAGCATTTAAACAATACTTTCCTTCACTGAATATTCGGCAATATATACATTTCATAACACCAAATAATTTAATAAATATAATGAGCTCAAAAGTTCCGCAAAAATGAGAATGCGAGGTATAAAATTCAAGAACAGTGTCGGAAGGAAAGAAGGAAATAGGGGTTAAAAAAAAAAAAAAAATAAATAAATAAATAAATAAACAAAGTGGATCCTCAGATTTCACTTTTCTCGCATCAAATGATAATAATAATAATGATACTGTAAATAATATATTCACACTGTCAAAAATATGCCTGACATGCGCGTAAGCCAAGGTTATGTAGTGAGATTGTGGAAAAATTCCCAAAAGCATGCGGGACGTCTGTGTTATTGATAATAAATAAATTAAATCGACCAGAAAAAGTGTCTAAAAAATGAGTTTTACGACAATTTTTGATTAAATTATTTGCAAAAATCCAAGTATTAAATATTGACGATAAACGTTTAAATAACGATCCGACAGGGAAAAAAAAGCTCTTGAATTAATAGACAACTGAAAACGACAAATTTGAGGATCGAAATGACAATAGGGTTGATTAAAAATTGGATAAAATTAAAGTTTCCAGAGGTCACACGTCGAATAAAATACAGGAGATTGTATAAATAATGAGAATTGATCGATTATGAATAATTGACGACTTACCATAATCGCCGCGGCCCATTGGTGGTCTCATACCCGCGCCAGAACCGCGGGGGCCCTGCCCGGAACCGCGACCGGGCATGGGACCTCCCATGCTCGGATGCGATGGAGATCCGCTGAAATCAAACGGCGGCCCCCTTCGTATAGGTATGTAGATTAGAAATGTCAATTATCCGCCCATTTGTTAAATGATTTATCTTAAGAAATCAACTCACCCACTGCGACCTTGCATCGTTTGCATCATTCTACGTTCTCGAGCGCGTAACATGTCTTCTTTCTTCTTCTTGTCGAACGGAGGTTTCGCAAGGGCAACCTGTATGTGAGAGCCACTGATTTCTTTTCCATGCAGCTCTCGCATCGCCTAATAACAATAATAACAAATATAACAAATCAAATCGTTAAAACACAGAATTTTCTTTTTTTTCTGGCTCTTAAGATATCCCAGACACGAAAGTGTCTTCTTATGGGTGCCTATTGTCGATAGGGATGTGTTTGGTAGTTAGTTGAGGAAAATTTTGACCGCTGTAGAATAGTGATGGAAGGTTGCAACAATGGTTGCCGAAGTCTATTCCAGTTTTACATTTATCGACTCGTCTCCGAATCCTTCTATTTATTTTTCAGTTTACTTCTCTGGATAAGCGAGAACATGAATTGTTGATGTTTATTGTTTTGTTTGACAAAACTTACGCCCTTATGGGAATATTAGATGCTATTCAACCGGGGAAGCCAGTTGTACGTATTATATTCACCAGTTATCAGCTGCGTAGTTGTGTTTAGTAATGATACGATTGCTGAATATAAAAATATGAGAGGCGTACCTTGACGGCGTTGTCCCTATCTTCAAAGTGTATAAAAGCGTAGTCCTTGATCTTCTTGACCCTGTCGATCTTCCCGTACATCTCGAAGCACTCCTTGAGCTTCTCCTCTGTGCAATCTTGCGTCAAGTTTCTGACATATAGCACACGTACCTAAAAATCATAAAATAACATTTTATTGGCCACTGATTCAATCTTTTCAAAATGCAATTTTGGTTCTGAGACACAGTAAAACTTGCGATCGGGACTCGGAGTACTAATAAAAAAAAATTTTTTTTTAAATAAAATATGAAGACCAAGCGAAACGTACTTTGGCCATAGTTTGTTCATCAGGCTCTTCCTGGGGATCAGCCCAGTCGACTATGATATCACAGCCCCAGACCTTGATACGACCAGTGCTGAGTCTCCGCTTAGCCAGCGAGGCTGCTTTGTGAGACTCGTACTCCAGAAAACAGAAGCCTCTATTCTTCTTCTTGTCGTCGGGCGAGCTGTAGATAATCACCTCTGTCAGCCCAGCTATAGTTTGGAAAATCATACAAAACGTACGTAAGCCTCACGTCTCAATCTTAATGAAAATAAAAATGCCGATTAAATAAACGAATCAAACAGGACTACGGATATAGAACGGAAACCGTGTAACAACAAACACAATGAAAATTTTTACTTCAATTTTTTTTCTTCTCTTTATCCTTTACGTGAAACTAATAGATATAAACGAAAAAATAAACTCTGCACACAAAAATGAGGTTTTTTTTTTTAACGCAAATTTTCCACAGGTTTCCATATATTTTTCGTTCTTCCGAATTCGTGGCTGCGCCAAGCGATCTCTCTTTATTTCCGTATCCGAATTCATTGTACAGAGGAATATTTTAAAGGTCGTTCGCTATTGCTATGTTCACTAGAAAAACACCATGCACCGAGTTTTTTTTTGTTGTCGTCGTCTTTGTCGTTCTCGTTTGTGTGGTCGTTAATCGATGGCTCGTTAAGTGAGAGGCTTTCCGCGCAGTTTGTCACACAGGTGGGAAAAAAATGCACGATGAAGCGCTTTTATGAAGCTCCATCACTTCTGGAATAGTTTTACATCGTTCGTGGCGGATTCAGGGAAGATAGCAATAATGGTCAGCCTTCAAAGATGCCTGTGCTCATGAACCATGGTTCGTTCGATGAAGGACCGACTTCGAATAGTTCCGACAAAAATGGATAACAAAATAAATGCTCAATTCAACAAAAGCTTAATGTTACGGTTTTTAATAAAAATTAAAAAAAAAAAAGAAATTGCTGATTCTAAACTATTATTGAGGACACGGAGTACACGTGTGTGCTAAAAACGAACTTGAGTCAATAGTTTCAACGTGTCTGGCCTGTACTGAGTGATTGACTACTGCTCCCGGGAACGGCTGCGAGAATGGGGAAGTAATAAAACAGTGACAGCGACATTTTTCCCCCGAAATCCCTTAATATAGAGCCGTGAGAAGGAGACTAACGCAATTATCTTAGCTACAGTTGTGTCCAACACATTCCATCGTCGAGAAGATGATCATTTAGTGATTTAATGAAAACGTAATTGTCGAGATGGGATTTTTTCTGTTAAGGACGTACCGTTGTCACTGTGTGTCTTTTTGTACTCTGTGACACAATTCACACCTCACCTCCTTCCTCTCAGTTTAGAAGCCATTACCCGCACGAATAGAAGTCCATTAATTATTAACGTAATGAGAATATATTTTTATGTTTTCATCTATCGTCATGGTAATTCAAATAAATTACGAAATTAGGATAACAAGTATTCCGGGTTGAGACTAATTTTCCATTCAGATATTGTCATAATTTTTGGCAAAATCTTCGTTTGGCTTTAAAAAAAAAAAAAAAACAAAAAAAAACCATCGACATCTGAGAAAAATTGGTCAGCAACGTTATTCGATCTCTGACGCCTGAAATATAACAGAGCCAAAAAATAAGTCCGTATAATTACTCCATTAGTGAAACTTCTCGGTAATTACATCCCACGTGAATAAATTTCCCCCAGGAAATAAGTCGTAGAGAAATGCAATTTGTTTTTTGCTAATTTGAAAAAAAATAACAATAAATAAATCGAGTAATATTTTTAATTTTATTTCAGCGTCTACGCTAGTTTAATTGCATTTCAAAACAAAGCCCTAGTCTGTCGTTGTCCTCCACAAAAAAGCCCAGCAAAACATAGGTCCTAAACTCACGAGCGCATTCACACGCTGTAGCAGCAAAGGTAAGAGACAAACAGTGAATAGACTTTTCAAGACGAAAACTGTATTTAGCGATACGTTAAATCGATCGTTGAAAAGGCTGCCCACTCTCCTCTCTGTGTCCGTAAAGATTTTTTTTAGCTACCATGCAAGAATATCTGCTCGCCGTAGTGGCACACGCACGATATCACACTCCCGAAAATGTTGAAATAAAGAAAATTAAAAAAAAAAAAAAAAAAAAAAAAAAAAAAAAAAAAAAAAAGAAACATAAAGACGTTTGAAATAAATTAAAAAAAAAAACACCACACTCTCAAGCAATCGGAGTCATTCTAATTGTTCTATAGTAGATAATACCACACACAAAAAAAACCTGTTTGGAAAGTTAGAGTAGGACATGGCGAGAGGTAAAGAAAATAATTCAAGTGTGTCATTTAAAGTCGTAACAGAATTTACCGTCCGTTTGATTCATAAAAAAAGTAGATTTTTTATTAAAAAAAAAAAAAATTATTTCGCTGCTAAAGAAGTATTCCATTTTTTCGCTTCAACGGTTCTGCAAGAATGATTTTTGTCATTAATGAAAGGGGTTGAACAAGTTTTGATGGGTAAGACGGTTGGGCGGTTGTCGACGAAGGATGTTAGTAGCCGATAATATGTAATGTCGGCAAACGCTGCAGACCAACGATTATTCCTAAAGAAAATATATAGTAAAGGAAGAAAAAAAGTCAAGATAGAGGTGAATGAGCGAGTGAGAAAGAAAGAAAGAATAATCATCAAGAATTAAAGTGCTCTGGGAATTGGATTTGGACCCACCTGGCATCCCTCATTTATCATAATTTTTTGCTGCCTCTATTTCGTTTATAATTTTGTAAAAGTAATGAACGATGCCGGAGTGGGGAAAAGTTATGAAGGGAATATTCCTCCCTTCCAACGCTGACGAAATTCTGACGAAACATCTTTGTTTACTCTTGCATTCGCACAAAAAAAAATAACGTGTACTCGTTCGTTCACTCAGATATCATTCAATCGGCCGATCGCTTCTCGCTCGGCGGCCATAGAAAAGGGTAAAGATATTCCTTGATTTTTTTTTTGTTATCGTTCGCTTGCATGGATTTACACTTCCTGCTGATTTAAGGGCAATTTTCAACTTACGTGCGTGCTTTGTAAACTCTTCGAACAAGTCATCTCGGTCTCGATTCTTTGGAATATTTCCCACAAACAAGCGGTGATTGTTATAAGATACGGTAACACCAATCTTTTTGCCTTTCCGAATCTCATAATCATTCAGCTGTAAGAATAATGTGGAAGGAGTGTGCCAATTAAGCTTGCCTTTATCTGATTTCGTTCATATTGCCTGCTTACTATTGGCTGACTCGAGACGCGAATACGTCGTATAATATTTTATTTCATTTTTCTTTGTTTTCTTTTTGCTCGCGCCGAAGTGACCTTCGAGGATTTGAGTTTTATGTCTCGGAGGATTAGGTGGCAGAGACCGAGAGATAGAATGTGAGACAGTTGAGTAGTTGAAAGAGTCGTGATAGTATCAGATGAGCAAGAAATGGTTCACATTTTTTTTTTCTTTTTTTTTTCTTTTTAGCCTCGACGCCAAAGCGTTAATTCGTCTAGAATTGTTTCGTTCTTAATTGCTCAAACTTCGCAAAGCATTCTTACTTTCGAATAATATATTAAAATTGCGCTCCATGGATCAGATAAATATTATGCAAAACGTTTATTTTCTTGATTTTATTTTGAAATTATGGAGAAACTCGTTATAACGCGGCGTCCAGACTATTATGGAGGTTTTCAACGAGGTGTACGATCACCGCAGAAACAAAGCGAGACGATTTTATCTCGTTCATGGGGGGGGGGGGGGGGGGGGGGGGGGAAATACAACAATCTCGAGGAGCCGCGGAGGATACAACGAAAAT
Source organism: Perithous albicinctus (assembly GCA_964016905.1). Classification (NCBI taxonomy): domain Eukaryota; kingdom Metazoa; phylum Arthropoda; class Insecta; order Hymenoptera; family Ichneumonidae; genus Perithous; species Perithous albicinctus. The sequence goes on from OZ024689.1 coordinate 33,162,986, forward strand.
CGTGATATCAATGAAGGACGAGGAGATGGAATTTCGAGAAAATATTTGGTGGAGGTAATGCGCCGATCTATACGGGGTGAGTTTGGGAGTGCCTGTCCGTTTGTTAGCGAGCCACACGCCCCAGCGGTCCACGCAGGTCTCCCGTAACCCCCATGCTCGAGGCTTTAAGAGTTATGAATCTAATCGGCTTTATAATTCACTTTTTTAATTCAGCAACGGGTTCAATCAACATATTTTCAATTTAGCAACAGTGCCAGAGCATGAGCAGCAGCAGCAGCAGCAGCGTATCAGCAGGTTGTTGTGCAAACGCCCATTATAATCATCAATACTGATCATTAATTTATTACTTATGGATTATTGTAATGACGCAACGAACTGAACCGATGTATCTGTCCCAAAAACTGCGATAAAGCTGCCAATTATTCAATATTCTTAACTCGCATCGTATCCTAGCTAGATATTACTTGTATGTTTTTTTTTTCCATTTTTACTTCTGCTTGTCACAAAGAAATGGAGAGCGTGATAGAGTGAGAGTGAGAGTGAGTGAGTGAAAGACAGAGATTGAAAAAATACACAGAAGGTACGCAGTAAGTATTTATCTGAGAGTTATAGCTAGTATTTTTGCAGGAGTGTTTTAAAGAAAAAACAGCGAATAACCCACTTGTAGAGTTGTGAATTAGTGTTTAAAACGACGATTTATGTCGCGAAGTACGCAATTAAGAATAATGTTTATAAAGAGTTTGAGATTAAAGAGTCAATAGAGACAGAGAGAATAAGAATATGTATTTGCGTGTAATCGTAGGAAGCAGATAACTCATAACTCAACCTAAATATGAGAGGAAAAGAAGACTTGGACCAGAGAGGTGTTACTGTTCACTAATAAACCGAGAGGCAAGGAGACTGACCAAAATCGAAGGTGTCACAGATACTTGTATGTAATACATATATAAATACACATAAATATGTATATATATATATATATATATATATATATTCATATATATTTATATATATCACGTCGATCGTACGAGGCGAAGGCGTTTCATATCTTGCATATTTGTTTTTTTTTTTTTTCTTTTTTCTTATCACATAATAATAATAGTATTCCATACCAACTACAACCAACTACTTACAAGCTACCACTCTTATCAGTACGATAGAATTGAGGGGGGTTTACGAGAAGAAAAATATGTAGATATGTAATATAAAAAAAATCATCATAACAACAACAACAATAACAACAACAACAACAACAACCAAGTGAGGTGTAGAGAGGTGTAAAGGTAGAGGTAGAGGTAGAGGTAGGTTACACACGCCTCGAATTCACTTTACCTGTCAAATTACCAAATTCCTCCAAGATCTCCTCTTTGCCTTTTGACTTTGGTATGTTCCCGACGAAAAGTCGTAGATTAGGAACGCTAATGTTTACTTTCAGACTCTTGCCGGGTTTTATTTCGTGATTATCGAGCTGTGGGATGAAGAAAAACACACACATGCCTAATTTTGTTTCATTGAATTGGTCCATATAGTAAATTTTTTTTTCTTTTTTTTTTTTCTTTTCTTTCAACGGTTCGTACTGTCGAAGCGTGAAGTGAATTTTTTTTTTTTTTTTTTTTTTTTTTCTTCTCTAAATTTAGGAAACATTCCGAAATATTGAGAATTTCGTGTTGTTTTCGATCATTGACGATTGTTGCATGGCGTGGCGTTCGGATAAAATCGTTAATTGCCAACGTCCGGGCACAAAAGTTTGATTTATGCAGAGCGAGAACATCGGCATGCGCTTCATTGTTGCTCGAGTCTTCACAATATAGGAAACCGGCGTAAAATCGCACATCGCAATTTCTCGCGCGCGCTATTATTTATCCTGCAAACAAATTTTTAGCCTAACCGAATTTCGTTTCTTTTTGAATTTTGTTACAAAAATTGTCACTGTGCCCAATTATTTATCAACCAATTATTTTTCAATGTACCCCTAACCAATTAGACCACCAGATACACATTTTCCTATATTCTTGCTTGTTTTTCTTTTATTATCTCACTTTTTTTATCGAATGTAAATTTAAACTTGTTTCTTTACTTTACTCCGTAATCGATCACCGAGATTCTCCACTCCCAATTTTGCCCACTGAGCAAAGAGGAGAGCTGGAAAAAGAAACTCATCCGCAGGACATAATTAATACAACTGTTAAACCACAAGTTAAGTGATTGGGAGTTATTGGATGTTGTACTTTGTAGACGTTAACTACGTTTTATTTATTGATTTTGTATTGTTAGGTAATGTTCTCTTTTTTTTTTCTTCCAACGAATGAATAAATGGTCTAGGGTAGTGATTGGGGTGACACGTGTATATACATACATATCTATATGTATATATACATACGCACCCGTGTCTCAGAGATTTTATCGCATTATCTCTATGTCTCTGTGTAACTGCTTAGTTTTTTTGGTGTTTTATCTGTGTTTCTGTACACGAGCGATCACATATATGTATATACAAGTGACGATTGTATGTGGATTGTTCGTTACGAGTACAAGTCGAGTGTCTCGGCTGTATATATGTATTTAAAACGATCCTGGAGGGCAAATAGCGGAAAAAAGTTCATTCATGGTATCAGTCTGTGACATAAAACCGTTGTGAAGGAAGGTAAGTGTAAGATAGCTACAAACACGGAACAAGCCACATATAGGTATTGCCGCAACGTTACTTCGACATTTTAAATCAAAATAAAATAACAAACTATGCTGAAGTTTTGAACATTATAAAAATGTAACATGAATACTTGCTAATTACAGAAAATCTGAGCAGATTCTGAGCCGAGCTATTTTTCGAGGTTCACTTAATTTCCCAAATATTGAAAAAAAAAAAAAAAAAAAAAAAAAAAAAAAAAGATTCCTTCAAATTTATATTTCCACTTTTTCATTAGATTTCCAGTTTCGAAATTAAACGACCCTCCTCGTTTCGCTTGGCCAAAAAGCGGCTCAGTCATATTTCTATCATAAGTTTTTCAGTTATATGTGCTATTCCATTTCCCGTACTTTAATATATTTAATAAATATTTAGTGAATCATTACAATCTTGGTGTATATTTACGTCACGATATTCAAGGTCACAATAGTTTCAATTTTCCCTGAAGGAATTTTATTTTCAAGTCTTACATTTAAAAAGAAAATGGAAAATTTCGAAGTAACGTCGCGGATTTTGGTAGCAATAACAATTTTGTAACATTCCTACGAACTGTTTTAAACGATAAACTTAAGTGAGTTGTAATATAAAAAAAAATAAAAATAAAAAAAGTAAATAAAAAGAAATGCCCACTATTGGTTCGAGGCGTCAAGGTGTTAACTATAGGATAACGAAAGTTAATGTTAAGAGTAAATAATTATGATATTTTACGCATATATATATATATATAGTATTATAAAATTGATTTGTACAGGGGGACTATCGCGGTTTTGTACATACCTCTCTGACTGCCTGCTGTGCAGCTTCCCGGTTAGTAAAAGTTATAAAAGCATATCCTCTGTTGGTACATGTCATGGGATCCATCATCAGCCTCAAATCCCATATCTTTCCACACTTTTCGAACAGTGGTATCAATTCATCCTCGTACATATCTTTGGGGATTTTTCCACAAAAAACCTTTTTGAAAACACAAGCGATTATGATTCATTTTAGTGTGTTGATCGGAGTATAAATAAAGGCCTGATGATCGCGCGAATCGTAAGTCGCGAGAAAAAACGAAAAGACTACGTCCCAATTAGATTGGATATTTATGAAAGATGAGGCTGAGTAAATGTATTATCAACCGAAAGAACAAGTTCGAAAATCTTGGCTCAAGCTATGCACGGTGTCGTCGCGTTAAAGATATGCAACTCGGTGAAATTAGTCTTGGAGACTTTGGTGTCGTAATCGTTGATCGAAGAGATAAAAGAGAATTAAGAGATTTCTAGCTCAATTTTTACCTCACAACCGTTTCCAGGCGTCGGGCCTTCCCAATTAGGAGGAGGTCCACCGTATTTTCTCTGTCCTGTTGTCACGTCTAACGTATATCCAGTCCTCTCCAGTATCTCCTAGAAAAAGATTAAACAAAACACGTGTACTGTACTTCTGAGAAAAACGGAAAAGCAATTTGTTCAAGTACTTCACTACCTCGTGATTATTTCCAACATTTCCAATGCTCTAATTTCCTCTAACAATGATTACGTACATAAATTTGTAGCTCACACTATTTATTGTATTTGATATATATAATTATGAAAACAGAAGAAAAAAAAAAACGTATTTTTTACGAGAATCAGTTAAATGAAATCCGTAAAGATAATAATAAGAATCAATTCTGAGTGTCCTGACATGAGAATCTAGAAAAAAAAAAAAAAAAAATGTTTCACGAAAACAAAGCTCTACGAGGAAGCAAAAAGAAAAAGAAAAAGGAAGACGGGTGGAATACGAGAATGAATTTGACTCGCTATTATCACGATAAACGTGGACAAACGGACCTTGATTTTGTCTTCATCGGGTGCTTTTGGCGTGGTGCTGGTTCCAGTACCCTGGCCGGCTCGGCTCTTCTGTCGATAGGTCTTCATGACGCCGCATAGATAGGCAGATTTGTTTGAAACATGTTCCAAATTCGATTCGAGAAATTGTGTCAAAACATTGAGCGCACCGTCGACCGGAAATTCTCTAAGGGCATCGAGCGCTCTCTCGTCCAGATCAACGTGAGCCAATTTTCCGGTTTTGTAAATTTCATCTAATTTTGACGCTACTTTCTCGTCCAATCCATACTCAATGAGCTTTTCAAAGTCCTCCGTTCTTTCGACGCACTCCATTTCCTCCTTGGACGACTGCTTCTCTTCCATTTTGAGTTCCCCATTCCCCTCTGCCATAGCTGAAAGTTCAACAACAACAGTGTTAGTCAGTTTATAAAACATCCAAGCAAAGACGAAATTACAATAATTCATGTAGAATTATCAGACGCGGTCAGCGTTTATTTACTTTTATACGATTTTCCGACACATATCGAGGAATTTGTCAAGAATTATCAATTAACGTTTAAATACAGGTATATGCCACGAAGCAAAGTATTCATTGCAAAACATATACAACACCTCGCAGCTAATCACGTTGTCTCTTTATGTGCTTTATTTAATTCAAAATTCCATCGAACCATGCTATATTATTGTTTTCAGGTATTCTATAAATAACTCGACGTATACCGTCTGAACAGTGACGGGTTTATCTACTTAATCAATTTCGGACCATAACCACTAGTGTCTGTCGATCCATAACTACTAGAACCGATTGAAAACGTCTTTACTTTTTTCCAGCGATTTACTTTTCACCCGAAAGTCTAAACTAAATTTTAAAGGAGATGAAAATTTGACGAATTTTCAACTAATCACGATAGCAACTCAATTGCTTTCACAAAAAATAAAGTCGCAGAAATATTAAAAATCACGGAAATTCGGTGAATTAACAACTAGTAACAATGGCGAGTGACGAAAACGCGCAAAACCGGTGAAATAAGAAAAGAAAAAAAAGCTTTCCCGCCATTTTCTTGTTATACAAACAAATGCACCACATCAATGGCACGAGCGGTGTGAATAATTCAGTGGCTCATGACGCATTCCCGATTGCCGAGTTAACGAGTCGGCTGGTAGCTAGAAACGTCGAGGAAGGGGAAATAGGCGAAACGCTTGACTGTCAGATCACACGGGTTAATAATAGACAGTGCGCGAACGCCTAGCTTAGGTAGAGGTAGGTACGGCACGCCGACGACATAAATTCATGACCAGTCCCAACAAATTCACCGTTCGCGCGACGTCTCGGCCTTTCCCACTCAGCACAACGAAAATATACAAAACTTTTGCGACCACAGAAAATAAGTTAATTTCGAAAAATTCCCCATACGAAACAAAAAGTGCCGATGACAACCGCGATTCCGAGATGAACCGACGCCACGCCAAAGCACTTCTGCATCCCATGCACTTGCTGCACTCGTCAATACTTTTTCTTCTTTTTTTCTTACAGAAACCCGAGTTACAACCCGTAAATCAACTGTAACAACTGGAATACTGAAATTAAATTCAATAAACGGTAATATTGGTCATTTATATTTACACGTTAATAGTTGAAAATTTAACAAACATTCACCACCTTCTATTAGAGTATCGATGTATTTGATATATTAAATACCCTGTATGTGAACTAATGATTATACATTTTTCAACACTAATGATGCTGATATTCTTGGATTAACTTGTGGATACGATTATACATTCATACGGTAAATATAACCATTCATCAAATTCGTAATGTTTTTTTAACCGTGGACACACCGATATAAAAAATTTTATAATTTTTTCGTGCAGAAACAATCACGTAGTAAGTTTAATCTTTTATGTGCTAATTTTCACATTATTAAGAAAAATGAATATTTTCAAAAATATTCCGCCGCATCTACCCAAACTGGAACAACAAAAAGTTGAAAAAATGAAAATCAAACTCGCTGACAGAACGGTCTGCGAGCTGCAACTATAATCGAACTGCCCCGCCATAAGCGGCACTGGCGTCCAGTACAAAACTGACATTCGCGATCGCACGATTCGGTTTATCATGCACAAAAAAAAAAAAAAAAAGAAAGGACAAGAAAAATAAGCACTGATTCGTAGAAATAATTTATATCCGTACTGCACAAACACACACACACACACACACACAAAAACAGATGTACTGGCGAAAATCGTCGAGAGCAAAAAGTGCATAATTGCGGTAAGCGCGTAAAAAGAAAAAAAACGGAGGGAAATTATGAAATTCGATACCGTAAGTTTCTTGAATGATAGATTAGCGCCGAAAATGCGAAATTAAACGTGTAATTTGGAATGAAAAACGAGCGTATAAGAAGCCGCCGGCCGGCGTTAGCGTTCTGACTGCATCTACTCTCGTTCTCGGGGCTCGTGGAATGCGCTATGCACTTTCTGCACTCTCGAGCGTATCACGCACACTCGTTTCCGCCGCGCACCTGCCTGCCTCTTCTCGCATGTACCACAAATAAAAACTATTGCTCGATAATCCTTTTTTAATCGCACGACAAGCCTTCTTTTCGATATTAAGTAATTAAATACGACGGCACAGTTATCACCGATTACTCGGAGGATTCACGCGAGTCCACGATATTTACCTCGGTATTATAAATAAAATTGCACAAGAGGAGATCCCTCCAGCGAGGAAATGGCGACAGAGAGACGTCAACGTGATCGCGAACTACGGGGTCCACAAAACGACGCGCAAAGATAAGCTCGAACCCAGAGGTAGCACTGGCAACGTTGTGCCAACAACAGCGGCGCGGCCGCGGCGGCAACAACGGCGGCGACGGCGGTAACAGCAGCGCCGCGTTCGCCATTTTATTTCGCGATACCCTCGCGAATTCTCATTGGTCCCAGCTCGACGAGTATATAGCTGTATATCTGAGCGAAGAAAAAAGAAGAAAAAAAGAAAGAAAAAAAAGCTCGAAGCGGGCAATATGCGCTGGTGAATGCAAGCGAACCACCACGTTGGGCTCTTCCTCCCTCCCCATTTTCTATCTTTGTCTCACTGCATATTGCACCAACGAATTTCGCTTTTGCGTATTCGAAACGAAAGGGAGGGCGGAAGTTTCTCTCTCTGGATGTGAATATACATATGTATGTCTGTATACATGTATACGTACGTCCAGCTCTTGGACGCAAAACGTTCACATTTCCATTTGAAAGATAACCTGTAGCATGTATGTTCCCACCGCTCGCGTCTTTCAGGCGCGCGCATGCTGCGACGGTGTTGTAAAACTCGCGCGAAAACGAGGGAAAATATAGTTTCGCGAGGTTATAGCGACACGCTGTTGCACTCGATACGACGATAGGGGAGGGAACACGGAGAGCACTAACGCTGCAACCGGCTTTATATGCGCTTGTTGCATATTTGTCAAAAGATTACCGGTTATTTGCCGTTAAACGTACATGGACGATTTTGCCAAAAAACGTAATAACCACGCGGCTGGCACGCACCTTGACCAACCACATTTCGTTTAGCTTGCCATTTTGCGCGTTCCTGCGGACCACCACATGATTTTTTTTGTTTTTTTTTTTTTTTTTTTCATAAAATTATCAATTTTTAAAAATAATCACAGGCTCTTAATTAGTGTGTTTGTTTGTTTTTTTTCTCTTTTTTTATAAACGTAATTACCATGGCAAGGTACGAAAAAATTAATAACGCGTTAATTTTCGCCATAAGATATGATATACATTGATTTAATCCTCGAATCCTCTTCATCATTTGACACATGACGAAATGTTGGAATATATCAATTAAAATAAATGTGCACTCATCGATAAAAGTATTAAAAGAAAAAACCTTGTGGCAAAACTCTTGAATACACTTTAATGTTAATTTTAAATGCCTTGACTTTTTTACGCTGTAAATTATATAGTGATTATAAAAACAATATTTCATAATTTTGATGTCAGTGGAAAAAAATATTGCCTACAAACCGAAAAGAGCCAAAAAATGCATGTAGACCCTGTATAAGGGGTACAACGCACAAAATTACAGCTATATCCGAGGGGTCGAGGTACAGCCGCTGGTTAACATTTTATGGAATTTATATATATGTATAGGCTGAAGGCATCGTGTACACTCGAAATTCTTTTTGCTGTTGCTGTAGCGTGTGTTGCACGTCCTCTAGCGTCCGGCACACCATGCGTTCCCAGACGCATATATAGGCTGTTTCAGTATTTGCGAGGAAAGACTCGAGAAAAGGCCGGCGGCACTCTACTCGCATTTCAAAAAGTTTTTTTTTTCTTCATTGTAGTACCGAAGGAAATGATATAGAAAAAAAAATATATATATTGCCATATATCAATGCGGCGAATTACACCACATGGAAAATAATTATATGTCCTCGAGTATACTTTTTTTTCTTGTGTACTAAATTATTCTAGAAAAGTTATTATTTTTAAATTGCAATATTTAAGGAAAGATTATTTGTGTCTGTGAGGAAGCCAGCTAAAGAGGTATTTTGCCTAAAATTTAAAACGAACGAGGGAAAATGGTGATTAATAAATAAAAGTTGAGAGAGAAAAATGTTAAGATATATTTGTTAACAAGAAATAGGTGTGGTTTTATTTATAGATCAAATATAAGCTCGGTTGTGAGTAATTACCGGTTTTTGTAGAGCCTGTATAGTGGCTGCTGGCTCGGGGTATTCAACGCTGTCGCGCGCTGTAAATGCGAGAAAGAAGAAAAGGGATGAATAGCCGATGCAGCTGCAAGAGGGAGATTCGACTCGCGGTCGAGTGTGTGCGCTGGAAGAAGGAACGCGAGCAAGAGGCAAGAACGAGCGAACCAACCAACCAGCAAGTCGCAGGGCAGACGGCACTGCTTGGCTGATAGGTGCGCCTCCTGCATGCTAGCGAAAAGGCCTCTCACGCGCCTGTCTCATGGATTTTTGATCGTTCGGAAGAGAGTGAGAGAGAGAAAACTCATACAGGCACTGAGGCACATCTATATCACTACTACATACAACTCTATGAAATTTTCAACACTATCGGATATAAAGTCTACGAAATAATAATGAAATAAAATAACTCTATAGAGAGAATCGCAACTCGACTAAATTGAACTCTAGGAAGTGGCAACTCTACCAAATAACAAATAGACATGTAATGCCGTGGAGTTATAATACATAGTAGAGAGGTTTTCGGTGGCCTGGTTTCCGGTAGAATTGTAACGCAGGGTCCAGCGATCTAGCAGTGATACTTTCCGGTAGAGTTACATCTAATAGAAATGTAAGTGCGGCAAAGCGAAATTGATAAATAAATAGTTTGTCCGATATCTGCTATCACTAAATAACATCTTGGTAAATGGCATTCAACCAGCAAAGTACATCGCTCTCGTCGAGTCCTCGATAACTCGTAGCGTATATCATAAAAAAGAATGTTGTTTGCGTCGAATTGACGCATCCTTCGAGACAAAGAAACGTTCATTCACGACTCGCACGCTTATTGCATTCGACAAAACAAATCAACGAATAAAATAGTGATAAACATAATGAATATCGTCAATTTCCCGAGCGTATTTTCATAAGAAAAACAAAATGTGGTTCAACGAAAAGAAGAGACTTGGCGAAGGAGGAAAGAAAAATGATAATGATAAAAGGTCGAAGACCGCGTGTTCTAAAGTTTTCGTTTGAATCGATCGAGTCCCCCGAACGGTCTGCCAAGTGCTGTGATCGAGCGTAACCCGTGTGCAACGAGAACGCCGAACGCCCCGAGAGTTTACCATATACACAACCTCCTTTCTCTGTATGTAAGACGGGGGACGCGTTGTCTGCATCTATACGAGGCGTTCTCCGTCAATTCAGCCACTGTTCTTTCGACTCTCTCACATTTCTCTTCATAATTAGCTAGGTTGCCAAAGAAAACTGTACGCTCCATAAAAATATCTCACGAGCTTATTTATAGTCACTTTTTTCCTCGATTTTTCATTTCGGAGCTCTGTATTCCGGTAGAATTTTAAACCGGTACAGTTACAAATCTCGGATCTAACAATTTTCTAAGGTTTGGCTAATTATGAGACACATATGCGGGGTAGAAATTTAAAAAAAAGTGGTGAGAATTGACAGAGAATTCCTCATATATACATATATATCTACATGTATTCGAGGAGAACGGATTCCACGGGTTCGAGAAGGCGCGATTGCTCACTGCGTCGTGTCGCTGACCGGACGTATGCTGCACATACGACACACATCTCGCCTCCAATCGCACATTCGCGCGCGCGTTCATAACCTCGCAAAATTTCAAGCCCGACGATTCAGTCCCTCTGTTTTTGAGAGTCAAAAGTTTTTGGCATGCTTAGCTCGAGAATACGTTGCCTCGTCGAGCCTTGTATGGAACGTAGTGTTGTCAATAGCTAAATAACCGGCTAAATATCCACGGCTATTTATTATATTTTTCTTCCGTTGAAATATATTTCATTTGGTACTCAACGATAAAAACGAGCAAAATAATGTTGTAAATGAGCGTAATTTTGCATATCTAACGAATAATCTCAGAATGTCCTTATAGACTTAATTTTGATAGAAACAATCTCAGTTGAAATCGACACTCGTCGAGAGCCTCACTCTCTCAAGTGTTTAACACATTTTAACTTGATGAATTATTGTCTCCGCAAGTAGATCGAAGATCCAATCTAAGCCAGTAGAAAATCTATTGCGGCTCAGACCCCAATAGTATCGCTTGTTTCTTTTCTTATCGTTAATTTTAGCAGAAAGATAAATCACCTTGATACACGAAAAATGTAATTATATATAGAGTTTTTGTTTGCTCTTTAAAAAAAAAAGCATTTTTAATGAAGTTACATTTTTTTAATACGAGGCACTACGAACGTTTCCACGTCTCTTGATAGTAATAATAAGTAGATAATAATATAAGAGAGCATTGTCAAAAAAAGAAGTATGTCTTATTAGTTTTTAAATGTTTTATATTTGTCGTTGAGATGCCACCGTGCCTCTTGATAATAATATTAATAAAAACAATACGTAGATAACAATGATTACCTTTAACGTAGTCGTGATGTAGTAATGTTAAATATTTGTCCAATTGCGGCGAGACGGGAGGCACACCAATAATAATTCTTGTCGACACTGCAATCGCGTAGTCACGATGTTATTTCGTTCTGTATATAACGCATACTTATCGCCGACAATAACGACGACGACGGGCCATGCAGGCTCTTCGTATAAATTTTATATTTCGTTTTAACGTTAAATGTTGACACTGAGGATAAACTCCGCTGTTGCTTCGAATTTTCGTTAGCCGCAACTAATCGTCGTTGCTATTCTCGTTGCGTAGTCGACTATTAACCTTGTTGATTGCGTGTAAGCGTCACAAACGTCGAAATCATAAGTTTATATAAACTATAATCGAGAATCATGAAGCACCGTTCTTTTTCTTTAATTTTACAAACTGTTCATTCTTTGTTTAACTTGTTGTTGTTTTTTTTTTCTTTTTTTTTTCTACTCTTCAATCTTGTTCCGTTTGTCGTTGAAATTTCGTCGTTTTAACGCGATTTCCAGTGTTTTCGATGAATTTAGTACTGTAGGCACTTGTGAGTCTTCGTATCACGGATTAATATTAATACGTGGATTTTTTTGTAACAAAAACAATATGATAACACGTTGGTTTAATATTATTAATACTATATTGCTGATGATGGGTTGAGTCGGTTTCAAGTCCGGTCACAGAGAGAGAGTGTTTTCGGATATATCGTGTAGTGCCTACATAGCCGTAATGCATAAATTGGACTGTCTCGCCGAAAGAGCGGTGCAGTGGTGCAAGCCTCTACAAAGCGAAACCAGTTTGCGCGGCTAAGGCTCTCCTCGCCGCCTCGCCGCCGCCGCGCCGCCGCGCCGCCGCACCGCCGCACCGCCGCAACGCCGCTTCTGTCCTCGAGTCCTCTCTTGACGGGTTCGCGAGAGTTGCGCGCCCCAATCCAATCCGATTCATCCGCTTCTTTTCTCTCTCGTCGAGCTATCGCGCTGTACTACAAACTCGTATATAGGAGCCCCGCCTTAAGCCAGGGCCGTCCCTACGACTCCTCGAGTTCACCCTTACTCCCCCCCCCCCCCCCACTTCTCTTGCTATTCCCGTGCTCGATCGCACTCGCTTCTTACCCTAACTATATATATATAAAACACAGTACACCATACCAACAAAACCCACCGGTTAAGGGCTTCTTCGTCTCTCCTCCTCTCTGTCTTACTCTCTTCCCGCCCATTTTTCCTCTTTCTCACCCCTTCACTGTAAACTCGACTCAGTCGTACAGACACTTCTTAAATTCGTATTCATCGTGAAATCGTTATTACTTTATTTCCATGCAATGCACAATTTCAATCGCACTCCGAATCACTGGAATCTTCAAGTCTCCGTGAATTTCTTATTATTTTAAAACAACACTTGTCTAGAAAATGTATTTTGCCTTTTTTTAAATTTTAGTAAAAGTCGGCCATCCCTCTTTCGAGATGTTACGAAAAAAGACGTGTGTAATTTCTTTACGAGTCGTGTAGAATATCTACAAATTGTTCTTAATTTTTTAAGTCAACTGAAAAATGTGACATTTATTTCCAGCGAAAAAGTACACTCAAAGACCTACATATTTTATGTTGAAACATTTCATTTGAACAATTTTTTTCTTATAACAGCGAATCGAAAAAATAGCGAAACAAATAGTCGGTTTTTAATAGCGGGTGATATATTAAGATTAGAAGAAGTGAAATAATTTCTTCATTTTCAAGACACTCTACAGGGCTCTTAAAAAACGTTTAACTTTTTTGTCACATCTCGAAACACGGGATAGGCATATTGCCACTTGGTGAGTTTAGTTAGTGGTGAGTTTATAATATTTCCCTATATGCTAAACTTTAGCGAGAAATATCTTGTGTTAAAAATATTCTAAAAGTCATTGCCAGGAAAATAGTAAGAATGAGAGAAAATTGATTCCCAACGAATAGTATCAATCGCGTAAAAAACTGATTGGTAGGAAAAATAACATGAATCATTAAAAATTGTTTGCCAAGCGAACATCGGTAATAATAAAAATTCGACTGCTAAACATAAAATAAAATAGAAGAAGAAAATTGTGAAAAAAAAAAAATTGTTTGCCAGTAAATTTGTCGTAAAAACTCGTCTTGAATGGACGAGAATTCAATGTTCGAGTAAGCTCGTCGATAGATCTGGAAGTTCAGGATCGTTTGTATAGTTAAAAAAAAGAAAAAAAATGGAATCATCAGAACGACGGCATCGAAGTGGATGAAGCTTCTGTGTGGCGTACGAAAGAGCAGAGAGTGCCGGTGGATTGAGGACGTCTTGCCGGTACCGGCCGGCTTGTGTTGGTTCTGTGGCTCTCGTTCGCCTCGCGTTTCGTTTGCTAGCCGGGTTTCCTTAGTTCCCTCGGCTGGCGAGGTTCGCGCTGCCGATGTACTCGCTCGCCGACGCCGCCGCCGCCGCCGCCGCCACCACTATTCTCTTCCTTCGCTCCGCGTTCTCGTACGAGACTGCTGCAGCAGCTCCTGCTGGGTTCTCTTGTCCTCAGCGCACTCTTCCTTAATCCGCGTACCTCCTGACGCCTCGCCGGAGCTTCGCGAGACCCTCCCCGCCCCTCTCTTTAGCGCGAGGCCTGCGAATGCGCAGCTGTGCACAGATTGCCGAACGAAGCAAAATTCACTGCTGTACCACCGCTGTACTCTACGACACAACGAGCATTTGCTATAAGCGTTCAAACTATCAACCGGAATAAAAGACTTTTTTTTTTATTTATTTATTTTTTTCACAATGCCGTCTCAAAGATGAAATATTCATTGAAAATTATATATACTTTAACACCCGTTTGTTACCCTCTAAAATCATCCGATGCTGACAACATCGACGACATCAGTCATTGACCTGAGTTCCCGATAATTTATATCAGCACCAGTGTCATCATTACGCGGGTCTTTCTATATTGAAAATCAGCCCTCCTCTACACAATTAAGCAGTCTCAATTCAACGTCAAACCTATAAATAACTCATTTCTTTCAAGCGTCAGGTCTTCCGATAATGATCGACGTTAAAAATCTTACTTTTATTTATAATTAATATTTTGAATAATACGTCCAAGATCTACGATGAGAAGAAATTTCATCAAGACCGTTCTTGTGGTTCGTTAATATTCAAGACTGTATAGAATTATGTAGCATGCGTAGAGGTTAGTGGACGTGCTGAGAATTGTCGAGATCGTCAGAGGATAAGCAGACATCGTCTAGACCAGTCTAGTAAGGTGCTTTTCTTTAGTTTTATATACCGACACGATGACTCCATCTCTCGTCCGAGTGTTACTTTGGGAAGGCCATTTCTACTAAGCTCTCGCACCCACGACTTCTCTACTGTATACCACTCTAAACTCTAACCGCCGTATAAACCGTGTACAGCCGTACAAACTCAAGCCCTCCTTTCAAGGAATTTTTTTTCGATAAACAGAAGCCCAATATAATAGACTATAATATCACCTGAAATAGTCCTTCACTCCAATTTTCAGACATCTGATAACTCCGATAAGTCAGCACATTCGAGTACCAAGATTTCACAGAAATGACAAATTATTTAAAGTTACTTTAAAGTTTGTATTACTTCGAAAAAGATAAAATTTCTGTAAATTTAACACAACGTTGTTGTTGTTTACTTCGAAATTGGATAGTCCGATTTTGAAAGACACATTTTTTTACAGTTTTTTTTTTTCGAGGATTGACGAAATGAAAATTAAAGAAGGCTCTTGTGGAGTGATGAGAGGAGGAAAGTGCGAGCGAGACGGATGACGTGTGGAAGGAGGTCGATAGGGAGGAGAAATTCTCGCAAGACAGACGGTGAATCGGCGCAGACGCCTGACCTCGGAATAAAAGAACCGCCGCGACGCGTCTGCTGCCTCGATGCTTCAACGCACGAGGGGCCTCGGGATTTATAAAAATTCAGTCATTGCCCCGCACCGATCTCTAAACACCACCTGCGTCATTGTATTCCCCAGTAAAAACCAAGGAAATCCCGCGAAAACTCTACTAAAAAACGATGCATAGTTTCATCGGTAATTTACCTGTCTTGAGAAATATTCACAGAAACTCTATGTTCATTTGACACGATATTTTCCAGTTTATCGTATTAAAAATCACTCGGTTTCGTGATTTTTAGTGTGATGAAATCCAGTGAAGGATTCGCGACTTTGTCGAAACGACTTTGCGATTTGACTACTCCGAAGCGATCGAAATTTCAACATTTCGTAATAAATAAAAGAAAAATCTAAGAAAAACTAGTCAGTTAAACTTGGTGAAAAAGGATCTGATCGAGACTCACTCGAAAGATCGATCAAAAATATTAATTTAATAAAAAAATTAGTTTAGAGGCTAATCGATTAACGTAGGTCTCGTGATTCGATAGGATTCTAGATGTGGATTTTGCGGTAGAAAATTACGGGACTACGGGAAAAAGACCATCGAGCTTGGTAGAAAGCGAGCCTCGAGGATACGGTCCTGAATCTTTACTCTCTTTTTCGTTTCCCGTCCTTTTTTGTTGTTGTCTTGACGACGCTCTCCGTTGGTTCGTTTATACCCACCACGTGTCCCTCCCGCGGACAACCAGAGAACCGACGATGCGTACACGCTTGTTTGCAGAACCTGTTGCACGCCGCAGTTCTCGCGCTATCTTCCTGCTCCACCACCCACCCTTACTCCCTCGACCCTTAAACCCGCGTCTATACTTGTTAATTTCCAGGATATTGCTCTTTTTTTTAGAAATAAAGAAAAACCTTATTTATAAACTCATGCATCCACTATATCGAATGGTAATATTTTGAAAATTCATGAGAAAAGTGAATTTTTATATTCGAGACGAAGACGCAATAAGATTGTTGTGCCCTATAGATTAAAATAGGGAGCGACAGTTAAGATTCCAGTCTAAAAGCGCGTAACGTTTGGAAAAGTGTTGCTCCTAACGCGTATTCTCAATACGCTACTACTCGGAGTGATTGTACTCTCGAGCAAAAACCGGAACCAACGAATCTCGTGCAACGATTCACGGACTGGCAGCGTGCGTAGATTTTTCTGTCTGCCGAAATGCATTATTATCCGAGCGCATGCATACATACCGGGATTGCATTCGGGCTCTATTCACGCTCTTCTCGCATGCACCGGAGGAGAGATTCACATTATAGTTGATGAATAGTGCAATGCTCAAGTGGTATAAGCTCATGTATAATATATGCGCCGCAATAGGAATATACGCGAGTAGATCGTACGAAGCCTGGGAATTTATCCAACGTAGATCCCCCCTCGAATATATCTTATATTCAGAAAAAAAGAGCTTTTTTAATTGCTGAGATATTCTGCACGAAATCAAGCCTGTTTCGAGATGTCACTTTGTCAGATCTGTATAAAAGAGAAAAATCAAAAAAAATCTTGACGTCTATTCTCGACGCTATTTTTTTCTTGCCTATTTCTAGACAACACCACGGAAAACCGACTGACTCCCTTTAAAGACTGGGCTTCAATCGAGTTGAAATTCGGAAATAATCGTGTTATGGATTTAGAAAAATCTCCGGCCACTTGGGAATTAGGTATTTTCGAATGACAGGATTAGCAAACGATCAAAGTGCTATGTGAAAATTTCCCGTAGGAAGAATAATTAATCGTGCAAAGTGAAGATTATTGGTGGAGCGTAGCGGGTTTTCTCAGCCCAGAAGACGACGCGTCCGACGTCCGCCGCCTGTGTCCTCGTAGACACAATGCACTTTTTTGCACGCCGCGCGGGCTCGCATTGTCGTGGGAGGTTGAAATTCGAACGGCTCGCGGTTGGCGTTCTGCTCGATGTATCCCGGTCTGGGCTGTAGCTCCGCGCAACGCTCGACAGAGGCCTTTCCTCTCTCTGCTCAAAGCGACGTCGTCGGCCGTTATTTCGCCTCTTCGGTATTCTTTACTTTTTACTTTTCAATATACAACTCTATCTTCATGTAAATGTTGAAAAAAGAAAAAAATCAATGTCCTTGGAAATACCGTCAACATTGATTTTCAATATTTCAAATAATAACGATAGCAAAAAGTTATGATGAAATTAGTAACATTTAGAAATGATTATTTTTCAAAAGTTAATAATACGATTTTTCCGAAGACATGTGATTTTGCTTTTTTATAGAAAACATTTTGTTTGCGAGATTTTTATGACGGGATACCGAGAATGTTGGAAAACGTCGAGAAAAGTGATTTAGAACGACAAGAAATATGTCCGTATCTGTGTGTGTGTGTGTGTGTGTGTGTGTGTGTGTGTATAAATTGAGATTGACCGTTCCTCAGAAGCATGGAAAAGGACGGTTAACTGGTATAAATTCACGTTTCACACGATAAATGAGAAGCCAACATTGTTCCCGATGAGGGAAATAATATTCTAGTCCCGTACGGTTGTGATTTTTCCGTGGATTCCGTGTCAAGTCGACGTTGAAGAAAATTCGAGCCGGAACAGGATGAAAAAGTGGTGAATGAAAAAAATGCAAAGGAATCGGCAACAGGTGGCAGCTGTTGAGCGAAAGCGCGTACGTCCCGAGGAAGAATTTAAAAGATCCGACGCGCTTCCTGCGCCCGAACAGGAGTAGTGTGGTATACAAGGGCCGTGTGCTCGCCACACACCGCACCGTTCTACATGATAAAGGAAGCTAGCCCTGCAGTACAGCTGTCCGCACGATGATCTCGAAAAGGAACCCGTGTACAAAAAATAATAATAAAAAGAGAAAAAGACAAGAAAACTCGTCTGAACCACCGATCGAGCATGCACGCGGCATCGCATTCTCGATGCTCCTGGTAGCTCCTGGTGCCAAGTTTCGCGCTCACCTCACCCTCTCTGGTGAAATGAGCGCTGAATTAGAAAAATAATTGTTCCCGCAGCTTTTTACCGTATCAGTCAACGACGCCGATTAACTTGTCTAGTTGGCCGACAATATTAGTACGACAAAGAAAAATCATTACCCAGAGTAAGATGGCTGCAAAGGGTTTGTCGCAATTCCGGGCATAAACTCTGAAAGGACGAAAAGAAAAAATATGTTGCGGCGGAAAAAAAGCCGGGAATAGGGCTCGGGACGTGGAGGCCATCGCAGAACCGGGCAACAGGCTTCCCAGCGAAAACGAGGAAAATCGAACGGTGACTTAATGGGACATAACATTTAAGCGAGCTTTGTTATGTTAATGACACTGGGAGGAAGAGCCAAATGGAACATGGAGCGCGGGAGAGGGGAAAAGAGAAGAAGCGCAGCAGCGCCCCGGTACAACGACCCCCTGTAGCCTGCTCTCGAACCTCGTGTATGCTTAACAATAACGCGTGCACGACACTTTTTCGTCTGCGCTTCTGTGCAGCGGTGGTACTCGACGGTAGTCGTCACACGCATACATACCATTACCAACCCTTAAACTATACATTACTGCAATCTCAATAGCATATCCGCACTTTTTCCTTTTCGCGTCCGAGTTCCAGCAATCCTTGGCACAATCCCCCTGCAGTGCGATCCACTCGCAGGCTCGCAGTATGTTAACCGGCTTTCCGGACAGACGTGGAGCTCTGTCATAATGATAAGAGTATGCGACGACTAAGTATATGGGCTAAGTATACGCGATAACCCGCGCAGAATCCCGGAAAGAAATTATTATACATAATAATATATATAGTTATATAGAATTCTCTGTAACTCCGTATACATGATTACATATATAAAAGCCACTTTTCGAGACTGTTTCCGAAAAATCTTGGAAATCTCCTTTTCTTTATAGGTAAAAATAAGTAAAAATACAGAACCCAAAGAAGCCCAAGGTTTTTAAAAATGCAATCATTGCATTTAAAGCTAATAACATATAACCCTGAATGGCCACCGTTTGAGAGGATTTGAAAAATTTCAAGCGCAATCGCGACACAAAATATTCCTCTGAAATACACATTTTTTTCACTGAATATTTCAGCAGAGTCGTGAAATAGCCGTGTACTGTGCAGATACGTTTGTATATCGAGTACACATAGCAGTGGAGGACAAAGAAGCAGGGCCAGGCAGCGGGTACAGCAGCCCAAATATATAGTATAGGTGCAGAGGAGCAAGGGTCAGGGCATAGTACAGTACAGGGCAGGCCAGGACAGGTCAGAGGCGTCATTGTCGTCACACAGGTTCAACCCCTGTTTACTCGTGAAGAATGAGATTAAAAAAGACAAAAAAAAAAAAAAAAAAAAAAGCGAGAAGGATTTTCTCATAGACGGGGGACGAGTTTTCAGGAAGGAGTGGACCGATTCGTCATGTGGGGCGGTAATATGCTCCTCTCGTGTGTGTCAGACGGAGACGATAGAACTCGCTGGGGGTCTCTGTGGCTTTTGCTGCTACTGCTTCTGGTCACTCTACTGCGCGTAAATCCTAACAGGCTCTCTGCTGTTTATGCTCTTGCTACACCGGCTCCAGCGAGAGTGAAAAACTCTCACTCTGTATCGTATTGTCCATCGGGTTCTCCTCCTCTATCTAGGGTCATTCGATATTTACGTGGGAAACAAGTGCAGATGGTGCGCGGCGACACTACGTTCCGCTCCTCCGTCTTGCTTCTCATCTTCTTTTTTTTTCTTCCTCTCTTTCTCTTGCGTTTGCTCTCTTGCTTCTCGCCAAATGTTGCCAGACAATCGAAGCATTATGCTTGTGCATTTGCTCAAATATAATATATTTATTCGGGGTTTGCAGAGATTTTCGTTTTTTTTTTTTCTTTTTTTTTTTTTCTTTAATTAATTCGTCTCGAGGAATGGTTCTCGACGGATATCTATCCAGTATTGTGCGCTGCTGTGTGTTAGATGTTTCGCCTCGGTTATTTACTTTCTATACTGGTTAGAGTATTTTACTCGAGTATTGCCAAGAGATGCCGCGCATACCTTTCCTCCAATGTTTACAAGCTTCTTTTTATTCCAGGTAGAACAAAAAACGTAGGATTTCGATAAACATTTTCTTAGCTCAATAAGATACCTTCTTTTTATTACAAAGAGTGTGACATTTGACACTGTAAAACATGCGATGTTAAATTCGATGTAAAACGAATGAACGAACGTATGCATAAATATTCAGTCGTTTTAATGTCCACATAACAAGAAAATGCTATTATTAAGGAAAATAGACGGACTCCACACGGCTCTTTTTTCTCACAAAATGTAATCCCCGCAAACGTATTCCTTTATCTCTTGCCGAAAAACTCGTTCTAGGCGCTCCAATACCCAGAGAATTGAATAAATTTCAGGACCCACGTTGAGACAGTTCGATTTTAATTCGAAACTCCAATGTTTTATTAAGAGCCATCGCGTTGAACGTTGGATTTTTGAAAATCACTTTTCTGTGAATAGCTGCGATGTGATAGCACTTTATCCCCGGTTTGCTGTGAAATTGTTACTTCGAAATCTGACTAGCCAAGTTTGCAGAATTTTTCCTTTTTTTTCTTCTTCTGTTGGCCCGAGAATATTGTAGTCGAAGATGTTTTGTTAAACTCGATTCTGATATGCATTATTGTACTTTATACATGTAAGGTACATACAAAAGCGAGGACGTCACGGGGAGTCGATGATGTGGCGTGTTATTTATGTGATATATGTTTGTGCAGCGACGTCGGCAGGCCGGTGATGTCGTTGGCCTCTCTTGGCCACGCGCGCGTGCAGCTTTTGTCAGAGACCTTCGAACCAGATTTATGCACTAACGCAGCTGCACTTATTCTTTTTTACTCTGCATATTATTCATATTCTCCTTTTTCAATATCTCTATATTTCTATATTTTTATATTTTTATATATATTTCTATATTTTAAGTAGAACCCTGCACATTGCTTTTCTCACTTTGTAGCCCTTTATGAGAAAGTACGTTCATCATTTTGGCTTCCTCATACAAGAAGCTTTGTTGAGGAAGCAACTTGCAAAGTACCACTGTGTATCCTTGTTTTAAGTAAATTTGAAAAGTATGTTATACGTATAGACTAGAGAGGCTTTGGCACCGATCGCGCTTCATGGGCACTTGGAAGAATCATGTGTCATTTGACCAACGGCGGCGGCGGCGAGATGTTAAAGATTTTTATAATATAGAGAGATTATTTCTTACTCACTTTTCACAAGTTTTTAAAAATTATTAATTCAAAGATATTATGATTTATAAAGATAACGTTGCCAATTTTGACAGAATTTGGTAAGAAATATCTCGGTATATTGTACGTATGTGTTGAAAGTTTTTCATTTTGAAAAACCACGCTAATTCGAGCGACTTAGTGTTTATTTATTTAGTATAAAAGATGGCTGAATGCTTTTCGAGCATTAATCGTTGAATATTTAAAAATTCAGTAAGGTATTTGATAATCAGAGATACACCTAAAGTTGAGCCTCAATGCACGTGGCTCGTAACTCCCAGATCATCCCTGCAGGCTCGAACCAGGAGTGAACTCAACGGTCGTTAGCGCTGATGCCAACTACAGTGGGAGTAATAAACGGAGGAGTCATCGTTCGTTTACTCGAGTATGCTGCATTTCCGCTAACTCTATACCTCTTTGTCACAAACTACGTCAAGATAATCCAACCAAGATTTACGAATTTAGAAAGCTTATTAAGAAAATTATTTGAAAATTCGTGTAGCAACTTGAAAGTGGCTGGGGAAAGTACGAGCAGTTATAGAGGAACGTTAAGGAAACAAAGATTTTTTTAAAATTCTTTTGGCGTTCATGCTGTCCATTAAAATATTGCGATGCTCCGTTAAAATACATAAACAGTATTGCAATAATCCGTTGCCAGAAGTTATAGGTTATTCGCATACCGACGAGTATTACGCACGCGCACTGATGAGCCATGCAGTTGAACCACCTAACGGGTGTAGAAATAATTTGTAAAAAAATCAAAATCCTACGAGTCATGTTAAAAGCTAACAAAAAGAAAATGAAGCACAAAATGAGCTATTGGACATCATGATCGTAGAAATATTATGGATTTTTCCAAGAAAACCTGTAAAGCTGTCTTAAGAATGGTTTTCAATGTGGTAAAACGTGAGAGTAGTTTTAGCTGGAACAGGTTATATCTGGTATGGTAGACACCTGTTATAATGAAGTATAGTTACGCTGCACATTGCTATATCTATACCTGTTTCAATGGTGCGTCACGACGATATAGTACGTTCTCACAAACCGTATCGGTTGCGTGATGGACGATTGCACAGCCTTTGCCAACAAAATTATCAGAATTTCTCTAATACATTCGATCTCTTGATGCACGTTTGGCGAACATTTTTACATACAATAATAATCGTTTCCTCGAGATTTATCTTAATAAAAGGCCGTTAAGAATTTGTCCAGAGTTATCACGAGTAATCTATTTAATAGACTACAGTCAATACCTTGAAGATATACCGGGTGCTTTCGACGATAGTCATCATCACACTGCAGTCGTTAGGGTCTCGATGGACATTAGGGTTAGGTCAAAAACTTCCCATCGTGTCACTTTTTTTCCTACTTTTCTTTTTTTCAATAACAAAATTTTGATGAAAATCACGAAAATTTCAGTACAAGCACAGAATTAATTTCATTTAAAAAGTTGGTTATTTATCAACGTAAGATATGGATAAATTTTTTATTTTATTATTCAATCTGCAATTCCAATAAAATAATTCATTCGGAATGCATGCTGTTGGTGTCTCTTTGATCGTTGAAAGTAAAAGAAAAAAAGGAAATAAATGATAAATGAGCGTGAAGCATTGGATACTATTTAAAAGACGTAATTGGAGAGTTATTTCGATGGTGGTATAGAAAAGTGTGACACACCATTGTGGAGGTGGTTATATCTGGTGCCACGCTGTAGTCTAGACTATAAGCAAGCGCGTCATGCAGTAGCGTTTTCACTGTTTAGGGCGTGTACAGACGCGTGTTTATCACAGTGCGTTGGTGCCTAAGTGCACGACCACGAGAGTGAGCAACATTAACGCGCTTCTGGTGTTCGGTGTCGTGTATCTCGAAATTGGCAAAGACTTTATCTTCGAAGGAGGCTAAATAATGCTTCCGAGAGTTTCGTAGATGAAGAGCAACAGGTGGGAAAATTAAAGAAGAAACATCCAAGTGTTTGTCATATAAGAAAAATCGAGGATGGCGCGTCCGATGGTGTCATCGGCGCTCATCGCCGTGTGCTTCTGTCTGGGCGTTGTCGTTGCTCAATACGAATGGCAGGCTCGCGATCCTTTCGACGAGATTCGAATGAGAATGGATAAGGTAACGGCGGACAATTGCGAGATACAGCATCAATCGGAGCTTTATCTTCCTGAGGATTCGGTCTCGCATCTTCCGGATATTAAGGACGTCAACATTAATCCCATATATCCCAATAGAACGGCACTACTGCATCTTCATAACATGGCACTTGGGCGCTCTTTCTTTTGGAGTTATATACTTCAGTCTCGATTCATAAGACCGGCGATTAACGACACTTACGATCCCGGAATGATGTACTATTTCTTATCGTCCGTCGCTGATGTCTCGGCTAATCAATATATCAACGCCTCTGCCACTTACTTCTCACCCAACATGTCCTACACGCCGTCCTATCGTGGATTCTTCAACAAGACTATGCCACGATTTGCGCCAAGAACCTTCAGGGCTGACGATTTCAATGATCCTGTTCACGTCGAGAGAACATCCACTAGAAACACTTTTCATGTTCAAGATCTTGGAGCCTTTCCCAGAGGAAGTCCCAGTTTGGACTATTCCGAAGATGCTTATCGTATCAACGAATGGTAGATCTTTTTTTTTTGCACCATTAAATATTTCGTCGTTACAATTTGTTAACGATCGTCGATGAATTGTCAAGGCGAGCTTCTGTGTCAAAACTTGATACAAAGTAAACCAAAGATACCATGAAATATTGGAGATCGGTTGAGTTATCGTACACAAAGGGGTAATCTTTGTGCACAGTGAACTTGTGCAATGATTTAAAAGAATGCGTCATTTTTTAGCACATTTTCATACAATACTAAATATACGAGCACAATTATTTTTGTATTGTTTAGTGCGCTAACGACTATTATCAGTGTGCTGCGGCAGCTTTGAGAACTTTCTAAATAATGAAAGAAATAGTAGCTAGCAATTTGCTTGTTGTATAGAATAATGAAACTGTGTTAATTACATGTGTTTTATTCTGTCATGAATTGAATTGATAGATTGTGGGGTATTAATGGATAATATACTTTATTCTGTAGAAAATATACAAAACACATGAATCAGGGTTTTTGTGTCTTGGGAGATAAACTTTGTTATGTTGTATTTTCAAAAGACAATATAAAAGAAGTTAGTGTATTTGTAAAAAAAAAAAAACAAAAAGTATTATCAACTTAATTAAGTAGTTGTCTTGAATTGCAGGTACAGATTGTGGTTGCCCGACAATGTGGACAAGAAGCACGACACGAAAACGACGTATCAAATAGAAATCCGTTACGCAAATAACACCAACGAAACGTTCAGCTTCCATGGACCACGAGGTAGTAGCCATTGATACTAGAAGCATATATCTAGTCATACGAGTAGGAATAACATTCAGGGAGGAATAAATTTCATTGACATTGCATTTTTCAGGTGCGGACGAGAACCCCGGTCCTGTAAAATGGACCAGACCCTATTTCGATTGTAAACGTTCGAACCGTTGGATGGTAGCTGCTGTCGTCCCCATTGCAGACATATACCCGAGACACACGGGCTACAGACACATCGAGTACCCGACGTGAGTCTTCTCAACTTCATTTTTTTTTTACAAATAATCTACAATCCCTTAGAGAGGGGACGACGATAAATACAGGATTCAAGCAAACGGAAACGGTGCAACCGACTTTCCTATACCTCCGCCGCTCTATTAATTAAACGTTTATGATATAATTTGATCTCATAATAATAATCAAAAGTGCTTATGACAAAAAAAATGGTACATCACTTTATATAAATGCTGCAGACAGATTGTAAAAAAACATTAACTATTCAAACAATTGTTACGATAAATGTTTATTTAAAAACGTAACGGGGGCTTAGAATTATTGACGTTACTAAACTAAAATTTAGACTTCAATTCGTGACGATAAAGGGAGGTGGCGTAATGTGAGAAACTGGACGGGACATTGATTATTTTAATTGAATTCACCGAAGTTTCTGTAGAGAATTGGGGAGGATATAAAATGCTGGCAAACCCCCTGCAGCGCTACCGGTCAAACTAGTATACAATGAAGAAGATGGGATGTTCTCTGTATGCACGTGCGAAAAAGCTTCTATGACAAGATCCAAGTAATGTGACTATGAGGATTATACGCTTAGACGAATCATTAAGATTGCAGCGCTCGATATTGGAGCTCTCGTGACATCTTCCTTTTCTCATTCCCCATAGAGGAAGCTGCGCTTTGATGGGATGAAAATTGAAGAATTACAAGATTTTTATTTCACGATAGTTTATAACGTTCTTCTGGTGCAAATAACTGCGAGAGCTGTAACTTTATTGAGTTCATATACTTAGTGACCTGCAATTTATTTAAATACATTTTATCTTCTCAACATCGTCTCAACAAGATACTAATCTTTAATGCGAGCGACGTAGATGGAAATTTCGAAAAATGTTTGATTTTTCTCTACCCCGTATAATTTCTTAAGCGACATCTGTATTTCGAACAAGAAACACCAAAGACACTGCATCTCCTGGAAATGGAAAAATCCATTCGCGTAAATTCTAAGTAAGTCAATCAAACGAAAATTTGCGAATTTTATTTCAGATATACTGCGGTAACTGTAATGGAAATGGACTTTGAGAGGATAGATATAAATCAGTGTCCGAAGAGCAAGGCAAATAGCGGGCCTAATAGATTTGCGAATACTGCAAGATGTAAACAAGAAACAACAGAGGTAATTAGAAATAAAAGATCTTTTTGTTTATTATTAAAAACTGTTAAATCTCTCGTCTCTATTAACGTTGAATGAATGACGTTTGGGACATGGTCTACAACATTATCATGATTATCGCAGTGTGAACCATTGCACGGGTGGGGCTTCAGAAGAGGAGGTTACCAATGCAGATGTAGACCGGGATTCAGATTACCATCGTACGTACGTCGGCCCCATCTCGGAGAAATTATAGAACGAGCTACTCAAGAAGAATACTACAATGGTTTCGACTGCACAAAAATAGGATGTAAGTGCAGATTTTCTTGTTGTTTATCTTACTGCGCTGGTGCGTGAATTACGTAGTTATGGTATTTCCCAATGGGAAGTCTTTGGCATTATTATTCCTAAAATCAGTGTTCTTCGGTATCTTCAATCGCGTTGTCTTTTTTTTTTTTTTTTTTTTTTTTTTTAGTTCTTTTTTCATCTCAAAATGCATGTTTAATGTTTAAGGGAAACACAAAATGCCTGTAGAGTGGTACAAGGCGACGCCCCAAATGAAGGAAAAGTATCTCGAGGCGTTCTACGAGTATCGAAACTCTTCGTCCGGTCCGGATTCTATGCAGGCCGAAAATATTAATAATGAGGCGGTTCTTAAGTTCATGCTGAGCGTCAACGGCAAAACTTGTTCCAAGTAATTTATCATTGTATTATATGTCGTAACTCGATAGAAAGTCGAAGAAAAATGCTTTGATACGTTTGTTTGTTTTGTTTTCCCGTTAATTTGATAGATACACGAAACAGCAATTAACACTACACGGTGATATTGGTTACGGCGCACCGGAATTCTTTGAGAACGAAGCGAAGATGGCAACAAGATTGGCTAATTTTATAAGCGCATTTTTACAAGTAAACGATCCCCAGGAGGTTTATTCGGGCAAGCGTGTCGCCGATCGACCCCTCACCGAGGATCAAATGATCGGCGAGACACTGGCCCTGCTGCTTGGCGACACAAGAATCTGGGCTGCCGGGACATACTGGGAACGCAACAAATTCACCAATCGCACGTTCTTCGCGCCTTACGCATACAAGAATGACATAAACGCGAGAAAATTCAAGCTCGAAGACTTGGCAAGACTCAACGATACCGGTGAGTTGGAAATTATTAGTTATTTTATTATTCCTTTACTTATTATTTTTCCGTTAAAAGTCCGTTAAAACTTTAAAGCAATAAAAATTTCGTAATTTTGCCGCAGACGAGGTCTATACGAATCAGCCCTGGTTCCAATTCTTAAAACAGCGTTGGGCCTCCAATTTTGACGAATTGGAAAAATACTTTTTAAAGATAAATATTCGATACAACGAGACTGGCGAGCACAAGAAGAAATTCGAGCACTATCCAACTCATTACAGGTAAAAAAAACTATGAATCTGCCACCGTTTCTCGTGCAATTGTCAATCTACGGGTGTGAATTGCTGTACTCGCAACAGCAGCAGCGGAAAAGTTTCCAAGGTCTTTGGAGTATCATAATTCGCGGTCAGAGGTGAAAGAGCAGGATTGTAAGAAGTAAAGGGGATAATGGTTTTGAAGATAGGGGACCGATGTACGAGGGGCGTCGAGAGGACGAGAGAAAGCCGTGGAAGGGCAGTTTTCGTTTATCCTCGGTGGTGTAATTTATTTTAATACGTTCGGCGGCCGGGGCATCTCGAATCTGGCCCTCTCGCAGCATCGTCTCTCTGATGTAGCATATTTTTCAATCTGTGTGCGTAGGGCAGCAAACCTGAACCACGGCCACTGGACAACTCCGTACTTCAATTGTAACGGCAGAGGGAAGAAGCAATGGGTAATTACGTATGCATCCCCATTTTTCGGATGGGACCGCCTCAAGGATAAACTGGAATTCAAGTGAGTATGAGTTTTCGTCGAGGCCCTCTCTTTTTCCATGTGTCTTTCGGACTGTTTTTAAGCTCTTTATGCATATACGTGGCGCGTATATTCGCTAGTGTGAGAATAAATTGAGTGTGAGATAGTTGGGCTGTGAAACCAGTCTCTTGGTGCTGATATAATATAGAAAGTGTGAGACGCAAGATCATCGCTCGCTAACATTCAGACACTTACAGAGGTGTCGTAGCCGTAACCATGAACTTGCTTCAACTGGACATCAACCAGTGCGACGATAAATTCTACGTCCCCAATGCATTCAAGAACAGTCACAAGTGCGACAAAAAAACCTCATACGTTAGTATCAATCAAGCATTACGCGTTTTTTTTTTTTTTTTTTAACTCTACGCATCGATTTCTCATCGACCGACATTCTTTTTTTTCAGTGCGTTCCGATTTTAGGCAGGGGTTTCGATTCAGGTGGATATAAATGTGAATGCAAGCAAGGATTTGAGTATCCCTTCGAAGATGCGATTACGTACTTTGATGGACAATTGGTTGAGGCAGAGTTCAGCAATATCGTCAACGACGCCCTAACTCGGTGAGATATTTTTCACGTTTTACCTTCGGAATAACACTGTCGGGATTCTCAAAAAAAAAAAATATTGAAATTATTATTAAAAAAAAGTTGTCAAGCCTGTAGCTTTTATCGTTAATCCTAGCATTTTTAAACATACGTCATACGTTTTTCAAAGCTATGACGTAGCGCGGCAGGGAATCGTGGCACTAACTACCGTTTTACATTATATATTTGCAGTTACGACATGTTTAAGTGCCGTTTGGCCGGTGCAGCATCCGTCCAATCCAGTTGGATTCTCGTACTCTCGGTATTAGTGTTTTTCTACCGATTTTACGCACGTAGATAAGCATTACTCAATGCCCACGGGATATTGTACTATGCAAAGGCCAAGACACAAATTCCGTCCACAAACATTCAATCTTTCTTCGAGGCTTAAGCGTAAGACTAT
Organism: Perithous albicinctus; assembly: GCA_964016905.1. Taxonomy (NCBI): domain Eukaryota; kingdom Metazoa; phylum Arthropoda; class Insecta; order Hymenoptera; family Ichneumonidae; genus Perithous; species Perithous albicinctus. The sequence goes on from OZ024689.1 coordinate 33,192,367, forward strand.
ATATATATTTGATTGATATTGACGATCTATACAATCGTGAAACCTGAGATATAAATGTTGAATACTCTAGTACAAAAGCGAGTCTCATGAACGCGTTACCTATATGGCCGGCTTTCAGGCATAAAATTATCACGTATAAAATTTATACGCATATCATCGTATAGTTTAAGTATTTTATATTCCGTCCCAATTTTTTTTTAATTGTTAATAACGCTAAGTGCCTTTACGAAACGCCATCCAAAGTGCTCTAATTATTGTCCATCGATCGATGTTAGACATCGGAATTTCATTGTTATTGGAATTCCGTACAGCGCAATCCAATTTTAAGACTAAAACGTTTTTTTACATTTTTACAGACCATCACGATATTTTTCTTCATCAAAGTTGTATATATACACTTTTACAAAAAAAGACAACTTGATGCGATATGCCACACTGACTTATTCAAGATATTGAATAGTGATATTATTTTCTCAGAGGCACATTAATATTTCGGACAAACGCAAATTAAACTTGGATATGTCTAGTGATTTGCACCTGAGTCTGTCTTCTTTTTCTCTGAAGTATTAATCGTCATTGAGAAAATAAGGTATCTCCATATTTAATTAATCAAAATTCGTTTTACACAAACATTCATTTTAATCTGCGGTTATTTTTAGTATTATCATCTCTCTTTTATAAATCTGCTGACAGTATCTTTGGTCGAATACGCTTTTATAGAATTAAGAGAAGTCGATCAGTTTCAGGAGAAAACAGCATAATTTATTTTGATTCATGAGTAAATAAGAATTATATAAGAAAATCTCACGCGCTTGTTTTTCGGTAACGCTATTGTCATCATATTAAAAATACTCTCTGATCCAAACATAACGAATTGTAGGAGTTTCATTTAATTTTTTTTTTTTTTGTTTAATTTCGTTTTGTTTCTATACTTTTCCTATTCAAAACGTGTTACTTATTCAATTTTTTGTATTCGGGCTTGAGGATTGTTTTTACAGCATATCAAAGAAGTTTTACTCAATCGTATGGGATTTCTTGTACCAATATTATTTACCATTAAAGAAGAAATAAAGCACTCGTTTTTGCCCGAGATTTCTCTTGAAAAGTTCATTTTCAAGCGTCCAAATCATCGCGAAGTATTTTATAAAAAATTTCTCTCGAGAGAGTGTTATTCATCATTTTAATCTATAGATTTGTACCATATTATTGTAAAATAGAAAATACAAAACCCGTCCACGTCGTTAAATACAAAGATACTCGTGTATTCCGTCTGCGTACACGATTTTTTTTTGCAATCGTGTGTTCAATTCATGATGAAAAGTATTTTGTGTTTCGACGAGAAACGTCTGAGCTGCCTTACGTTTAGAGAGAGAGAGAAGATTTTCTCCGTTTTTTTGTTGTTTAAATCCAGATATATTATTTACAATTTCTACATATCGTTGATACGAACGGTAGCAAGGTGCAACGATATTTTTAAGATCTTTGTACGTTTTATATGACACGCTGAATAAAATACGAAAATTTCCAATGCTTACCGATGATTAAAATTTATCAATATTCTATGTTGAATTTTGTCGAATTTCGATTGATCGGAATATTGTGGAGACAATGACTCACCGCTTTTCACCAACAACAATCCCAGTGGACAAGTTTCAGACAGGGCTTTCAGCATCTCAATTCGATACTGTTTTCAATTGAAGAAAATTTCGGAGATCCTATCTTCGATTTAGTGGAAAAACAAATAACGGAATTAATAAATAAGTAAAAATATTAAGTGGGAGATCCACACCGGGTTTGGGGCGAAAAAAGGTTTTTTTTTAAATCTTTTTTTGTTATTCATAAAGAGTATACAAAAATAAAATTCGCTTTTTGGCCTACGTTTGCGGAGCTCCCGTTAAAAATACCAAGTTTCTTAAAACAGGTGATGAGAAAAAATATTTTTTATTGCTTCTTTAACGACGCAGTACACATGCCATTCGTCATTGATATAAAATAAGGCATTGAAAGTTAAAATCCGTGCACTGGTTTCAACTGAAATAGCGACAAGTAAACAATTGAAAATTTTTTTCTCTCAGCACTCTAATGAGCTCTACATGGCTCTACAGAATTGCAGATTTAGTTTAACTTGAAAATTTGTCACAAAGAAAAATATTTTCTCATGCCTTTTTTGTTGGCCAACTAAAAAACCTTTTCCATAGTTGCCGTTGTACTCACCGCTATTCGGAAACTGATATTATGACCGTCCAGAATCGATGATTTTGCCACAACTTTAATAATTCCTTACTTTATCCGGGATAAATTAAATTAATTTTCAATTTGAAGCTGCCAAGCAGCTGCCACGATTGTCACGACTTGTTGTCGAAACAAAAGTCGTCGTTGCTAATGTAAGTATCAATTAGCGATGTAATATCGTGGAGAAATTGCAATGAAAAATTATGCTCGCATCGCTCAGCAATATGACAATAAAGAATTAAAGCTGCCGAAGGTTATATAGAGTAAAATAAAAAATAAAAAAAATCAATATTTGTAATTACGTTTAATTCTAATTGATTTTAACAAAAATGGCAATATTAATCTGAGATATTCTTTTCTGAATATGCACCAGTGGTTGACCAGTGGAATTTTCATCTCTGTCGCGATGATTCTGGTCCCTCAATATAGAATTTGAAAAATAACAGTGCCAGTATTACAGCACCGTAAATTAATGAGAATATACAAATATAAATAAACAATATAATTAACATTGCTGATTATTTAGCGTTCTATCGAATTATTCGTAATTTTTCTTATCGAATGGTTAAATAAAGAATTTCGTTGTCAAAATATTGAAAGGTACTGACGGAGTCAAAATGTCGGTCGACAAACGATATACAAAATCTGATTTTTGTATGATATTCTCGTAAACATGCCCTCGAACTCCTGCGATTACAAAAATTCAACTGATCAATAGAAATATATTCTTCGATTGTCCTACATTCATAATTTCATGTATATAATAATAAAGAAAAAATATCTATAAATGCATGTATTTATAATTCATTTAAATATATAATTGGCAATATCTATTTCTGTTAAGATTCACTCTCTAGGACATGACTTATTCAAGTAGTATTATCAGAGTTTAGATTATTATATAGAATTTCAGGAAGAACAATACCACGGTAAATCACTGAGAATGCACAAATATCATTATTTTCCATGTCTTTCGTCATTGGCCCTACGATGTATTAAATATTTGGTTGAAAAAAAATCGGTTTTCCTTTGTTATTCCAAGAATTCATTTTAAAAAGCCATGACAATTAAATTAATTAAAAAATGTATGTACTATTAGTTGCTGCGAGATTATTATCAACGTATTAGAGTACCTGGTCGTGGGCTTTAAGAATGTCTTCGGTAGAATACCACGATGATAATAAGTAGCGAAACGAGATTCAATAACTTGATAAAGTTTATCGAATAAAACGAAATAAATGGTACAACATTGACTAGAAAAACGCATGGAACAGGGGTAACTAAAGACGTTTATACTTTCGAGTTTCGGTCAAGTAACAATTCATATTTACACGACATAAATAAATAACGATGGTAGAATAACAGTATAAGTGGAGCTATGTTACAATTGGAGGTGAAAAAACTCGAACAAGCTTTCTCATATCATTGTGCCCGTAATCTTCAGAGTCTTTTGTCACAATTACGTACTTCTGATAGAATTGTCGAGTCGGCACAATCAACATTTTTTAGTCGAGTCAACTTTTTTGTTTCTACTCATTTACGTCATCCTTCTTCTTGTCTCCGATATAATGATAGTCTATAAATCTGTATCCCTGTGTTAACTGCGCTCCTTCATTCACAAAGTGGCAGCCAAACAGCAACAAGTTACGAGGCTGAACTTTGAAGGCAAATCGCATGAACATCGCGGAATAGAGACACAGAGCTGGAAAAGAAAATTTATCACTTTCAATAATGTACATACTCTGTAAGTGGAAAAATTCAAAATTCCATCAAATTCAAACCGCTTTACCGATCGTCACCAAATTTGGTCACCAAATTTGGCGTCGCATCGCTGAATATTATTTTTTTTCAACAAAAAATTGGAGTTGTCTCGGTGGGAGTTGTGTTAGAGATAAACGCGAATTTTTACGAAATTTCTAAATTCCATAAAAATAAATCAAACGTATTTATAGATTTAGCTCCAATTCAATATCGACCCTCCTTTAATATTGCTTTGCATGTAACATTTAAAGTGTCGCGACATGAGAATCTCAAAAAAGAAACGAAAAAATGAAAAAAATAAAAATAAAAACAAGCAATGAGGAAACAAAAATATCAAGATTGAGCATTTATTTAGGCTTCGTCGACTTGCTTTTGATTCATCGACATCAGCTTTTTTAAATATCACAAGCTCGCTAGTACCGGAAGCCAACATTGGAATAAAACATTGTCAAGTAAATATAATACAATAAAGCAAATAAGACTGCAGCATTCATCGGCGGTCTTTTTTCAGATCGAATTTCTTTCCGCTAGACTTTTCGGCTAAATTTTATTAATCTTCAGAAAATGAAATGGGTGCCGGACAGTGATCTAAATCTCATTTTTTATTCAACGCCATTTGGCACATTTGATTGATCCCCATTAAGAGTGCCAGTGTCTCGGAACAAACTTTGGCAAGAATTGAATCGAGTAAAAAAACAAAAAAAGCATAAAAATAATTTGGAATCACTGACCGAAGGTCATTTTTCCACTAATGTACTTTGGATCCCGCCGAATATCTGCGATAGCTGCGATCGGTATTCCCCAATTAGCGATAGGACCCCAAAAGTGTGTGCTGAAAGAATAAAATAGTGAAAAAGTCAAAGACAATAAAAATAGTAATAATAAGTGAAGTTTTCGATTTACAAAGCGTGAGTGTGCTGACTAATATAGGGTGAATGTTGGACTCACCTCATAAAGTAATCGCGAGTCTCCTTGCTGGCTAATGATTTCAAAATTCGGTTCATCTTGGCGGCCTTTTGATTTTTGTGCGGACGACGATTACGAAATAAATGTCAACGCTTCGGATAACTCGGATTTCTGGGCTTTCCTCGTTGTTTCCTCACTCTGGTAGAAATAAATCATTGTATTAATCGTTCGAATGAAAAAGGATAATGGTAACACACGTTGTGAGCTCAATGTTCTCGTTCATCACCAGCTGATCGCGCGATCGGACAACGAGAACCTCGTGAATTTACTTACGAGTAGAGCGCGGCAGTGTCACGGATCAGAGGTGAGCAGCAGACCAGTGTAGGAGCTGCATTACACACATTGGTAACACAGTTAACAGTACATACTAACTCAACTGAACGCTCACGCCCTAGTTAATGCTATTACAGTAGTCTTTCTGCGAAGGCGCTTTTTTTGAAGGGGGGAACGACAGTTTTTCTGGGTTTCGGAAAATCCATTTTTTTTCCTTAATCACTAGAGGTTATCTTCATAGAAAATAAGATATATTTTTACAGTTCAACTGCCCCCTCTTTATAAGTGTATTGAGCACCTGCGTAAACAACCTTTCACGTTTCAAAAATTCTTTAAACGCATTTTTCTCGGAAACATGTTTTCAAAAACGATGTATAACATTTCTCCGCGTCAACTTTTTACCGATTCACTTGAAATTTCGAGGAAATATTTTCAGACATGTTCTTTAACGAAGTACATAACTAAAATGATTTTTTATTTTTAAATCCGAAATTTTTTTGCAGATCGATATTTTACAAAAACTGTAAGTACTTGAATTGCTTTGTACTGTAGTTTAATAGGCCAGCTTGTTTTTTGCTCTAGATGAAGCCGTTTTTTTGTTTGATTTTCTACGCTGTTTTGAAAGGAAAACAAATTTTTTTTCCCTTTTTTAACAAAAACTGCAAAGCGTTGTTCTCGTCCCCATTTGATATTTTCAACAAAAGACGAGAACGGGTCACTGCGTCTTAGAATTCTGCAGTGAACCGTTCTCATCTTTTACCCGAAAAATCAACCGTAGCCAAGAACAACGCTTCGGGAAGATTCAGCTATCTCTCTCGCACTTGTGGGAATCTGAGAGAGACAGACGACATGTAGCACATCATCTTAAGGTCCACCAACTGTATTTGCCCCTTAACGTAATGTGCTACGCGTTTCTCTGTTGTTCTCTCTCGCTCCATCGCAGCCACTAGTGCTGTTGTCTCTCTCTCTCTCTCGCAGTTACGGTGACTCTGTCGGTGCTTCTACTCGGTCGGTAAACCGCTGTTCTCGGCATCAATTGATTTTTTATAATCTGCACTCGGTACGTCTCGTCTTTTATCCGAAAAATCAACCGTGACGTAAAATAACACTTCGGAAAGATTCAGCTATCTCATTCGCACTTACGACAATCCGAGAGAGACGAGCGACATCAGCAGGGGGATGTTTGAGTAGATTCTGTTACCGGCGACTTTGGTCGGTAAGAATAGGTGATTTCGTTGTTAATATGCCGCACACGTGCTTCAATTTGTACGGTATCACAATGTCAGTATAGATGCATCGCTCTACATTCGAATTTCGGTTGAAAGCGTACGAGATACGAAGAAATACGTATTTTTTTGAATTTCCCGAAAGTCAACATGGCCACCAGAAATGTAAAGACCATGAAATTTGTGCATTTATCTTCATAATCGAATGATTCTCGAATTAGTATAGATAGTCGAATTAGAAATTTCTCATCAAGCTCTGATAATTATCTCTTGGGGAAAAAAATAAATAAAATAACCGTATCCTGAGACCAGAGCCAACCAACTGTCTATCCAGCGAGTGCCAAGGATAACGTAGTTTACTGAAGATCCGACGGATAGAGGTGTCGTTGATTAGGCGTTGGCGGCGTTGGCAAGAGAGTGACTAACGCGTTTCAGTGGTGTTGGTGTAACGTCGTCAGTTCAGTAAGTTTACAACGTTAGGTGTGTCCTGCATGTAATTTATCTCGAAGTAACGAGTAATTAGGAAAATTGGGATACTTTCGAAGCATCGGGGTGATCTACTGGTGAGTAATGAATATCAATCAACGATTACAATTGTTATTGTTGTTTAATCTTTCAGTGCTCCGAAGGGTGTTTGATTTGTGTGTGTGTGCTAGGTTGAGGGCGTGCCTGTTGACAGTAGCGTTTTATCACAGTGTTACTGTCGAACCTCGTTGTCATTAAAATAATAATTAATTGATTTTTTATAAGGATCCCGAAGGATGAATTACGGGAAGAAATCGCCCAGTATGGGCACACCTTCGATTTACTCGCACGTAACAACACGCAGCAGTGCTAATCTGAGATCGTCGAGATCAGCGAAAAGCGTGAAAATACCGTGGTATCAGAAGCCAATACTCTCCAATGCTTTTGTCATTGATATCCAAAGAGGAGCGCTCCTCACAGCTGTCTTTTCGCTGGTACACAACTTTTAATCAATCTGCTATTACATCCCTACAATAACAGTCTCTTTGTACAGCTCTTATTCATTGCTGTTTCAGTTGTTAGCGATATTCACAATCGGCACAGCTATCTTTGACATCTACTGTCTGTCACTGGCAGCACCGGGCTCTACGCATTACGGTTACTACGTTATATCGTATGAATTTGTTTATGTGGGAAACCAAAATGGTAAGTCTTCTGACTGTACTCGATATCGACCCCGTGTGTTTTTCTATGTACAAGGACCGTACCAGCGGTGAATCGGCTTTTCCGCTGATGAATCCCTTTGGTTTTTTTTTTTAAACAAGGAAGAGGCTACTATCGGAAATTATCGTTCGTGACCCGACTCGATAATGTAAAATTTTACTTTTGGAGAGGAGTTTCGATCGCAGAGTTGAATTAATTAGTATTTGGTTAAGGAAGTTCTATTTATATAGATATACGGGAGATGAATTTTTAATATTTCGTATCGCTGAAACTTACAAAGATTCTTTAGGAATAACTTTATTAATTTCTGTCTACCTCGGTGATGTTTGATATAACTTTAATTTCATCATTACAGTTCTAATAGCGTAGAGCGCAGAGTATGGATTGCGGTATGTAAGAAAATGATTTCTGTTGCAGTGCGCAATGCTCTGATTGTCTTTGCGTTATTCTCCTTATTGGGAGCAATAGCGGTGCTCGTAACTTCGATAATGCTCATTACCGCGTTACGAAAGGAGTACGAAAAGAAGATGGTACCGTGGTTGTACAGTTTCGCCATATTCACGCTCTTTCGACTGTTCGCCTTCATATTCTTCAGTATCGTGAATGACCTCATTTTCGCCTACAATGTCATGATGTGTCTTCTCTGGATTGTTTTTATATGCGTCTCCGCATACGGCTGGCTTATCGTCTATTCATTGTACATCGAACTTACGGATTTAACGCGACTGGAGGACTTGGCACATTTAAGGGTAATCGAATCTCATAGAATATTATGTATCATCGTTTTAATCGAAAAACATTGAAAAAATATGAATGCTATTTTTTTTTCTACATCTTTCTCCTCACTCAAAGTATTGGAATTATAATTGAATCGAACGTTTGACCAATTTCAAATAATTCATTGAAATAAATTGGAATTTTAGATCGGTACGATGCAATCCCTCAATGCATCGACGACTCATTCGATCGCTGGATCTCGACCGACGACACCGCACAGTACCGTATCCACTATGCCGGTCAACTAATACCGAGGTCAGTTGGACGAAACCAAGACACGTCTACATACCGACTATTCTGCGTAAATACATTACGAACACAAGAGTTTCGAGCAAAGCTACGCTCTTCTGTCTTTTCGATACAGTCTCTTATTACACTGCCGAGTGAAGCTTTTTAAATATCTATTTGCTACGTTATTGAAATGAGAGTTGGCAAGTTCGACACGACTGACTGGTGTAAATGTATTTTGTTATAACACCAGAGGAACCGTAAATTTTCATAGAAATGCAAAATTACTGTTCTTTTCTAAAAGTCACTTCAAATTACGGTAATTCCGCTCTAATCGTTCAATCCTCGTAAGAATCTTGGGGAAAAAGGGATAATGTCCCAACCGTACATCCGCTATTGGTGGTTCTCTAACAAACTATGAGACTAATACATCGTTTGTACATAAAGACTGTCAATGATATATTTCAAAACCCGCATTCTGTCCAAAAGGAATTCACGAAAAACTTAGGTTTTTTTTTTTATACAACTATGTTTCGATAAGATATTAGATATTTAGTAAAAGTGATTGTGGTTACATTAAACATCTGTTAGATATTATGCACCAGAGTACGAGTTAGGGTATTTTCATTGTTAAGATATATTGTAAAACGATTATTTACAAAGCGTTGAAAATTATAAGAGGCTCGAGCTTGTAGTCTCACAACTCCGTCCATTTTTTATACTCGATAAGTACCATATATTTTTTACTTTATATACAAATACTTGGAAGTTAGAGTCCAAGTAATCGTAACGACACTAAAATTAATATAAGATTAAATAATTGATAAAATTGTTGTATGCGCTCTACCTAGAATTTCGTGTTACTCCATGTTCGTGTGAGCAAAATGAAAAATGAGCGTAAAATAAAAGTACCATGCAGCAAACGAATGAATAAGCGCGGAAAAAGTGTTTAAAAAATACAATAATTATTTTTTTCTTAATAAAAAATAACACCACTTTCGTTTAGGTAATTTTTATTTTTAATTTTCTTCCGTATAAAATAAAAGCAACAAATACTCAAAACAAAGCTGTTCTACAACAGCAGCGCATAAAAAAAAAAAAAATGGTTAAGGTCGCTATCGAATTTTTATGAAAAAGAATAGAATAGTCGTCGTCATTTTTTTGTTGTCTTTTTTCGTCGACACAGACCGCACAAGACAACGTTACCAAATTATATTTCACCAGTTGACTGCAGTCTCCCAGGAGTTTCTCATATGTTTTCGAAACTTCTGGTACTCGTAAATGTATTTGAATTTTTTAAAATAAACACCACTGAAGATGTAAATGGATTCTAGCTGTGTGCGCACCGAATTATAATGCCTGTCTGTCATGTACGTACGTACAACTGTCCATTCTCAACGACACCAGTTTCAACGGAAACATGGTTCTGCACTTTTACTCCGACATCAGAGGATACTAACACTTATGACGCTATGTTAATGTTATTGACCCGTTCAGGTTGATTTTATTGCTCTTTCGAGTAATTGATAAGCGAGTTTGAAAAAAATGAAAAATTGAGATGCCGTTGAAGGTCGATGATAGATGAAGCTCATGTCGTGCAAACAACGTTAAGTTAAAAAATGTCAAAAATTCTTATATTTATTGAAATGTTTAATTTTACAGAAAACGATAACAACTCTAAAAATAGGGGTTGGGAGCACTAACGCGATGAGTCAGATTCCGGCAATAATTATGGCACATGGTGCCGGAGTCGACAGGTTTAAAAAAATAATTCTATACCTCCACCGGTTGGACGGGATTCAAGTTGAAACCCTAAGCTTTCATGAGAGAAAATGACAACACACCTTCAATATATCTAATCCACTGCGGTCGAGTGGTCCGACCTTGGAATACGATAATTATGCAAGTTTACATAAACGCAATCTTGCGTGAATGTGTTGCGTACACGGAAATTACAGTTTCCGGGTGTAACAATTTTCTAACGCGTTTACACTTAAAATTCTATTATGTACAGACGGCTGTACGATTCGCACAGTCGCAAGTGATCCGACGACAGCGCCAGAGGCTTATTTTAGTGTGAGCTAGAAAAATATCGCACCGACAATTTTCCATAGGGCCCAGAAAAAAAGTATCATCATCATGGCTTTTATTGTTCCGTGGATCCATATGTGTCTGAAAAAATAAAACAAAGAAAATCATAATTCCTGGCATTGAATGAAGTTGACTTTTATCAATTACTTCAATATTTTCAGAGCAACTTACTTCCTTGCTCGTTTCTTACAGGCTTCCAAATTGCTGAGATCGTCTTTCAGCAGATGGATCCTTATGCCTTTGAAATAATTCTCAAAGTATATATTCCAGTCCAATTCTTTAATGCTGAATCGAAAGATTTGCCGATCTTTTGCATCCGCGCGTTGCCACATCTCCACTACGTTGTTGTTCGTGAAGGTCCAATCGTTGGTGCAAAACCATGTTAGGACGTCTACAAGTTTGTGAACCTTTTTGTATGTTTTTAAGAGTCTGCGAATTAATTTACCTTGATTAAAGCAAAACTTATGAAGAGTCCGTGACTCCGGAGTATTTTGAATATCTTTTGTTAACTCGAAATAGGCATTCTTTCTGATACTTATATACCTACATCAAGACTCTTTTAAATTTACGAAGATTGAAGCGCTTACACATTAGTGAAGCGGTGCTAAATATTATTCACTGTTTCCACTAAAGTTTATTAATCAATTGGAAGCTTTGATTTAGAATGATTATGATGAATGAAAAGTTTTCGTACATTGGCGGATATCCGAGACAGATGCGGCAGAAATCAATTAACAACGCCGGCACTACGTGATAGAATGTTCTGCCGAGTATGTTTGTCGCCTTGTTGTTTTGAATGTTAAATCCCACCGTCCACTTGGCTTGACTCAAAGGATACTTCTTTGCCTGAACCATATTAATCGTACAGAACTCTATCCACGTAAGGGAATAATTCGTCGTTGAGACGTAGTTGTAGATTAGCATTTTTTCGTCTGTCCTGTAATTAAAGAAGAAGAAAAATATAAAATTTAAGCATATTTGATGGTTACCGAGTAACGATAAAATAACATTCTGGATATTTTTCCGGCTACCTCTCGGGCTGATTAGCAACATCCCAAGCGCTAGTTATAAGGGCGTTCACGGTCAAGTCGACGGGAACGATGTTTGCTCTGCTGTTGGCCGATACATACATCGTTCTGAGAATCCCGCTGGCGACTGCAACTACCGTACCGGCAGGACCATAAAAATTATCTGTCCAGCCTGGTATTGGCTCGTACGCGGACGAAGTTACTGCAACAGAATACATAGATCGAGCTATTTATTTGGGGATTACACCACAAACTATTTGTCTTAGAAATGATTTATTTAACTTGGACAATGGGGGGGGGGGGGGGGGGGGGGCGTAAAAAGGAACAAGCTCGCGAAAAGTTGATATCTTTCATCGACTTTTAAATACGACGTCAAGCAGTTCCAATATATGACATTTAATATCAGTAAACACTGTAACTTTTATAGACTCTGAGCTATCTTGTTGCAATTATACTTCAACTCTCGTTCTTCGAGATTACATAGGTACATAGCGGCAAGGGTAGGTGGTCTGTCCGTTTTCGACCACTGATATTACAGTATTTTCAACTCTGTACCTTGTGCCGGCAACATCACGCGAGGAGATGCAATGCTACCCCCCACGCGTAATCGTCACTCGAACGAGACTACATATATAATTACACGATCGAATCTCCACTCGGGTGTGTTGATTTGATCGTAGAATTTTCTACGTGAATTTACGGTAATTTATTTGATATTTACTCCAAGCTACAGCCGGAGTCGATGAATTTTGATTTTCCTCTGGAAAAGCCAAAAATATTGATGTCTCGAAAAAAAAGAAATATTTCCAATTTGGCTTCTGTGTCTCTCCGTATGTTCTCTCATAGAGGTGGCTTTGCTAAAAGGTAATAATAAAATGGAAAACCAATGTGAAACGTGTTCTACTTTGCAGGCTTATTGTTTTCTATTACTATATTATTTGAAATTCGAATTTATTGCTCTGCGGACGGTGGACCGTTTCCGTTGTTATCACTTGGCGCAGCAGGACGATCTTTATCCGGCAAGAAAACGTCGATGGACTTGGAAATCATTCTATCGTTTTTGCTAACTTTTGACCTTCGTTTGATTAGCAACAATCTCTCGGATTGACGTGGCACACGAGGTTCTCTCACAGGTGTAACTGTCATCGGGGTGAAATGACGTTGACTTATGAGGGTCTCGAGCGAGGCACGGGTCATTGTCTCCATGTCATCTTCGAAATCGTATTCGGGATACATGGTCTCGAAAGATGGACTTGAGGTTGAGTCAATGCGAGCTCGCCTCGGTCGCCGCACCACGGTGTAAATCATTGCGCAAACAAAGAGTATAATCCTCCCGAGAAGAGTCAGCAAGAATATTCCAATTGCGAGCAACACTTGAACGACTATGCTAATCGTGCCCGTTACTAGATACATAGCTATCGCGAGACACATTATTCTCTTAAATTATAAATTTCATCCAGCCAATAGCTCGTTAAATGTCAGAATCACCAAATTTACAAATTAGCTATAGCCCTCTTTTCTTTATCCCATATGTCACACGATGATTTTAACGTATGTAAGGTAGACGTTAAACGACTCTAGCGCCTCTGTCTTCTTGAGCTCTGTATTATAAAGAGATTGAATAAAACAAGTGTTTTTCAGAATAATTGTAGAATAAAAAAGAGTGTCTTGAGCTTTTTTACACAACGTAACGCAAAAGGGTTATTATGAGATTAGTTATTATAGATATTAAGCAGTTATCGTATTGAACTCACCGACAGCTGGCCTGAATATTCCCATAGGGAGTCCTTTGGCCCTTTCATTCACGGCGACCTCTGCCAGTGCTTTCGTAAAAGTATACGTATTGGGCCACTTGCCGAGAATCTTTGGTGTCATTTGTTTAATCTCGTCATCGTTCAATCCCTGGAGAGACTTGAGGAGATCCTCAAAGGTGGTAACATGAGGATAGAACGTTTCTTCGATCGTCGATAAATGACAATTCGCATATGCAGTGGACACGTGGATTAACGCCTGAACGCAAACAAAGTTGCAACACAATAACTTGATTAATATTTCGCTTGTTGCATTTAAATATGTATATTGGATAAATGAGGCCAAGCCTCATTTAAAGCCAGGCGAGCCATATCAAGGGCATAGAATAAACAAGTGAATTTACGGATAGATGCATTAATCAAGTATACGGCCGTAACTCGAAATTTCAAAAGTACAAACCGCAGAAATTTCCCGCTCAATAGCATTAATATGCTCTAAATAATAGGCGGAGAGAGGATTAGCAAAATCGCTTGTGTTACGAATCCAAGAGCGCGGGAATGCGCGCTTCCGCAAACGTTCCGAGTACTATAATTGATGGAAACGTTGGCTATAGTAAGTAAGTACGCGCCAAGCTCCTTAACTATAGTGATTGCCGAGGATGCGACGACAGTATCGATGACAGAATAGTCATGCGAGTAAGGATAGCCATCAAGACGAGAGAAATAAATAATGAGGCATTCCAACGTATTTACATGGCAATTACTTTGTCATTAGCTCAGGCCTGTTGTTATCTCACTTTTCGAATGTTCTATTATTATAATATTCATTAAGATCAAGCACGGTGTTTCCGTGAGAAAATATATAGTGAGCCTTCTCGAAAAACGCTAAATTATCATCGGCTTTTAGATTCTATTTGTCAGGAAGTGACGAATCCTTGGACGGTTGCGCAGACCAGAGCCACGACGAGGTTGGCTCATTCAAAAGCCCCAAAAATATTCAACATATATATTTATTCGTTGCTCTATGCCTCATGAATATTGAATAATATTGATGAATGTAATGAAACGCAACCAATCTGGAAGATCTTTTCTCGCGCTCGTCACCTTTGCGTCCTTTATTTATTTAGAACGTAAAAATTCGTTGAGGCCAATTGGTACATAATGAAATCGGTCAAGGTGAGATTCTCGGTGAAAGACGAAGCTCACAATGCGAGAGCAATATTTACAAGCGTTTTCATTCAACGTGCTTTTATGCTTATTCAAAGTCAATTCCAAATTGGTACTTCCAGGATTATTGCCGTTTCTCGTGATTCTCGAATATCGTCGATGTTTTTTTTCACACGTCGCGTCTCTTTGCAATTGTAATTAACGCTGCCTTTTACAGATATCAATGGACAGTTGATTGTCCAACTCCTTACATTATTACGCTATATATGCTGGAAGCTCGATGCAAATTTTCCTTCTAATACGATTGTTATATTGCACATTTAAAGATCATTTCACGAATTAACATGAAACAAAGTCTTTTGTCATTTTTTTTTTTTTTTTTTCACAAATACGATATTTTTAAGTTGCATCGCATAATTCGAGATTCCGATTATTTTTTAAAATCTTTATCCGTTAACGGTTTATTACCGGTGAGACTCTACCCCGTAATTCGAGCATCATGTCATGAGAAAAAAAAACTGATGAATTTCGAATTCTTCGAAGTGGGCTACTTGATTTTGTGGTTGCGATTAGAGACACGTTTTTTTTTTTTTTTTTTTTTTTTTTTTTTTTTTTTTTTTTCACCTGTCTACCATATTCGCATGATAATATACGAGACCGTTGGTGACATAACGCACGCGTATACTCGTTACGTGTCACGCACCGCCTTTGCGTCGACTTGCTATTCCGTAAGAGAGATTTCGGTGTTGACCCCGTTACGAATGAGGTGAGCTCGTTATGAAATGTATGATTCCTACTTGCGGCCAGACGTGCGCAATCCTGCGTAACGAGCCCTCTTCATTCATCCGATACATGACAAATGTTATGCACTATATACAATATTTGTATATATATATTTACTCACTTTGAGTCTGTCCATCTGTTTGCACAAGTCGATGATATCCAATGTACTGCGAACGTTAATTGCCAGTGCGATATCCAGCTTCTCGTCGAAACGCACCGTCGCTGCGCTATGGAAAACTATCGATACCTGTATCGAGTATAAGAAAATAATTAATGCGAATTGTCAAATATACCATAGATCGAAGATCAAGCAATTAATTACTCAACATTTCTTGCAATTTTTTTGTTTTTTTTTTTTTTTTTTTTTTTTTCATAAATCCTTGTTTCTTCATTTAATACGACAATTTGAAGAATATATCAGAGCTTTTGCGCAAACTTGAGGTTTTATCACACGTTTTTTTATCCGTGTATTAATCTCGGTAGAAATTTACTCGGGCTGCCTAAAGTTTAGTTAGGGTGATTAAAATTTAAGAGGTGAGAGTGAATTTCTATTATCGAAAACTTTATTCTTTAGTTGGCGTGAATATTACATTTCCTAATTTTCCAAGTATATACCGTGAATCAGAGTTATTTTACATTTTACATATTAATTATAATATACATTTTTAGGTGTAAAAAAAAATGGCTTGTATCTGTAATGGAAGTTTAGAGGAAAAAAATGGTATTCTCTGGATATCTTCACCGTAAGTCGTGTGGTATAACTCTCACTTGGTCCATCAAGAATATAATGCGTCATCATATGTATCCGTTGAGTCAGTAATGGGTATTGATTATTCGTTGTTTATCGAAGCTCGGGACTAGCCATTATAATAAATGACAGAGCATCGAGGAGTGATCGATGCGATTGATCTTTAGATTTATCCCGAAGCGAAAGTTTTCCGATAGGTCGCGGCTTTACTGATGGTTGGACTCTCGCGTGGATTATCGACGAACCGACGAATTTGCTCATTATCGATAATCTTTCTCGAATTAAATTACGTCACGTTATTCTCGGGTTACCGCTTGTTCTCGTTGGTATCTTACCTCGCGTATAAGGCGTTCGCGATCTATCGAACAAAGTCCGAGTCCTGGAACACTGCAATCGCCTGGTATACCGACGATTTTGTGCCGGAATTTTGGTAACGCCTCTCTTAACCTCTCGTAAATCTTGAAAATTACACAACATTGAATACATACCGCGAGGTGGATTCGCTAAACCATTAAATCCTTGATAAATGATAAATCGATAGAAAAAAGTCCCAAAAGTTATATATCGAGTTAACATATTAACATCTATATAAGGACGACTTGGCTTTTTTTTTTTCTCTCTCTACTTTATGGATATGGACGATAAGATGTCTATAAGAATTCACCAATGTTGATCTTATTTCACGCGTACAAAATGTATTTAACTCGTTAAATATGTATTGCATATATTTGCGGCTTAATTATTTACTCACTGGATTGTTGTATAAATCCTCGATCCGATCCTCCATGTTTTTGTCCTTTTTCGGTCGTATCAGCATATATATCGTCGATATTTTCGGACAGCTTCGCAACAGTTTCTCAATGAGAATTTTACCGACGAAGCCAGTACCACCTTTAAATAAAATATTCATTTACTTTGAAAAATCAGGCGTTCGTAAGTGAAAATAAGCTCCTTAAGTAATTTACGAATACCATTGCTTATTCTATTTGTGGTAGTTGGAAAGTTAGTTTTTTTCTTTCGAAAATCGTATTGAATTTTTTAGCGTCTATACAGGGAAACGAATGAAATTCATTGACATCTTTGGATTTGCTCGGTGCCGCAATTGTCGCATTGATCGCTAACAATTTATCGAGTATACAGGCTTTAAGAGACTGTGTTAAAAGAGATTGCGAGGGACAGAGTGAGATACGCGAAGGAAAGAAAGAGAAAAGGTGAAAGTTACAGAGGCTGCGTCGACGTTTGGGAAAAATGGCGTTCAACACTTTTCCCGGTTTAACATTATCATCGGTAAACGCGGACGGCAAACTTTCCCCGTAACCTACCGTCTTTCAATACTCGGAGACATAATATTTGCAGATAAATCCGTGAAATAATAAGTACTCTCCGGCACGTGTCTGTCCCGACATATACGCCATGCAGTTATATAAGAGGCATATCCCACAGTTATTTAATTTGCAAAATAATGATTATTTTACACTTGCACGGAAACTGCGTAACGCATTTCTCACTCAAGTTACAAGGTACGACTATAAATTCGAGCGTTAATATCAACTATGAGTTTTAATACCTGTGATGAAGATGCTTTGATCGGCATAAAATTCCTGAATGGGAGTACCGCGACCGATTGTCAATCCATTCTCGTTGGGATTCTTTCTTATCTCGTTATTGTTATTATTGTGGTTATCGTTGTTCGGTACGTCTGCGATGACCGGAAGCTCGTAGACACTCCGAGCCTGTAATGCAAAAAGAAGGGAAGAAAAGAAAAAAAAAAATAAGAGATGATTGCAGAAGAAAAGGTTCTCTGGTATAAGAGATCGGAGCTATTGTGAGGAAATGATGCGATGCTTTCTCCGCGTCTTCGTTACATCTCTCAGCGGCAGAAAAACGGACGAGTCTCTCTCTCTCTCTCTCTCTCTCTCTCTCTTGGCCCGGCATAGAGATATCTCCATTGGCCCGTGCCGCTCGGAAGAAACGATTCGTTACGTTAGGAAAGTTTAACCGGACATGCCAGAGGGACTTTATGTAACCGAGGTATTTAAAAACACCGCACAAGTCTTTACGATGCTGCGTATACCGCATTACGTCAGTCTGGATATTACTATATTTATCTTGCTCATTATCATCTATCGAATCTTATCACTTTTATATATCATATCAATTACAGTTGTTCCGGCAGCTCGGAAAGCATATTTTTTTTCTTTAATTCCCAACAACATGAGTCTACGAGTGTTTGTGCGAGACTTGCGGGTTAAGGGAACACTGTGTCACGAAGAATGTGCGCCGTCAAGTGCTCGTCCTCTTTATGCGCTCGGCGTGCTCGGGCTCGTTGATTACCGCACCGTTCTCCGAGTACGCGCGCGCTCAACGATCCAGCGAACGATGGATCGAGATATCAAATAAACATCAATGAAATCGTAACATACTCTACACGGCAGCAAGATATAAAACAAATAAAACGAGAGAGTATCGAAAGTGAGATTTCTCAACTTGTGGATTTGATAAAAGTGTGCTTCTGTGAAAAAAACATAAACAGCACAGGTGAAAGAAAATAAAAGGAGAAAACACCACTGTATCTCTCGCACTCACGCTCATTCGCAATCAAACAAATCTTTCCATCGCATGTTAATGCGACAGAATTTTTCTCTATTCGGTGGATTTTTTTTTTCTCCTAATTTTGAGAATCAACCCAAAGATTGTGTAAATTTGGCGAAATCCACATATACTTAATATTATATTGGACGTGACGGACAAACGTGTGTGACCCAATGTTTTTTCTTTCACTAAAAACAATAGAAAATGAAAGATTTTGAAAAAGATTATTCTCTTTTATGGTAATACTGACGTCGATGGAGTTTCCGTAGCCTCCGAGATGGCCCGTTTCGAGAAGCATCTTGTCCGATATTACGTCGATCTATCGCTCTCGTACTACCTATGACCACCTCGCTAAATCGTCCACCACTTGAACTCTTTTCGTACGAACGTACGATTGATACACAATTTAATTTAATTTAATTTGCTTTGACACGTTGCGTTCGATACCGCGACCACTGTCGTTGGCGTATAATTTCAGACTCCGCGCGAGAGTCCCGTACTCGCGTGTGGCTCACGCTCGACACTACCTGTTGCTCAAAACCCCCGCCGTCGTTGGCTTTCTTTCTCTCCAAGTATATGTCAGAGACAATGAGACACGCGAAATTCATCTCCGAGCGGAGATCCAAATCCGATTTATTTCTTTACAATGCTTAGTTTTAATCGCCCCACGATTCTACTGATTTTTTTTTTTTTCTCGGGCTTGCGGTGCGGTATACTCTTTTCAAAATAATCTTGTTGGTTTAGTGAACTTTTGCCAGTTGGGCCAAGCGATTTGTCGTTAGAGAAATCGTTGAGCATCATTTTGAGCATGGACGTGTAGCCATTTGATTGTTTGGTAGGCAAACTAACGAGTAACGCTGGACTAACCAATCGATAATTTGCGCTACTTGAATTCATTTAAAATCCTTTGAAATCATTTACGAAATGGTATTAAAGTAGATAAGATTTTATAGAAATTTGCATTTTCGTAATTTCTTTTAAAACGTTGCAAAGTCGAAGCTTGTTTCATCATTTTTTTTTTTTCGTCCGCCATCCACCGAGCCATCCTCCTCCAGTGAAGGAAGCCCAAACCAAAGAACCTAGTTATTCATAAAGGAGTAGAGATCTGGCAATTGCAGTAAAATTGCTTTGAAGATCAATTGTAAATCTTAAGTTGAGTGAAAAGTTTGCAATTGTCAGTGAAAATTCGATAGTCATACCGATAGAGGATATTTATCTATTTGTATGGCTCATCTAGAATGATATCGTTGATGTATGGATAACATGGAGTTGGTTCAACCGAATGATACCAATACCGTTTATCGTTAGTTTCGTCGTATCTAGCCGCACCGTGTGGCTGCTTCAACCACGCCGTGTTTTATTTCCACTGTAGGAGCTTGAAATTAGCACGTTGCATAGCCCAAGGTCGACGCAACATAGGCTAAATGGTTTTATTATGAGTTTCATAGATCTTTTATTTCGATATGGAAAATTTATAAAAATTCCTCCCCACGTGCCCCGGTTTCCGGTTCATCCACTAACAACACAATCCGATATTGATAATTATAATACTTGACAAAAAAAAAAAAAAAAAACGCTCGAGCTAAAAATCAAGTAACCACATTTGGTTTGTTATTATAGTTAATATCAGCTGTAACTCGTTGATAGCTGGAAAAATTCGTGCTGTCATTATGAAAATAGTGGAATGGAGAATTTTGTCACTTTCATCAGTCAGTTGTTTAATCTTGATTTGGAATTTTCAACGAAATATATTTCTACGATATAACAAAAAAAGTATTTGTTCGATAGGACTCACAGTCGTACAAGGTGTCTGCTCCGTGTGCTTCATTTTCGCGACAGCGGTCATGAGTCAAGACGTTTGATCTCCTTCTCGCCAGATGAGAGGACACTCGTCACCGCGGTTCAGACAAAACTAATGGCCGAACGCTCCGTTCCATGTGGTATATCCGACCGTGACGCTGCGCACGGTGACGTTTTTTTTTTTTTTTCCTTCTTCGGATGTGTGCTTTATTTACCATCACTCAGGTCCGAGTGCCGATTAGAATTTCCATACTGAGAAGAAAGAAAAAAAAAAAAAAAAAAAAACTATTTAGTCGACACTCGCTCGCTTCACTCTAATTAATTTAATATAATTGCGGGATTCATTAATTACAACTGATACTTGTAATTAGATCTGAATTGTACGTGGATTATTTAGTCGGGATCCCGCGTCCGCGATTTACCGAGCAAATAACCCGGCCCGTGGTGTCACCCTTGGGGAACTCCGGAGAAAACTTTAATACCGCGAGAGCGCACATTTTTTTATAGTCAACACATCGCTTTTCACAGGACAGCCGATTTTGAACGCTATGATACTTTCTCGATGACGATAGGATAAAAACTCGTCAACCGATACCCGTCGACGAAGCCCACTGAAAAGATGTATTTTTGAGTTTGCCGACTTTAGCTCGAAATTACATAGAAAAATACATACGTTTGTGTATACAGAATTAAAAGTGATATGCACAGTGATGTGACCTTGTACATGGAATCCTCGTGTCTTTCACAAAGTTTCATCTACCGATCGATCAATATTCATCAATATGCTCAGTCACAGAATTAATTTTCACTTTTTGCACAGCGGTGACTTTAACCTGCTACAAAGTAGAAAAGATAACGAATCGAATGTGCAGAGCATTCTACTTTTTCTAAGCTTCTGTCACGAGATTATTTTTTTTTCCTTTTTTTCTTGGAAAAGCCAAATCGGACGATGCCCGCTAGATTGAGCTGTTGACACGCGAAAATTAGATCCAATTACAACTATCAGTTTTAATTGACGAAATACACACTCAAGTGAGTAAAATGTACACTCGGCTTAGCGCGCTGATAAACAAAAGGTAGACATTCGAGGAACGAAAAAAAATCTCATAAAGCCCAATATATCGACGGGGTTTGGTCGAGTGTCTGTCATACATCTCGTTGGTAATGTTGAACTTTTGACTTTCTACTAGACTTGTAATCGAGTCACGTTCGTCATTGGGAATTCATAAGCGACGTCATATCGCAGTCGTTCCTCCGGTGGTTGTACGGATTTCCGTGAGCCAACTATAGAGTGGAGTGCCGATAATTCCGAGATGTCTAACGAATTCGCGAGAAGCCAAAAATTCCGGTGTACGTTGACACGAAAATGGACTTGGAGATGAGGGAAAATTGACGTTAATTGCTACTCGATGGAAGCTAATTCGTGGGGAAGGTCGTTCGTCGAGTGTCGCGATGCCGCACAGAGTCGTCGACGCAGTCGTAATCGACATACATTTCGATGATATTGAAAGATTTCATCAAAATCAAATGAGTATTTGCAATTTTATTTTATAACTTCTGATTGTTGAAAAATAAGGAAAACTCGGAGCTACGGAGAAACGTCGATGAGGGCGCGTTGGTGCGTCTCAAGCGCGCTAATAGACTAATAAAATATGTATTTTATAAATGTATGCATTACACTATCCAATCACTGGACATTTCAATTAAGCCATTCAACTGTAAAGTAGTTTGTCTGTATAACGACGGCTACTCGCGGACACGAGGAATAGAAAAAAGTGATTTCCAAGCGCCAGATAATATCAATATTCTCAACACTGTGTTTTTAACACAGATTTATGGAAAATATTCACATTTTCACCTCAAGTTTTTTCAACAATAAGGTCGAGGCTCGACGTATGACTTCCGCACATCGATCAGTCGCGGGAGTCCGAAATATGGCAACCCATAGTGTAACAATAGATATCAAGATTTCTCCATGACCCCCGGCGTCCTTAATTCTTCGGTAACTAAGAATAATTCGAACATCAGAAATAATTGTCACGGATGTTTTTTTTTTCTATTCGATATTTTTCTTCCACCGACATTTCTGAGTCAAGCGAGCTAACCGATGGCTATAAACTACGAGCTACATTTTCTCGATTGATTACTTTAAAAGCCACGTAAGCACGAAATTGTGCCGTTTTTCTGGGATAAAAGCGTTAACTCGCGAAACTGATGTCATTCTCGAGAACGGTTCGAGATCAATTTCCATAACTTTGTCAATTAGTCGTTGTCGTATTTTCTCCGGTTGAACGGCATTTTTGCCAAATCCGGGAATAAAGTTTCTCGTTTGGGCGGTTCGAACGATGCGTGCGCAGAATATAAACAAGCATGGAAATATTCTGTCGTTGTCGGCAACACCTTCTCAGGCAGCGTCGCCTTACGGCGAGCCTTCCAGTGGTCCTGTATATTTCAGTGTCTCAGGTGGATGATGATGATAATAATAACAAAGGAAGCACCGACAGTCGATAATAACGTAAACAACTTTTATGAACATCGCGGTCTTTCCTCATTTGAATTACTCTTATTTTTCATAAATCGTAATCAAGCCAATTGTAAAAAGTGTAAAAAGCAAGCGTCGAGTCTCTTGTTTTCCTTAACCTCTCTACATTTTTGTCAATTTTTATCCGCTCTTGGATTAACCGACTCTGTAGTTAACTGTAGATTCTCGGAAAATACGGAAAATCGCAATTGATGCTACTCTCTTATACAAGTATTAACTTGATCCAATAAAAGTCAAATTAATGGAATAAAGAAAAACTCGTTGGGAGGTTATAAAGGAGCTTCTGCTGCGTAGAGTAAAAACTGGCTGTAACTAAGAGTAATAATACGTGAGAAGCTCGAGATAAAAGTTGTTGCGTTGACAGAGAGAATGGCTCATAGCTCAACGTTTAACGTATTTCTAACTTTCAAGGAGATATAGTGTATGTGTAAATCGAGCTGCTGGCAACAAAACGCTCTTTCATATATTTTCTCGCGCAATGTCCATGTACATGAGCAAATGACCCTTTCAAAGTGTTTCGTCCGCAATAATTGTTTTACGATATTATTTACGTCGAACAATCAGCCAACCGGTGTTGGCGTGTCAATGACGTAACGCCGGGAGCAACTAAGTATAGGTGAGTTTTTCGATATCATTTCGTAACGTGAAAGTCGAAAGATCTCTTCTGTTCTCTCTCTCACTCCCTTTTTTCTTCTTCCCATTCACAGCTTTTTGTTGCACGCCTTTCTCTTTTCCTTGGCATTCAGTTTCTCGTAGAATCAGCCGATGAGTTATTTTTTTCCGACTAAAATAGGGATATCGGTACCAATGAAATTACATTTTAATACTTGAAATATATTTATATTTCTATAATAATTACGAATAATTAACGTATATTTTATTATTTTACAATAATTCAATACGAAGCTATTTCATAGAGATTTTCATTCGACAAAACGACAATTTCTGCTTGCGAGCAGAATCATAGCTGTTTTTGTTTGTTTTTTTAGTGGAGATAATGAGATCTCAATTAAATTGCAGTGCTATCGGAGCTCATCCAAACTTATCTTCTATATTTAGCCTGCCTTGGGTGATCAAGTCAACACTAGAATCTATGTTAAACGTTATAGACTCCGAGTAGTAGGATCCCAAGGGCTTTATTTGAAAATTACTATTGAATCCTCTATTGGTAGGCTCTTAATCTAGGATTCCTGTGCGGGGGGATCCAGCCTAAATTTCTTTCGCTATAGGCCGATTTTCGATCGAGTGTCTTAAAACCGTTACTCCACCCTCGATACAATTCAGGGATCGATCATCAATCGAATGATTTTCTTTATCATTTAATTTGTAATCTCGTGTTTTATCGCTCTATTATAGTCTCGCTGACTGTTGCAAGGCCACTCATCGAACCACTCATCGAAGTGGCCAAAGTGTACAAAGCGTAGAACAGCCACGCGGCTAAACCCATCGAAGCGTACTTAATGATTTTGTGGAGAATGAGAAATTTGGCCATACGCTTCCTTGCCATTGGAATTGTGCTCGGATCATCTTTGAACACGTAAATTCTCACACCTCTGACACACCTTTCCATGAAATCCTCCCAATCGAAGTCCCTCATCGAGAAGAAGAAGACCTTTTGATCCTCCGGTGAGAGATTCTCCCAGAGTGCGCTGGTATTGTCGAAAGCAAATTTCCACTTGTTTGTACTAAAGTACGTCGTCACAGTCGAGAATTTGTGGATCTTTTTGTAAATCTTCAGCATCCTTGAAACATAACAATACAGATATCGGTAGTCTCATAGTCGAACAAGACTGGCTTGCGTCAGCAGCCAGATTTAAGAAGCACCGAAAAAAAAAGAAGAAAGAAAAAATGTCGCTACAATTAATCCATGGAAAATGTAATTGCCAAGGAATCGCTATTTTTGTTTTATCAAAATTCGAATAGGGCCAATTTAAATTTTTTATTTAATACCTGGTCTGCTGTCCAGTAACGAAGAGACCAAAATCGACGAGAAGAGCCGGTAACAAATGCAGAAGAAAAGTGAGAATGTAGTACAAGAGATAACTCTTGGTGGGAATTATGCTGTAGCACCATATGCTTCTCACACTTGGTATCCTCTTGCCGTACTTGAAAGCAAGGTCAATATATTGACCCCATGTGAGACTGCCGTTCCACGACGAAAGATAGTTGTATATCGGTGGATCGGCAGCTTCGTTCCTTAAACGAGCATAAAGTAATCTATTAAACAATCTATTACATATATTAATGATTATACCAAGCTCGATGATGCAATAAACTTTCGCTTTCCGTGAAGTTTCAAAATCTTAGGAGAGGCAAGTTATTACGGAAGAAGAAAGTTTTCCTTTTTTTCTTTTTTTGTTCTTTTTTTTCCCATCTTTACCGTCGATATTAGCTACGGAAAGCGCGATGCGGAAGGAAAGGAGAAGAGCGCGCGTGTGGCATACACCACACTGGAGCGACGAAATGTCCAGAGCTAAACCAGTTGTATGAATAAATTTCACATGTTTCAATTCGGAACTAAAAATATCGACCGATGGATGGTATTTGCATTCTTGACGAGTTTACCGTCGTTTACCGTCCTAGCTTTCACAATTTTTCTCACTAACCGGCTTTTACAGTCAGGCAAAACTATGCAAGTTGTGTCAACTGTATTATTTAAAAGAAAAAAAAAAAAAAAAATACGAAATATCGCAGCTTACTTATTGTTGGCCACGTCCCAAGCTGTTGCTATAAGAGCGTTGACCGTGAGATCAACGGGTACCAGTTCGGCGGTGCAGTTCTCGTCGATATTGAGGGTTCTTATTAATCCAGCTCCACCTCCTACTAGAGCACCTGTAGGCCCGTAGACGTTGTCGACCCAGCCTTCAAGTGGCTCTCGGTACGACGAGATTACTGTTGAAATATTGTTGAAAAAATTCCAAAATTATTAAACGAAGGCATTTGCCTTTGAAAAGGTTTGCTAAAAAGTGATTAAAATGCGAGCCTGATGGTGGCCAAGGTGAAGAATACACAACACGAATACAGTCGCACTGTAGCTAACTGGATAGCATTTTTTTTTTCCGCAGACTCGCCCAAACTAAATATAAATGAAAATGTAACAAATTAATATTTTAACTTCAAGTATATTTAATCACTATTTTTTTGTTCATTACCAGTAGATCGATTGCATTTATTCGGTAAAAAGACATTACTTTTGGCTTTTGAAGGTCGTATTAACGTTGGAGCGTTGTGCTTCTAAGGGGCACGCGCATTACTTATCCGATTTGGCATTTTTCAAATACTCGCCTATCGCTGGTCTGAATATTCCTATGGGCAAATCCTTGCCGTGCTGCTGAACCACCTGTTCGGCGATACACTTGGTGTATGTATAAGTATTTGGAAAGTCTCCGAGAAGTGTCTCTGTGATGGCGTCCAGCTTGCCATCGTCGAGGCTCTCCACCAACTGTATCATGTTGTCACCTGAGTGACATAACTGTTATGCACAACTGGCGTTTTTCATTCTTCTCTTGCGCGTTATAACCAAGCGCGTTGGTTATAAGTTAGTAACGCCGCTTTATTTTCGTTATTCGACTTTTCTTACCCGAGATCGGTGCGTCGTAGAATTTCTCGTCTATGTCTTTCCTATTACAGTTGCTGTAAGCAGTCGACACGTGGACTATAGCCTGAATAATTTAATCGATTATTACACGACAATGTCGAATAATATTTGTGCTTTTATAATTTCCCTTTTTTCCACATATGCATACATATTTTTCTCGAAAATATATTTAAAATGTATTCTCAGTCTTACTCTGAGATTGTGCATGCGTCTGCCCAGTTCGAGAGTCTCCTTGGTCCCACCTATGTTGATAGCTACAGCCTGTCGGAGTTTTTCGTCAAATCTCACAGTGGCCGCTACATTAA
This sequence comes from Perithous albicinctus, assembly GCA_964016905.1. Taxonomy (NCBI): domain Eukaryota; kingdom Metazoa; phylum Arthropoda; class Insecta; order Hymenoptera; family Ichneumonidae; genus Perithous; species Perithous albicinctus. Next base: position 33,219,423 of record OZ024689.1, read on the forward strand.
AGACGATAGTGATCTCACGCAAAAGCAATTCCCTGTCCGCGTCTGAGAGTCCAAGACCCGGAGACGAACAGTCGCCGGCAACTGCTACAATTTTATGCCGGAACTTTGGCATTTCGCTTTTGAGATTTTCAAAGATCTGAAGAAGAAAAACAAACAAACCGACAATTTACAATGAGTTTTTTTTTTTTTTTTCCGGAATTAACGAGTTATACCAGTTTATTTGGTTATTGAACTTAACCGGATCGTCGAAGATGTTCTCGGCTCTTTGGTGAACATCCTGGTTCTTCTTTGGTCGAATCAGAAGATAAATCGATGATAAATCTGAGCACGATCGCACAAGTTTTTCGATGAGTATTTTTCCGAGGAATCCGGTACCACCTGTCCATTGCGATGAAAACGAAATAATCGATAATAATCTTGTACTCTCCGATTGAGGAATCGACAAACTGTTTTTTACAATCGGATCTCATACCTGTTATAAAGACATTTTGACCGGAGTAAAATTGCTGGATCGGTGTCCTCAGATCCAGCTGAGTCTGGTTTGATATTACCGTCATTGCTGCTCCCTGAAAATCAAGAAAAACAACAATCAACCTGATAGCCTTGTAACTGGATATTTATAATCTCTATAGTAATCTCCAAGCCCAAGTTCAATAATGCGTAATCCTTAACTGCGAATGCATTAATATCACTTCCGGAAGTGACACATGACAAGAGAATTAATAATCATTAAACCGATGTCCATTGTATACTATAGAAGAAACGTGTCATCATCCCATTTTTCTAACTCACTCTTTACCACATTATTTTCGTATAGTTTCTTTATTTTTTATGTCATCTACGAATCTGGTATATCGAATCTGTCGTGCAACTGATAAGATTTTTAGTCGTGTAGAAAAATTTCTCGATACAACGTATTGCAATTAAGTATACGAAACTAACTGTACGGTATAACGGTCAAGGAGAAAAAAAAAAAGGAGAGATATAGAGAGGAAGGGCGAGAACGATCAATTTCACTCAAGGAGATCAGCATCGGCATAGATCAACAGAGTAGTCACGGCGAATCCCCACGATGAGTGACAAAAGAAAACAGGTTACGTAACACGGTGTGCATTGGAATTTTTCGTAATGACTCTTCTCATTTTCCATATACTACCTCCTTTTAATGCGTACTTCTGAGTCAGAAGATGTCGCTAATATTTTCATTACGAGTTTACTCAGTTGTTTTCCACCTTTCACGAAGATCCTCCTCACTATGAGGAAGCGAAAATTGCTATACAATTGCTTTGTTAAAGGTGGAAAACGAGGAAACAATGTCGAAGGCTCGATTTTCCACTGTTGTTTTTCTACTTTTTTTCTACATATTTTCTCTGTTTCTTTTCTTCTTTTTTTCTAAATTAACATTAATATTTCCGCTTGTCGTTCCAATAACGTTATTCATAGGAATTTTCTTAGCCGCTCTATGGAATATTATTTGGGCGCGATAACTAAGCTATTTGTATCATCGACTTGTTCACTGGATGGATCGTAGTTGGGAGTCGGTGAGTACGAGTCGTCGGACTCTCTCGGTGAACCTCCTTGACCCATCGAAACTCGGCCGGCCTCCTCGACTACTTTATTCTCGGCGAGTATCCACAAGACGCAATAGTGCGTAATAGTAATGGAAATCGCAAGTTGCTCAGTTGGAGTACTTTCCCCGCTGGGGAAATAGCGAGATATCGCTCTGTAGCCAAGTGCTCGGACGATCCAGCAGCCAACGCAAGCACAGAGCAAGCGAGTCAACAATTTGCAGGATAGGAATCGCGGTGTGAGAGTCGAGCGTAGGGCAGCACATTCCACGAGCGCCAACTAAACGTCGTTCTCCCGCGAACGCTTTCTTTCTTATTACGCCTCTGTGTAGCACAACGTGCTCCTGGAATTGCTTGTTATTTATTATGTAACGAGAGGTTCGCGAAACGTTGCGTTTATGCGTCTCAACGAATCAAGCGAGGTGAATAAAATCGAGCGAAATACGCCGCGACACCGAAAGAAAGCTTACAACGATAACTCTTGGATCGCGACCCATTTTACCCGATCGGATTCCGAGTCTGAGTCACGCCTGATTGGCCCGGTCCGCCGACTTGCCTACCTCAACGACTCTCGTGCGGGGTTCATCGGCTTTTACGGCAAATTGCAAAATAGTCATAAATAAAAAGAGATTTCATTTTTTTCTTCTCTCTCTCTCTCTCTCTCTCTCTCTCTAAGCTTCGCTCTCTGTTTTCATCTCACTGCGAGTGTTTCATTGACAAGAAATATATTCTTTTTCCGTATCAACCGTTTCACGTCGGAGTTGACGTTTCTCTTTCGCTCCAATGATACATATCGTTATGGATCATTGTACTCATTAAAATCCATTGTTACATACATTTTCGACCCCTTTTTTCAAGTAGTTTAAAAACTACCAATAGGAAATTATAAACCCGCAAGTTCTTTAGATTCTTTCAGGTTCTTTGCTGTTATTTATTGTAAAAAGGCTGTACTTTTGTTGAAATTTTGAAAAGCAATTCGAGGTTACGTTGACCTTTGGTGTCCCATTAAAGAATGGTTGCAATCGTTGCAAGCAACAGAGTCACGAGTCTTTTTTTGTTTTTTCGTTTGTTTTCAAACGTTTCGAAATAAAATGTATTCGGCATAACTACAGTGGCACAAGCCAACGGTACATTATCATACTTGCGCGATGAAACCGGTCGCGAAATCCGATTGAATTACCACGGGGTATCGAGTTGTACGACGGTATGGCTTTAGAAAACCCGCGAATCTTCCTGATGGCATTGATCAGAAGGTTGTGGTTTATATTTTATCTATAGCGCGTGAATCGTTGCTTGGATTATATCGTTGTGCTCGGTTATTTCGATCATTTTTCTTCTCGTTCCGCTCAACAATGGACCGTATCGCTTTCAGACAAAACCTCCCTTTCACATTTTTTACTTAATATTATTATTAAGAAAATTAAGTTAAATTAATCACCGATGATCGCTCTCCTAAATATTGCAAAATTAGGAAATATAGTAATTTCACTGATAATTGTCAATTTGAAAAAAGTAAAAAAAGAAATGTTTGCTGTACGGTCGGTCGGTCGGTCGGTCGGTCGGTCGGTCAGTCGCGGAGCAGCCGTCACCACTGGTCTCGGTCTCTGTTACCACTAGTGCCCGACTGCTGAAAGTAAAAGTGAGTGTTAGAAACACGCGCAGCCATTTCTTCTCATTTCTTATACGAGATTATGGAAAATTAGAAATATCGATACCGAAGAAAAAAGGAAATCTATTTAAAATTGAAGAATCATCTAACGAGAAGTCAACGATAATTGCAATAATACTAAGAATTAACAAACTTTAATGATACCAACGAATTATCGTAAGGTTTTCTTCTTAAATGTTTGTATTGCCACTCACCTTTTAACCGATATATTAGAATCCTCGTTGCTGAAGAAAAACGAAGATCCCTGTATCGATCACTTGTCGTTGATCCGGCGAGTCACTGTACGGTGCGGGGAAGAAGGTGTGAGCACGCTTTTTCGCGAAAACTCTACGTGTAATCCAAAATTCAGAAGACCATGTGGATATTAGGCACTGGACACTTTGCACTGACCTGACCAAGTGATATAGAATGCAACGCTGTCACTCTTGTCTTCGAGTCTTATATAGGTATGCAAGCGAGGAACGTTCGCCCCCCACCGGTCGATCTTCCGCGGAGCAGTATGGTTCGCTGGCGGCGAGTCCTCTATCCTAGATATCTGCCATAGGCCGACCATAGACCACCGACCGGTGGATTTCACTGCGAGTCAGAACTAGAGAAAGAGAGAGAGAGAGAGAGAGACTCCCGAAATCCGAGGACGGGCTTTATACATGTTACAACTCACGTTCTCAATGCTATTTAGTCGCTCGTCCGACGAGTTTTTTTGCTAATTAGCCGAGTCTATCCGAAACTTATCTTCCAACCTTCGGGCCATTAACTCAATATACATATGCTTCGTCATGAGTCGTACGTCACATCATTGTAAAGACACACATCCTCTAATAAGTTTTCTGAAACCCAGTTTTACACGAAATTTACGATCGATCTTCCTATATTTGTATGCCGATTTTACGATGTTTGCCGATCAAGAGATGCTAAATATTCTTTCCAACGGTATAACGGTTTCAATTTACCATAGGTCAAATCCGAATGGTATAGCTTCTAAGAAATTAAATGCATAAAATGGTTATTTATTTTTGGAGAATAATTGTCATAATCATCAGCTGTACTCAGTTTTCGTCGATTGCCAGGCAAAGTTCAAATTGCAAATTAATTTGTTTCAAATTGTTCAAATTAATGACAAAGGCGAGGAAGTTTTTCAACTTTTTTGCTCGAGGAACAACGCGATATATCGTGTTCAACCCGTCCGTGTAAAGAAAAACAATCGTTCGTTTATGCAGAGTGATGATAGATCTACGAACGAAGCTACTGCATCGACGATTGTACACTTAAATTTAAGACTCGTCGAGTGAGAAATTTCCAAAAAGCAGTTGACTAATCGATCATAAATAAAATAATATTTTCCTCTTAGAGGTTTTACGCGGGGAATACTTTTTCCTGGTTGTCACCCGGATGTATTATAATCATTGGGTTGTCCAAATTAACTTGCTGCTCTATCCACAGCGAGACACCAAGGAATTTGTCAGTTTGACGCATAATATCATTTGATAAAGAGAAATAGTACGACTTGAACTAGGCATGAGTCCAAAGAGAATAATAGTGTTGGTGACTTGGTGAACGTATATCCAGCATGCCGTGTACATCACAGTGTAAACAACGTGTACCCAGTCGTGCTGGAAATCCCAGAAGAGAACACAAATTCATGCATGCGTATGTCATTTACAGGATTTATCATTTCTTAGGGCTGTAGCGAGATATCCAAGGATATCGATTTAAATTTCCAGAGTGGCTATCCATAAGTTATTTCTGATGTGGACTCGGGCCAGAGCCGAAAGCTAAAAAAGCTTTCAATTTCTAACGAAATTCATCGTCGTACTCTTGTTTGCGGAGGTGACTCTGTGAAAAGTAATAAAAATTATGAAGAAGCAAGTTCCTATTTTGCAGCTTTAAAAAACAACATTTAATCTATCCCAATAATGTTTAAGAGTGTTGTATAATATCGATAGGAATATTCCATGCAAAAAATCATAATATCTATTTTCATAATAATATTTACTTCCTTATTGTGTTTATCGTATTCAATTGTGATATTCCGTCCATAAATGACGTCATCATAGGTGGATACGCGGATTATTTGTTTATTATTCACGTCGCCAATATACATTCGATATTATGTCCAAGTTTTATTTACGTATGGCAATGTTTTCGAGCGATGTATTTTTCCCGAGATGTTTTCATGTTTCCATTTTTTTCTTCTTCTTCTGTAATATCCGGTGGTCCGCAAACTGAATATCTTAATTATTTGCAGAAATAAAATAATAATTGATGAGTAAATATTTTAATTTACAATTCTCAGCCTGAAGGCTACGAACATCGAGAGAAAAGTAAGTTTTTCAAACAGTTTGCATAATATAATTGTCTTTTATTAGGTATATTTCATCACTGCACCGTCCAGACAGCCTTAATATCTAATGGTCTCGGCTCTGGCCGTGTCACTCGATCGCGTTACGACACATACACACACAATGGCTTCATTATCGATATCTACCCTCAGGCTTTTTCAATTTACCTCGTAGACTATTCCTAATTCACCGTACACATTGATTCCCCTCCCCTGGCGGAAAAAAAAAAACAAAAAAAAACACTCAAACTAGAAATTGTGCGTGGGGTCGATATTAACGAGCCCTTAGGGATGCCTTGGTAATTTATTAATTCCTATAATTCCTGCTGTAGTAAGGATTAACGATGTAAGAATTCTTCCTTCTTCCGTGGATTAATATAGTTGTACGACGTCCTTCTCTCACGTTCTTCGCCGCGGCGATCGACATTTTTTTTTCATTTTCATAGAAAATACATTATTTTTCTCTTATAAATAGGTACACGCACTTTGTCTCTCGATATCGTGATCCGGGATATCGGTGTAAATTACATACGTCATTCTTCGCGAGACTGCATTATTGCGCACAACGGTATCGTATTAATAAGTCTGGTGCATAAAAAGAGTAAATCGATGTTTACTCTATCAAGTAGACTCAGTTGTCCGGTTTTTTGCCTGTCATCCACTCGAGACGCTCTGTCAGTACGTTAAGTGCACTATCATCTTTCACACGCCTCTACGGCAAGTTATTATCGTCACGATGATTATTAGCCAAACTAGACAAAGTCCAAAAGAACGATGTAATATATTTTTCTTTCAGTTTATTTCACTTAAATTTCATGAAATTATTTTTCCGAGTGTCCAGTCGTTGACGACTCTGATGCTATTTTTAGTAATAATAATTTTCCATTTGTCGTTCAAGCGAAGAATGCCCTAGCGGTTCGGTGCGCAGCGTTCATAATCACATAGTTCTATGAATGAATTTCGAGATTTTGCCATTCGTTAACGGGACATAATTAAAAAATGAAAAAAAAAAAAAAAAAGAAAAATACTCGATCTTACACTATACGTATACGCATAGAGTCGGATGATGCCTACTTTTCTCTAATTACCAATTACCGATAATGTAGGTATGTTGTAATGTATGCGGTATCGGTAATCGGGAATTATATACATTAAAAGAATCACGGACATTTTTCTTATCGACGAATGGGATTTTTCGCAAAGTGAAAATTCAGACCGTCTGGATTGCGACATAAAAAACTCGAATCCCTGTTTTATTTCATTTGATTTTTTTTTTACACCGATTGCCTTACTTATTAATTAAGAATTAATTAGGCAAATTGGCTCGGGATAATTTTTAATTCCAAACAAATGGTGAAAGAACAAATTCGTAGCTTCTCGGTAATGACCATACAGGCTCCTCTGCCACTGGTGTCGGGAAGTTGAGTATTGAGTAAAAAGCATACGACAGACGATGAGTTATTATAAAATGTTCGTTTAATATAAATAGAGGAATATACAAAAGGAAAAGTAATAGTAGAGAGGACACTTGTAGCGAACATCGAACACGCAATACACTACGAGGCTACTCCGCGTATGACTCATATCGATCGATGGTAGGCCAACCAACAATCGAGAAAGCTCCGCAGAGTTCGGATTATAGCGTTCGTGCGCTCTATCTCGATCCCCGGTAAAGAGATCCAGAGCCGGTCGCCCGTCGCTCTACCGGTGAATGAGCTAGTAGTGTACTTGAACAAAACTAATACAACTAAAACGATATTAATGTACAAAAAGCATTTGTGCTTACGTGTGACGATAACAAAGTTTTCGACAAATTACAATAGCGAATTTTTGTATAATTCAATGGCGAGGATGCCTCGCGTCTTCTACTTGGGTATTACGATCCCGCGCTCGATCATACTCGATCGTTTGTATACGTGGATCTTCTATCGTCGGATCGTTTACTCATCAGATCGATTATCGTTATTAAAGCTCTCGCCGATGCGGTAAATCCGGTACGCACCATTCGAGACCCGATTCGACAAAGTCGAAGCTACTGATTTCTTCCTGATCGCTGATACGTACGTACGCACTCGCCCAAATGCACAATAATGGACGGAGATACATTGTTTTTTATTGAGCAACTGTGGGTAGTAGGGCTGAAAATATCATCCACGTGATTCTCAAGCCAATGTAAGCCATTAGTAGTTTGACCCCTTGATGAAGCCAGTACATTCTGAAATAATACGACAAGAGTAAATAAATCATCAAAATATCATCTCTCTATCATATATGCCAACACAATGGATCCCCTCCTTAAGGGATTTCTCTCCACCGAATTCAGATAAAAACGCCTCTTTCAATACTTTTTGTATCTGTAAAAATGAATCGTCCAAAGAATTCGAATCTAATGATCTTTGAATGAAAAAAAAAAAAAAAAAAGAGAACAACCAATTGCCAAGCACATTTTCAGAAGTTGTTTTATCGTCGTATGAGAGATCGAAAATTGATTATCAGATTTTCTTATTATAGAGGAGGCTATAACGAAATAATGAGGCAGCACCTTGAGCTTCTTGAAATTGTTCAAGAAATAAAATTGAGTAGCTCTGGCACAATTATAGAATGGTAGAATTAAAAAATAGAATAAATAAGAAATACCTTTGCCATTTGACACGAGCAACTGGCAAAGTATCCAGTGGATCCTTGATGAGATACACGCGAATTCCTTGAAGGTATGTTTGGAAGTACGTGTCCCAGACTATGGCTTTTATGTCGAAGAAAAAGTTGTTGCGATCATCGGGTGTTAATTTATTGAGCATAGTTTTAACACGCTCGTTACCGAAATCCCAGTGTTTCGTCGAGAAGTAATTTAGCACTTCCATGAATTTGTGAATTTTCTTGTAGACCTTGAGTAACCTGATGTTAAAAGACATTCATCGTATTTACGAAAATCATACACCACGTTCGTTTTCTAAATAGTATCAATTAAATTTCTAAAATAGGTAAGAGGGCGATACCTTGGTTGCTTTCCAACGCAAAAGGTAGCAGCATCGATCACAAGAGCCGGCAACAAATGGAGAAAGTACACGTACAGCAGATGAACAAATTTGTACTTGTTATTTCGAAAACTGTAGTACCACATGGACTTGCAGCTCGGGTATTCAACTCCGTACTTTGCTGACATCACTTTAAGATCGTCAAAAGTTATGGGATTGTCCTTCGATACGTAATTGTAGACTGGTATATCGTTGCTTTCCGGATTTTTCCTAAACATGTATATGCGCTTTGCCATTAAAATGCTTCCCGGTCGGTCTCCAGGAAAAAAAATCATTGAAAAAAAAGTCCCTCGAAATGTGTGCGTTTTTTAATTCTATACGAACCTTTTTATATCAGCTACGTCCCAAGCAGAGGCGATCAGCGCATTGACGACCATATCTCCAGGAACTACGTTGGCCTGCATGGAACCGTCGCAATGCAACGAGCGGAGTAGACCAATACCAGCCCCAGCGGCTACACCTGTAGGGCCATACATATTGTCGATCCATCCTTTTAACGGTTCCAGATATGTTGAAATCACTGGAAAAAAAAAAAGAAAAAAAAAAAGTTATTGCCCAATATAGCTTGAATCCTTCGAAAGATCGACCAAAAGTTGCCTTTAAAAAAAGCTTTAAATATTATGTAATATAATTTGTGCGGTGAAATTCTATTTTGCCAAATATCTAAATACATTAAAAATTAATCTGACAGTTTTTTTTTTTTTTTTTTTTTTTTTTTTTTTTTTTTTTTTTTTTTTTCGATTTGCAGTACTTTCTCTTTTACGTACTTCGTATGTGATGAGAAAGTACAAAGAATACGTCGGTAAAGACGCGGCAAAAAATACTTTGCCTCCAAGACCCTGTGAATAAGTTCGAAGTGTGACTTTCTGGGACAAATACGACATTGAAACTAACCAATCGCTGGCCTGAAGACTCCGATGGGCATGTCCGTGGCTTCTTTTTTCACGACGCTCTCGGCAATTGCTTTAGTGAATGCATAGGTGTTGGGCCACTTTCCTATAAGGCTGTAAGAAAATTAAACTTCTCTTTAAGATAAGGCGTTGACATAATGATTTACATTGATTAGAAATTAACAAAGTCAATCACAGGAAGTAAATAATGTTTTTTGTTGCTCTTTGTGTAAGCGACTTTAACAGAGCTGTCTACCGTGATCGCAGGATCACACGATAATCGAGTTATGTCTTTTTCTTATAATTCATGTAAATTAGCCAGAGTCTAATATACATCTCTATTAGCATTATTAGCAGTACGAGGATAACACGTACTGTGGAGTTATGACTTCTGCAAGATGTTCGTCGGTGCATTCCATCATCGTTATCAATTTGTCAGGGTCCATCGGTGGCTCGTAGAATTTCTCTTCAATAGGGTTTTGCGTGCAATAGGCGTACGCGGTCGACACGTGTATGAAAGACTGCAATGCCAAATGTGCAACGTTATTTCTTTAAATAACAATATCATTGAGACTTTCATGTCAAAATATACACCGAAAATGCAGGAACGTTGATTTTTCTTAAGATTCCTCTTTAGTCCGAAGCACCGGAAATTCTAATAAAGTCAAACTTTTGAATTACAGTCAATTGAATTGTACCTTGAGCTTTGGCATCTTCTTGCACATGATAATCATGTCCCGGACGCTATGAATATTAATGGCAACAGCGAGTTTTATCTTCTCGTCGAAGCGAACAGTGGCGGCCACGTGAAATACAATTGAGACCTCATTGATGAGCGTCGTTCTGTCTGTTTCGGAAATACCCAAACCAGGAATACCGCAATCACCCTCAATCGCCACGATTTGATGACGGAATTTCGGCTGATCTGTTTTCAGTCTCTCGAACAGCTAAAAGAGAGTTCTTACATATAGTCTCACTTGGAAAAAGCGTGATAGTGAAATCTCGGCTTTTGTTGGCTTATGCGACTATGAAAAACGATTTTTCCAATAATGAAATCAAGTATTTCATTGTTTTGATAATGCAACACGTATTTGACTATCCACAAAGCTCATAGGGTAAGAGCCCGGTTTTCTTGACTCGACCGCTCGTTTAACTCTGCCAATTGGATCACATATTTTCTTGTATTTGGAAATAATAAAAATGTGAAACATTTTAAACAATAATCTCACTCTTGTGAATCGATAGATTTCGGTGAAGCTCACAGTAAAGTCTACATCGGTTTAAAATGATGTTTGTATGATTATTAAATTACCGGATCGTCCAACATTTCCTCTGTTCTCTCGTGAATGTCCTTTCCCTTCTTCTGGCGAACGAGCAGATAAATGTTGGCAATGCCGGGGCAGCTGCGCAGCAGCTTTTCGATCATGAGCTTTCCCAAAAATCCAGTCCCTCCTGTGATGAAAATACTTTGTCCAGCGTAAAAATCCTGTATCGGCGTGAGATTGAGATTATCCGCGGTTATTCGCCCGACGATCTTTGGCGAACATTCGGTTGGTGTACCAGCGCGGGACTGCCCGTTGTGCGCCACCGCTACATCCTGACCTCCCGATTCTAGAAGAGCTTCCACCATACTCGTTGATTCTGGAACAACAACATTTTCCGATATTTCAAATATTCATCGAAATTACTAAATTCTTATTATTTTTTAACAATTTTCTACATTTAAATTTCTTACGAATTGCGCTTCCACACAGATAGCTTTGTATTCATGAAAACAGACTCGGTTGCAATGTCAAGATACTCAAAGTATACTCGAAAACGTGTTGTGAAAAATCACATTTACGTATAAACGCGTGGAGGCATGGATGTTGCGATGAGCAAGACAAAATCATCTCAAGCATATTTTCTCATTGAGATGATCGTTCAATGCGGACTCGACGAATGAGCAAGCAAGGTCGTACTTTACAAAGGTTTTTTTTTTTTTTTTTTCATCGAGTTGCTCACAATTTGATGAAAAACACGAAATTTTTATGCGTTCCACGTATCGAACTCGCGCGTCCTTCTTCTCCTTCTTATCGACGTAGGAACAGTACATTCAATCCACGTATAGTGAGCACCGTCTGGCCTGCCCTCGGTGTCCTCTGGCAACATTGAGGATCGAGTCTGAGAGCGTTCGACAATTTCCATTCCGAGGAATTTCAAAGTGCGTACAGCCACCTCGTGAGCTTTCCCGAGTCATCGCGATTCTGTCAAATACTTTTTAATATTTTTGTCATTTTTTCTTTTTCATGCGTATTTTATCGAAGAATTTGAGTATTTTTCAGACACTGCTGTCGTAACGGCTCGTTGAAAAAAAAAAAAAAAAATCAACATCATTCCCAGAATAATGACTCGTTGTATTTCTAGAGGAAAAGGACGGTGGGAAAAGGCGTCTCTGGAGTTTGTAAGCAACTGTTCAGTCCGACCTTGGACCTTAAATTTTCTTCGATGAGGTGTATTAAAATAAAAATAAAAAATCAAGGAGAGGAATTTATCGCAAGCACACCAACTCGAAAGTCCCGGGTATACGCACCATAGAGAGGAGGGGAACATGTGATCGATTCTCGGGTGCGTAACGTCGCGCATACCAGACGCAAGACAATGTCGTTGTCGCACGTAGTGAAAGTTTGATCGTGAACTTCACTCATTCGTGCTACACTCGATTCTCGCAGCTGCTTTGACACGGCGAAATTTCAACAATCAAACAAACAATATTCTCACGAATGAGTTGTTTGTGGAAACTTATTCGTATGATGAGATGAAATGTGTTGCTAACTCGGTTCGATAATTTCGGAAAATATCTTCAACCAATGAGGTTTTACAACAAATAATCGATAGAATCAATGAAATTGACTTTTGAGATTTAGTGGAATTTCGCTCGTCCGAATCTTTTTGCTCTCTGTGGTTCTTCGAAAATGATTAAACTTGGTAATCGTAAGGAGAGGAAAGCTGTCGCCGCCGTGTTTACTCCTCGGGTGAAGAGCAATATCATAGACAAACAGACTTGAGACTTTCTCCGAACCAATGGACACTCGTTGACACGGTAAGCCAATGGTAATCGACGAGAATATAACGGAGAACGAGAGAATCTCATCGAATCAGTCGCGTTGTTATTCAACCATCCGGCAAATAAAGACGATCTTTCGTCCTGCGCGCGTACACGCTTGTTACTTTGAGAGTAACATTTTTCAAATCATGGTTGCACGATATCCTCGTGTGACTTTCTCCACAATTATCATCTACTATCATCGCGCACAACTCCCGCTGCACTGCGCACGATGAGCTAACTCTTCCTCATATTCTTAATGTAGTTTGTAGAAAATCTCTACATGGATATTCAACATTCAAATTTTTCTCGGCAAAAACCACGAAATGTCCTTATTTTTTAAGCGCTGTCGGAAGAAAAATATGCTTTTCTACATGGGAGGGAGTGGATTTTCACCTCATTTGAATTTCGTTCGATTAACCTCCTCAAACTTGACACTTCCCGCCCTTGAGGCGCGTTATTTACTAATTTTTACTAATTTGAAAAAACCTCAATTCCAGGCTTCAAATGACACAACACAGCCCAGATTTGTCCGCACCCATTCGCGCACCTGATTTATCCAAATTCCCACAAGTATAAAAGTAACAAACTTGACGTAAAATTTGATTGAAAAAAAAAAAAAAAAAAAAAAGAAAATGTACCGCTCAAGTGTAATGTACGAGAGGAGAATTGGTGATTGGTCACCGAGGTAAATTACCGCGTTTCACGGAGCTTCGAGATTAGTCGAATGACCCCACAGATTGAGTCACGCATACTCTTGCAGCCAGCCTCGACGTAAAATTCGTTTTTACTCATTGGAATCTTGTCAACTATTGGTAAACGTAACTGGAGCAAGTTTTTCTTTGCTCCTCAATTGTAATCGATGTCTTATTTCTCGATACTCTCTTTAGTTTTATCGCGGGAACGTGCCGTGCGCTTCAAACATTTATCTCCTTTTGCACTGTTGTTGCTCGGACAAATTATTATGTACCGATCGTCACGAAAGTACAGATTATACACTGACAATTTTTTTGTTTTCTCGGTGAAATTATCTTGGCCAATAATTTACCGATTATTCACGGATTAAAAAGCAACACCGGCATAAGCAAGCCCACGTGCAGTTAATTCGTACGCTTTCCGGGTAAACGGGTCTCAGTCTCTGTGCTGCCTTCTCGTCTGTCTCGGATTAGGATAAAAGCCTGTTCCCTCGAACGAGCCAACACGGAAGACTCTCTGACTCTTGTGTGGGCAATTCCGTTACATAAACTCCACGGACCGAGGAGAACAAGGAAGGAGGACCACAGCTCAACGAACAACCAACGCAATTTATTCCAACAAAATCACGCCGATTAAATTATTATTTATTCCGTAAATAATTTAATATTAATTATATTTCTAAAATGTCTTTGCAGATTAAGAAGAAAAATGTAGAAATATTTAATTACAAAATATCGTAGCAGGTCCGATGTAAAAACAACCGGGGTCATTTTCAACAACTCTCAAAAACTCTCCTGAAAAAAACTTTGCCTTTTCTCCATTAAGTAAAATATAAACGACCATTTCTCGATATAACGCTACATATCCCGTCATTTATTTCTCAAAATAATAATATTATCATTCGTATTTAAATGTCCAAGTTTGATTATTTTGAGCTATGTCAATACTTAACGACACGAGTCATTGTTATGTCATTATTCTCCGTGCTTTCAGAGAGGAAAAAGTAATTTAGCTAGTGCGATTATCGATCGTGAATTAGTGGCGAGTTTCGGAATCTGTGGTCAAGCAGCATCGATCGAAACGAATGGCAGACCTGCAGTCTCTAGATATCTTCTGTTCTCTCGAATAACGGTACGAATGTTGGGACGACGTGGCTCTCTGCGTCGTTCAATTTGGGACGTGTACAATCTACGGTGTAAAGCGTGTACCGTTTTCTCTCCCGATTATAGCCAGCGTCACAAATCTTCACTGGTCTACTACTACTACTACTACTACTACTACTACTACTACTGCACACACACACACACACACACAGACCTATTAACGACAAATAGATGAGATAGAAAAAAACTGACCTAGAATTAGTCGCTTTATTTACATAATTGTACGTCACCGGTAATAGCAGATTTTAATAGCGGATCTCATCCACGCTTGGTCAATGAGAAATTACATCGTATTTTAATTATGACATACATTAATGTCTATCGATATATTCGGAAAGGACAATGGTCCTTTGTACTCAAAGAGATAAATGCCTGATTTTTCATATAATCAATCTTGCAGAAACAATGTAATGCAAGAGTCGAAGAGACGAACGATATAATTAATGAGTCCTTGAAACTTGAGTTGCCAAGGATTCAATGATAATTAATACGGTAGAATTGTTCTAGAGACGGAACACAGTTTGTATTTTTTATTTAAGCTTTTTCTCAACGTTAACAACTTTTTTCTTTTTCTATAAAATATTTATTGTTACGTTTTTAAAAAAAAATCTAAGGATCAGAATTTTGTTTTGGCACTGCGAATTTAACAAATGGAAGATGAAAAAAAAATATATACACTCCGAATACATTGATATGGCAATCTCGAAAAAAATATTGTTTTTCACAAAAACGAAGCTTCCTCCTATGAGGAAGTGACGCTCAAAGAAGATTTAAGAAATTCTTTAATGAAATCACGGTTTTAGAAAAACTAATAAATTAACGGGCAGGGAGTAGCTTCGATTGTATCTCGAGTGCCAAGAATGATGCGTAAATTAATTTACAGAGAGAGAGAGAGAGAGAGAGCATGACGCAGGCAAGAGAGAAGAGAATCCTATAAAAGGAGATAGGATTAATGATTAGTGTGAATCGTGTGACGTGAGTGGCGCGAAGGTAACTTCCAGAGACGGAAGTACTCGGAAGAAGAGTCCAATACTCTGTAGCGGTAGAATAAAATATACCTGATATATCGATCCACGCACGACACACGGTGCGACAAAGCATCTCTGCTTCTCGCCTCTGTCTGCTCTGTGATTTACCTCCACGAGTCATGAGCAACGAGAAGAATGCTAATTATTAGGGAAAATCTCTACACGTCAGACCAACGATTTATGATGCAAATTTTCTTCGGAAAATCTTCATTCACCATTTTCTTCTTATCGATGGTATTCCGTTTATTTATTTCTCTACCAAATTTTTCACAAAGTCGAACCGATTAAAAAATGAAAAATTTCTATAAAATTCGAAGCCCTTCATCAAATTAAACCGACCGACGGCATCGCTAAATATTATTTCGTTTCTGTAAAAAAATGCAGCTCTGTACTGGTTCATGTCACCACGAGTTCGTACTTTTATCTTGATTTTTGAAAAACAAGAGGAATCAAAGTAAAATCTCTATAATATATAAGTTGAAAATTGATCAGCATATACTTAATCGTATCGGGTGACTTTGTGAAAAGTATAAAACAATGGAGGCAATGTCCAAGTTTCAACAGTGAATGCTATTTTATATTAGTAAAAGTGAAAATAGATATTTTGAAGAATTTTACGTTGCGCGAAGGCCATTGTAACGTCTTATCGTTATGCCGATGATTGGCAATTTGCTTCTATCCTCGATGGCTTACCGTGCGCGAAACTATCAAACACTTATCGCAATTGCTCGTGGAAAGTTCTAGTGTCATTTTCACTGTAATCAAACACGACAGAGAGAATAAACGGAATAAAAGGGTAATCGATGTGAATGGTAAGCCGTTGCACCTTGTCAGTCGTTTCGACCGTTGATAGTTGGACGACTTTTCATAAGCTCTCTCCCTCTCCCGATAATAACAGCGAATGTATACAAACAAATATTCACGACAAAGCTGTATATTATTACAACGCTTCTCGTTTCTCATTAATCCAACGATACATACGTAAATATCATTTGATAATTGGCGAACAAGGAGGGACGAAATAAACTCTATGTCTATACGATCTTTGTTGGAATCGCGTAACTCAGTTCCATTATCATTGTTGGCATTTCCTGGTAGGTGCAAATAGTATTTTTCTTGGAAAAAAAGGCATTGTTGTTGTACCAACTAATTTTATAATAATACAATAGATATTGCTCTTTATAAAAGTATATGCTAATCAAAAGATCCACAAAGCTTCCTCTGTAAGGAATTGAAATTCGATCGATATACTTATGACGGACTAAAAAAAAAGGAAGCAAGGTTCGATTTATGAACTTTTTCGAAAAACTGTCGGAGTCGACGCTATATGTTTGGAGGGGTAAGAAACGTTTTTCAAAACTTCGAGTGGCTCGACCGATGGAGAATCCCTCGTATACTTATTTTTCGTCGGTGAATAAGTAATTGTGGTTATTCTGTCAACCGTCTTTTTACTGTTTCTGGCGCTTGTAACTATACGAAGCGACTCTACAAAGAAGGGAAGGGAACGAACGTGAATATAGTCACTCGATTCGGTTGTAGCATTACTTCTGTTGTTGCTGCCGCATCTCGAAAACGAGACGCTTGATAAATAATGCAACCGATGGTTGCTACTCACGAGTCCACGCGTATTTACGGCCCGACTTGCTTACCAGAGAGTTGAGCAATGACACTATCGAGCACCAACGGCGCTCGAATCGTGAGTACACACCGGCCGAATTATCACGGCTATTGCACCTGTGGTACCTACTACCTAATAAGAAGATAACGTATCTCGGAAAAAGTAAAAAAAAACAAAACAAAACAAAACAAAACAAGAAGCATCTACAACATTTCGAATAATACAAACGACGCGTGTCTCAAGATCGTTTGCCTCTACGATTTCCGTATCACCGGAATATAAATACGTCAACCGACCGACACCAAGACACATGAATGAAAATTGTACGTTGCCCATACGTACCAAGAAAAATAGTTAATGTTTAATAAATTTTCATTGCATTAAGTTTATTACAACGTAAGAAAATTAGCGTACAAGTTTCACCAACCTTATTCGTTGCTCCGTAAATTTCACAGCCAACGTAGCTTTTCTATAACACCGATGCGACTCGATGACGACCAAGTGTCTCACTTTGATTGTGGCTCGCGTACGCGCGCTTTGGACACTTTCTCCACAAGACCTTTTCGTTCGGCCACGCGGAAAACGAGAAAAACGGAAAAAAAAGAAACAACAACAACAACAACAACAAACTAGATGAGCCACTTCGAATTGACTTCCGCTTTTGATTGTTCTTCGAGCGAAGGAAAGAAGGGGATTTTCCTCGAGTTGTCCAAGATCGATCTTTCAAGTTGTTGGCACGTTTATCCGATAGCGGAAACTCGATCGAAAAGATTTTGAGATTCTCTGAGGAGCGCTGATACTTGCGAGTCCACGGAAGGTACCTCTTGGTAGGTACGTTGGAGTCCCGTTGGACGCAGGTGCGACGACCGAGATCCTCGCGAGGAAGAGCTCAAAGACGGTATGCTCAATTGTAGTCTCTTTGCTTATAGCGTTAGAGCAAGTACGAGGCGTCGGATGATGGGGGCTTGTGCGCTCGCTGAAAGGAGACCGCGGTATGATCGTGCTCGCGCTCAGCGACCGTACGTTATACACCCGGTGTGGTGGGGAAACTTTACTTACAACGTACTTTATCATCTATGTATATTATTATTATATATTTATGGTATACAGTGGACACGTTCTTAACACAACGTGTAAATCGAATAATTGCCCTGACAATGTTTAACATCGTCTTCACATTTATCTTTATGAAAGCTTTTTTTTTTTTTTTCTTCGGTACCACGATCTCAGAGCGTTCTACTACCGTTGGCTTCCGTATAAACCGCGACAGAGACAACACTCGCCGCGGGGCTTTTGCATTTCTCACCTTCAAACTTTGAACCAAAACTCGACACCACTTGACACACTTTGACAGCAAGATATTTTTTATGTAACCTTTCAAGTATCGGGTTGTCGAGACAAATAACCAACTATATATTATAGAATCAAGTTTATTTACTATGAACAAATGTATTTGGTTATCCAGTACGGATGCCACTCTAAGCCCAACAAGTCCCTTTATTCGTGTCCTTAGCGCGGCTTCCACGAGAGTGTATCTCTAAAGTTTCTCGTGGACGTCTATCTTGGGCAATGTATTCCCGAGTTATACCTCATGACGAATCTCACATTGTCACGAATAATGAGCATGCTCTTATCGCACTTTACCCTTTGCTCGAAATTTTAATCGTGTCGTTTGAGTAGCAAAATTTGGAAAATTGTTTCTACACATTTTCGAAAAGAACCGAGTATGAACGCAGATGGATCTACAGAAAAATAACTCTGTAATTAAGATTTTTTATATTACTTGGATTTTGTTGAATGATAGCGCATTTTCTTCGTTAAATTACGTTTCACGAATTTACCGAGTATTTTGCTTAGTTTCACTTGTCAATTAATCTCGATTCGAGAATCACTTTATATAATGACGTGTAATGCGCGGCGCGGAAAGGCTCACTCGGATTTCAAAATAACAAGCTGTAATTTTGAAAGACGCTGATTGACAGCTATTATACCTTGTTTTTTAGTACAAGTGGATGAGTGGATGTGGTTTTTACAATCTAGGACACTGAAAAAACATCTATTTATATTTTACACATGCTCCGTATGTGATGAGAAAAGTAAAAAGAATTTTACACGATGATAAGCGATGATCCCGTATTGACGCCCGTCATGTTTTTTTTTTTCCATGTTGCACTTTTGCTCACGCCAGAGATAATTTTAGAATAAATTACCGCGAATCTGTAAATGCTCGCAATAACATGGAATTTATAAAGGAGAATATCCTAACCAGCTGGTGAATATTAAACATCGGTTTTGAGCGCCCGAGGAGAGGCTCCAATCGGAAAGCGCATGTACTGTGATTTACTTCTATTAGCGCTCTTCTCTCAAATCGGCTTAACCTTGACTCACCAGCTCAAGACTGAAATGCGATGTCAAGTGAAATATGCTATGCATTTATTTTACGGTGGAAAATAATTACACTCGTTAATATAGATTGCACCTTGCGTAGAATTCAAGTATAGCAATCTAAGTATATGGCTAATATCGCTTCCTCATAGAGAGTTGAGTTTTTATTTTTTTTTCCTCGACATTAAGACGAAAAAGTTTAATTGAAATACTAATAAAGAGTTAAAAAGAGTTGGCGCAATTAGTTATAGAATACGAAAAAATTACGATTAATAAACTGTTTTGCAATTATATCTTTTCGTTATACTCATTTTTCATTCGATATGGATCTTTTTCTTTTCTTTTAACAGCACTGAAACTGTCAACGACAATAACAACACTAAACTAATTTTCGACGGACATATATATATATATACATAGAAACTTCGAAAGGTATTTTCGATTTCAACTTATTATAAAATCACATAGAAATTAGATCGTAACTCAACGATAGCGCTTTGTAAATTTACGAAGCACACTCTTTTTTCCGTCGAATCTTTTTCACTCGATATTAGACTTTTTGTAATTTGCGTAGGTAACCGACGATTGTGTAACGATGACATTTTTTCAGAGCTAACGAAGAGCGAGAGAAACACGAGACGAAAAGCACATAGCCCGGGGCCTCCTGGAACTCTTATGCGTCACCGATACATACCTTATATTTGTACTTAACGCGCATACTTTGCAAAACGTTTTCTCCCCGCGTGTGGTCTCGTGTAAACGCGACTCGCATCACCTCCAGAACTGCGCCTATTTTGCAGTAATTAAACAATTTGCTTGGTGAGCCAGAGCTTTGCCGGAACATCGATGTGCCTTACGTCATTCGTCAAACTGTGAAACGTCGCCTATAGCTACCCAACTCATTCGCACCTTTTCCATCCCAATACAAGATTTTTCTCATTCCAACGCTGTCGATAAATTTGATGCATTGCACGTAAATTTGCAATTCTTTCGCGTAATATCTTTATTTTTCTCTTATTTATTCTTTGCCAACATCTTACAATAGTAACAATAGTCGTATCTTAATAATGCAGCTATATTATGTTAACAACTGCGATTGTATTTACGTACGTTGCTATAAGAAGACATATTATTTGATATTCGGCGGACTCCGCGGAGCCGTTGGATCGTCGGAACTGTGAGTCAAGTAACAATGGGCCAAGTCTTTGGGAGAGAGACAAGTATGTACTTGCGATGGAACAAACAGAGAGTTTCTCGTTTGGAGGAGCGAGAGAGCCTGCTGTCGCTTATTCGACGTTCGGGCGTGTTTGATTTGCCATTTTTTTCCCTTTTTTTTTTTTTTTTTTTTTTTTTTTCACCCAAGCTCACGCGTTCAACGTTGAATCAGCGTCGCGGAGGGCGAACGAGCGTACAGAGCGAGCGATTGAACAAACTTACAAGTCCCGCTGAGAAGAGAGCTTCCCGAGACCTCGTTCCTTCCTTCTTTGTGCAAATAAACGCCGAGAGCCGAACGTTCCCATGAACTCTGACACGGTTTCTTGACAATTTTTTTTTTCTCGCTCCTTCGCCCCATACATAATAATGTATTAATATTTGCCCAGCTCTATTATTATTATTCTACTATTTCGGTTCTTTCCATTTCAATTTTTTTTTTTTTCGTTTTTCTTTGTTCTTTTATCGCCAGAATTTTCGAGTTGTCCCGAAGCAAAATTCTAATTCCTTTGCGCATGTCGAGTGAAAAAGGTTTATGTATTATTTATACTCTAGGCATTGTGTGCGTTTTTTTTTTTCTTTTTTTTTTTTCTTTTCTCAGAGCTACAGGCTTTAACAATCAAAATAGTATCGACATATTTATCTACCATAAATTTCTCTACCATTAACTCCGTGAAAGTGAAAAATATCTAAGGATGCATTAGACATAGAGAACTTTGCGATCGTTTATATCATTTGTATTTGGAAATATTATATACTTAATATGAATTTTTATACGATAATAATCCACTTGCTTATTATGTAATCTGAGAGGGTTAGGAATGTCTCGTATAAATGGTATAGATTTTTTTGCCGCCGCTCTGTATCGAATAAACTTGATTTTAATGGAGAATAGTGTTGCACAGAATTAAATTACGGAAGATTTGACTTTGGCAGAGAAATTGATGATAGATTTATAAATTTGTCACTAGCATGAATTTACAGTAGCGTCATAGATGAAGGTAGGTAGGTAGGTTTTTCGTTTTTTTCTTTTGTTGTTGCGACAAATCATGCGACTCAATTCCGTATGTATAAAGATTTCTCCCGTGAAAAAAGTAGCGAGGACAAGAATTAATAGGAGAAAATAAACGGAGTACGCGAAATTAAGGATTGCCGCTGTTATAAGCAGCTTCAACTGAAATGATATCTCCGTTCGTTGGTTACTCGGTGAGCGAAAGACACGCGAAGGCACAACCGGCACGTCGTGACTTTTCAAGATAACTCCTCTTCGATATCAGTTGCTCCTTAAAGCCCCAAAAGACTCGGATGAATTTTGTTGTTGTTGAGGTGAATGCTACAATTTTATTTACAAATCAGATATATGTATCGAAGACGAGGAAGAAATGAAAGATGATGTTTTTAGCCAGGTACGTGGTGTGGAGTAAGTGGCAGCATGAAATCTCTTCGGGGTATCGCTTTTGTCGTGACCTCTCTTCTCGAGGAGCACGAGGTATCCAAGGGATGCGCATACGCCGAATTCCAGTCGCGATTGAACACGTCTTCCAATTGTTTTCTTATGCTATCGATATTTTTCTGTGTCACATCCTCAAAAACCATTCCGATGCCTGAATAAACATAGGTGGATTAGCTATCAATCGATATTTACCGTTAATTGAGTTATCCGGTGTAACGCTCTCTCACCCGCTGTATCAATAAAATAATCTCCCGACCAATTACTGGTACCGATATAAGCCGCAATGTCGGTAACCATATATTTGTTGTGGTTCACTCTACCGTATGGTATCCTATCCAGATCGGGATTCGTCGGGACTATGAATCGCTTCTGAAATTATTCCAACAAAACAGACATATTTTTCATCCTCATAGAGCAGCGAGCTTTCGTTTTCTGACATTGCGTCTTTTGTTAATTCTATGAGGGTTTACAGCTCCTGTCGTTTACTCACCACTTGCACGTTGACCTTCTTATAGCTGTTGGTCAAATCCGCCAACGATCTCAGAAAATAATCCTCCGACGTTCTCGAATGTTTCCAATGGGATATCAAAAGCTTAACGGTTATTTTCCGATCGATAGCCGCGGATCTCAATGCGTTGTCGATATCGGCCCAGTATTTCACCTTTGCCGAAT
This sequence comes from Perithous albicinctus, assembly GCA_964016905.1. Taxonomy (NCBI): domain Eukaryota; kingdom Metazoa; phylum Arthropoda; class Insecta; order Hymenoptera; family Ichneumonidae; genus Perithous; species Perithous albicinctus. Next base: position 33,242,235 of record OZ024689.1, read on the forward strand.
AAATTGTCAGTGGAAAATAGTCCATTACCGATATGTAGATGAATTTCTCCGCCTTCTCGATGCAGTGTAAAATAGCGTCAAGATCGTTCGTCCTGCCTTGGGTCGAGAGTGGTGGCGGTGAGCTCTATGGAAGATATTTCATTTAGTTTAAACCTTTAGGTTGTCATCCGCCTCCTTCTTATCACATATTGGCCAAATTTATTTTCAAATCCAACACCGAGAAGAAAATATGCTTGACCGTAATTGTGCTAGGAGATAGTTCGCCGAGGAAAATCCATAGATATTATTAAGGAAAATTAAAAGACGAAATAATATTTCTTTCGTCTATACATACGGCGATGAAGCTTCTGTACTTGTTATTGTCGAGTGTCAAGTTGATTGGATTATCAACGTTGATTTTTGTGCTTAAAGAATCAGGCCACGTGGCTGGAATTCTGCCTTCCTTGCCGAGTTGCCAATAGACATCGAATATCTTTCCGAGATCATCCGCAAGGCAAGAGCAATTCATAGCAACCACTCCGAGTTCTTTCACTTGGGTCAAAGATCTCCAATCCATATTCGCCGAGCCGACGTAAACGTGAGTTCTGTCGATAAGCCAAAGTTTCGTGTGGAGAACGCCTCCACCGAGAAGACCGGCAAAATTTAAGCTCCTCACCTGTGACAAAAATGTCAAACTTCAAAACTCGATTATCGTTGGAAAAAAGAATAACCACGATTTTAACGGAATACCGTACCTCGGCTTTGGCTTTCTTCGTCAAATATTCTGTGTCGATGTTGGGACTCGACTGAGAGGGAATATTTTGCGCTATATTTATTGCGATGTTTCTATCCCGGCCAGCTTCGAGTAATGATTGGAAGACGTTTTCGCCCTGAAGAAGGAGAACGAAAAAAAAAAAAAAAAAAACGTATATGAGGTAGTCTTGTCTAACTCGGTATTTTTCATTTCGTCCCAATATTTCGTATGCACGATGACAACGGAAAGTTCATATTCTCGGGCACTTTGATGAAACAGAATAATCGAAATTTGAATACTATCTGGAAAGATTGCTTTTTATCAAATAAATGGACGAAAATTGCCCAACGTATTTTCTTATAGAGGAGGCGTTGGAGATGGCCGGCTAAGATAGTAAGGAAGCAATGTGCAAAGTTCATTTTTTTAGAATAGCATTTCGAGAGTTAAGCGTACGGGGGATTGTTTGTACGATTTCTTTTCTTTTTTACCGAAGCAACTTGAAATATTCCACGAAATGAAATAGAAAATGAGAAATTCGTCTACCTCTTTTGCGCTATCGTCGGGATAGACATCCTCTCTTTTCATGGTCCAATAGAGTGAGGCGATTTCAATAGTGGACTCTGCAGATCCTATAAGTTCCATCCACGCCAGATAGGTGGACTTGTGGATGACTGAGTTATTGCCGTAACGCAGACCGATGGGTATCGATTCGACGATGGATATTCGGCAGCTGTCCATGCACATAAGATCGGAATCATTGCCGAAGATGCTAGAGTTGCTCGCGTGTTTCTCCGCCGCGTGGTCCAGAAGCGGCAGTAGCACCACCAACACTATCAGAATTAGGATTATGGAGATTGGTATGCAGCTAGGTCTGCACCAATTTTGTGCCCCCCATCTTGAACAAAATGCATTTTTTCATCATCATTGTGTCTTTGATCGTTTGGTATTGATTTCGGTTTACGAGACAAAAGTAGATTTACAACAACGGAGAGCTACGCTTCGTAAAGTTTTCTTAAATGTACAAAGTAGAAAGAAAAATACGCGAATAGATTTCGTTCGTTTAATAATTATCAAGCTTTAATATATTGTTGTTGTTTTATTTTATTTTTTTTCATTAATACTTATATTCAAAATTTGTTAAAAAAAATCAAGGAAAAAACTGATTTTTATTAAACTATATTATAATACTTTTGTAACTGTATTGTTTACGAACTTTGAGTGAGTGAGGGGATCGTCTATATCGCTTCTCAGCATGAACCCGGATTGGTCCCACAGTTCCAAGTCGTCGTCTCCGCCAGCGGTCGAGTTGACATCAAGTCGGGCATTTTCGGAGACGGTCTGTAATGCATTTTATAAATAGGTCCAATGAGTTAAGAGAATTCTCTTTACGGTTGAAAAAAAAAAAAAGAAAAAAAATACAGAAGTTTTGCGTTTTTCTAAACCATTTGTCTCGACGTTTTCGACCATTTGGAGTGTCCTGACATGAAAATCTTGAGAGAAAAAGAATGCTTTCACGAAAACAAAGATTGCTCTATGAGGACGAAACAAAAAGAAAAAGAAACGAACCATACTTTGCAAATTCATTATTAATGGTAATTAAGTAATTGAGCAAAGATAATTATGATCCGTGTCGCAATTAATACGATATGTAATTCAAAGTTTATAAATATACTCGCAATTATGAATATTGTTATTATGAAAATAACATTCTCAAGTGTACGGACAAGTGGTCGGCATATCAGCTTGTTGATTAAGCGCTTTCTATAGCAATACATAGCATTCGCTGTGTGCCTATAAGCACACCGATCCAATATCTGAGGATGCATTTCGGTGCACGTGCAATTGAAAAATCCAGCGCGTGATTCTCTTCAGCGGGATAGGTGGCGCTGATAAGATGCACGTTCAGCGGAATATATCCATCCATGCATATTGGTCCGATGTGTGAGAACGCACGTATTGTTTAGAGAATTGAATTACATAGCCAAGTCCTGGCGAAGCGTGCCTCAGAATATACACAAGGCGCGCTCCGCTCACCAATATCATTTACAATGTGAGGCATTGTAGACACCCCCACCCCCGCGCCCCTGTGTCGAGACGCCACAAACGAAAAATCTATTATTTCTATTTTGAATATGTACACATTTTTTTTTTTTTACATCTTTTCATCTTGCTATATATTTCATCGATTCGCTGTTTATAAAAAGTTTTTTTTTTTTTCATTTTCATTTTTTTTATATTCCACGGAATTTTAACAGAAGAATTTATATTTTATAATAATTCACGAGACGGAAAACGTGTGTGTTATAAAAAAATGTTTTATAAATATGTGAAAAATGTGAGTTGTGATTTGTACTGAAATTTGATGGGATTTTTATTGACAAGCCTTCTCCACTGAGAAGAAAGGGCGGTTGTGGTTGGCCGTAAAAACGAATTGAGCTGATATAGGTTATATGTGAGATGGGTGCTAAATCCCAACACGACGCGTCGCCTGTTCCAATAGTTTGCACCGCTCACTCTAGTATTATTGAAATATACCTTCTCGCGTGAAACTCGTTTCGTCTCACTTCTCGATGAAGAAACATCGCTGAATTTGCTCTTGTTCTCTTGCGTAGAAAAACGAAAAGCAACCATGTCAATGATTTAATAGCGTTTTATAGTTACACGTGGAACGAGCAAAGACGGTATTTTTCTTTTAGTAGCGCGTTAAAAAAAAAACCCAGAAATCAAAGTACGTTTATATATAAGAAATATGCAACTCGCACGGACTAAAAGAAAAGCACTCCGGAGTGCACGGAATATATCAAGACTGTGAGGATCGTCGTGTCAACAGTCTCCGACTGACCCATCTCTATCATCAGCATGAAACGAATGCAATACAAAGCATTTTCTTGTTTTCTTTCTAGCGTTCTAGTGATATTCCAAGTTACGATTTCACTCAACGTTTATCCAGATCTCTTCTGTATCGACGTATCCAATATCTTTGGTTAAATTCATTTTGTCAATGAAAAAATATATTACATATTCGCGTCTCTCAAAGTATCCAACGCGACGGTTTATTACCAATCGATAATGGTGCCCGTTTATTGTTTTACTTTTTACTTTTCTCAACACATGTTGGTCTTATGCCGATCCAACATCGGACTATTTTTCTATAGGTTTTTATAGTTACTTGAGGCAGCACAAAATTAATAGAGAAAAGTTTTTTTCTCAATATTCTCGTAAATTCGATAACCGGTGCTACAAATGATTTTTATTTTATTACATTATTTTTATTCTACGTTTCTCTGATAATTTCGAGGAATGATTAATCTGAAAACGGTATAGGGAATTCCCAACAATGGTTCCACGAAACTATGCATTCGGCAGTCCGATCTCTCTAACGATGTCAACCGATTTTTAACGGGTCACTGCAATGCCCAGACATTGAACGGACCGTTTATACGCATTTAAGGTTGTTGTTAAATAGAATGAGAATTATATTTTCATGGTTTTTTGATGGTTTTTGTGCTTGATATATATCAATGGATGAGCTCTTGAAACACACACACACACACACACAAGTTGTAAAATGGAATACTGATATTTTTTCGAATTGTCCATAACATTTCTGTACGCCAGGGACTTGGAGAAAAAATTACTTGATTAAGCAAAAAAAATGTAATTGTATGAAATGCGAGTGTGGCTTGTAAAGATCGATGAAGCGCATGAGGAAAGTTGCGGGCTTCATTACCGACACTTTGCACGGATCGTTTAGCCGAGAACAGTCGCCTCCTACCGTCAGAGTTTTTTACTAGATTCAATAGGATTGACAGGATCGAGCAGAAGCAACCAGAAGCCTGTAAAACACAGCCAACCGGTCTTTCTCTACGAAATTTCGCGGAAATTTTCTACAATATCCTTTCTGAATTGAGTGCGCAATAAATAATAATCGATTAATCGAATATCCGTTACTCGTCTTGTGCTCGAACGAGCGGACATGTATATCTCGATGTATCCATCGGTTCTCGTTGTATTCAGAGAGCGATATTATCCCCAAGTCTTGTTACTAACGCTTGATAAAATAAAATGGTCGAAAAGATGCGACATCGACAGACGCGTGGCTGGCCCTCGTAGATAGAGAGGCCGCTGTGAGAGATAGGAAACGCGAGAGAGAATGATGCGACACATTTATCGGCTCGTTGAGTCGTGAATAATTTATTTTTCCCCGATGTAATGTCAGCGAGGCATGATCGTCACTTGAATCTCGAACGATGTACACGCTAAAATATAAACTAAGATTTTTCTACATTCGGCACAAAATTTTTAATCCACAAACATCCACAATGTTTACCTGTTAATATTTCAAAATAAAATTATTCCGACGGTGAGACTTAAGTTTTACAAGAAATAAAACAAGATCATTTGCCAGAATATTTCTTGCAATTTTAACAACAACATTTTTAATACAAAAATATTGTCAATTGTCAATTGTTTAAATAAACAACGCACTCGTGAACCTCATGCTTTCCGAATGAAATCTAACTCCTGGATTATCATCGAGTAACGTGCTTTGAATATTGTCACTTTTTTCACATTTTTAATTCCATATTTTATACCTTTTGCTTCCCCATGGACGAAGCTTTGTTTTCATGAAAACACTTTTTTTCTTCTCTGACTTTTCATGTCAGAGAAATACAATTCAGTCGGAAATCATGTGTGAAATACAATTTTTTGAAAATTCAACGATAAATGTAAAATAAGAGTGAAAGCGCATGCACGTGTGGCTAACTCAAAATCTTCTAATTCCACCTACTTCCAATGGAAAATAGATTTCGGTCAAAAAAAATTTTCTTAATTTTAGGAAATTATTTCTTTTTTTTAACCGTATAATTGTTGCTTCCAAAAGTTGAGTGAAAAAAAAAACTGAGAGGTAAAGCAATTGTGGTAAGTCCACTTCTATTTCCGGAGTGAAAGAACCGCGCGCTTGCCGAAGAAGCTCTCCGTTAGTTCACCACACAGTCGACTGTGTTCCAATCAACTAAATCGATCTAAAACTCCCTGTCGCACATGTCCCACACTGCTCACGTTATTTCAGCGTTCTCTGTTTCTCGTGTTACACGTGCTACCTCAGGGTATAGAAGTAGCAAGGTCTGCAAAAGCTGATGATATCGTCGAGGAGTAAGGCACGAAGGACGACACACGAGGGTACGGGCATCGACCATTGATGCGAGAGACAACGAACCGCGTTATTGCAAAGGAGAAGAATAGACAAAAAAAAGTCTCGAATAAAACAATCGAAATGACCATGGCGCAAATGCGAAGCGTCAAAGGAGAAGAGAGAAAGGCTCAGACATGGGAATAAGCGAGACAAGGACAGCGAGAGAGAGAGAGAGAGTTCCTAATTCTATTTCTAATATCATTACCGGAGCTTTCACGGTCGAGTCCTTTGGTCGCCGTTTATATATGAGTCCATAGAGGCGCTTGTGGCGACTCGCCTCTGCTGCCGGAGTTACGACCTCAACGGATGATTAACGTTCCATCGATCAAAGCAAGACAGTATGCTCGGGCGAAATTAACAATCGCCGGCTGGGCCTTTTTTCTTGGAGTTGTTGTAGCCGCGAACGTCGACAGTCATGATGGTGGTGGTGGTGGTGGTGGCGGCGGCGGCGGCGGCAGCGATAGTTGGACGACGTTGCTGCTGGTGTCCCTGCTCGAAGGTCCAATAGAAAGGTCGACAACGACGAAGATCCATTGCCGGGGTCAATATTGACGTTGAACGTATAGCGACGCCATGGTGAATATCGAGGTATCTTTCACGGCGCCCAATGAGGTATATAAGCAACGACTAGTTTATAGGTTGACGTTGCCGCGTAGAGGATGACGCCAAGGTGCGAGAAACGAGCCAAGTGGAGCTGTGGTGAGAGACTTGTTCGTAAGTGTGTAATCCTTTCAAGAGAGAACGTCACACGTTTCAGGGGTAATACTCGGAAAACGCAGCCGGGTCACGAGCCATCTGTATCCGCCAGAGTTGAAGGACACGATCGTAAAAGGACGCGCGAGAGTCGTTTAAGACAGCGATAGCGGAAGTTAGAAGCGGGAGATGATTTTAGTCGGCTCGGTGCCCGACGAGAACTGCAAGAGCGGCCCGCAGTTACCTGTATACAACCCGGTCAAACCCGTAGCTCCAACACCACGCGCTTATGAGCGTATATAATGTTGACCTGACGGCGGTTCGTGAGCGGTCGTTTTGCGCGAAACTCCGCAACCTCCTGCCGCACTCTATCCACCACGAGTTCACTATGCGAGCTATGAGCTAGTTATATGTACGTATCTGTGTATGATACCAGCGCTGCAGGCTAGTCACGGGAGTTAACCCGCCGCTGCTGCTGCTGCTGCAGCGCAGGTAGAGCGCCGACAGCACGCGCGATCGATTCGCCGCATAAATCACAACGCCGAGAAATTCTCAGCAGATATATCCTGCTGATAGCTAATTGCTCGACATTCTCACGAGTCCTGGTTCGACTGGTTTTTTTTTTTTTGTTCCCGGGTGTAGCGTAGCGCATTCGTTGCTTTAGGATACTCGAAAGATTGGGATTAACGATACTAATATTGACCCTCTTCACAGTAAACTCAATTTGTAGCGTATCGCCATTATTGCTCGGTCAATAACATAGCACCTTTTACATGGTGGAGGGTGCCGGTAAACCGGTAGACAAGTGTCCCAAAAATAGAATATTACGACTGGGGGTGCATGTACGGAGCGCCGGAAGTACTTTTCAATAATAATCAACCGCCTGATTATGCATACATACGGTATTTTCACGGAGTACAAACCTGTCGTTACTCCAACTCCGGTTGTCGTTATATTACAACACAACAAGCGCAGTGGCAACTATTCAGAGAACAGTGGTATGCATCGGTAGCAACCGAATTGTAGTATCAGCTATATTGTTATACTTACTACAATTGTAGTGACTGATACAAAAAATAATAGTAAATTATACTTGGCGATAAAAATGATGCGGTTTCGAATATGTCGCTTTAATCATACATTGAGAGAGTAGTCTGTTAACGGTTGAAAAATCAACTGTTAAATATGGCAAAACGAAGCATTTAGTTATTGGTACTAAATGTACGTTGAGCCAAATAAGATTTGTTAACTTTTAAGAAATTTCAGCGAGCATCATTTGTGACAATTCAATGTTACTTATCTCAACTGAGATTCGGTAAAAATAACTAAATGCCTCATTTCGTCATATTTAACACTTGATTTTTTAACTGTTAACAAACTCTTCTCTCAGTGTACATAAGATTTAAAATAGTTTTTGTGTTACTGCGATGAAAACAAAGCATACACCTTGGCGTCCATCCAGACGTTTTTCTAAACCATTTTTCTCGATGTTTTAGATCATTTGGAGTGTCCTGTTATGAAAATCTCGAGTTAATTTTTTCTTTTCTACTCAAACGAGGCTGCCTCTATGAGGAAGCAAAAACATATATAACTTTTCGTCTGTATTATGCGATGCCACTCGTTTTCGTGCACATAGCGAATACTGGTGTCATAAAAAAAAACTCTGCATAAAACTTTTTTGTGATCCGTTGATTGCGGATGAGAGAAACTTTTCGAAACATCAAGTTTGACTTGCGTAGCAACTTTGGCTTGTGATCTTCACATCGGGTCACGGTGCTCCAGCAATGTACCCGAGTACAATAAAACAAATTCATACGTGTATCTATATAGCCAATGTAAAGTAAATTATGAGCGAGTGCGGTGTGCCATACGCCACACGACGAAGGTCGAGCTCGACTGTCAAGTCAACTGTCGTCGCAGCACTGCAGCAAATTCGACGTATGATCATTGTGTATGCTATACCGTAATGGTGTAAAATGGAGAAAGAAAAATGGTACCGTTAATCTGGACTGACCAGCACTGGAACCATTTTTTTTTTTTTTTACGAAAATGAACTGTGTAACATTAGTTTACAGTAGACGTTTAAGAGTCACGTTTAATGCGCAAATAGTTTAACAGTGCATTATATATAACATTAAGAATGGTGGTTCTGCACAAACACTTGGTACACAAGTATAAGAAATATGTATTTAGCCAAGCCGCTTTGGCATTGGAAAAGATTCGCGTTAACTAAAACTATTTATAGTTGTGACACTCATATTAGTTACCAAGACTACTACGATTTTCCAGAGTGTAGAGGACTTAACGTCGGTGAAGCTTTCCTTTTACGGTTATCATCGATTCTTACTGAATTTACGTACGTGAGTACATTGTATGTGTACTTCAAGTGGTAAGATGGCGTGGGCTGTCCGACCGGGAAAACCGTCACGGGAAAACTGGTCCGTCGAGCTCGGAACAACAGTGAGAACGGGAGAGAAAAGTTGTGGTGGAGAACGCGACACGCTAAAACTAGCTGCGCGACTAGCGAGCTATATCGCCTCGTACATCTACAACTCGATTCACCCGCTTGTTTCTCGCTATATTATATTATAACATATAATATAATGTAGGTGTACTTATAGAGAAGGGGATATTGGTTCTGTACACGAGCCACTAAACGTGTACATGTAAATGTTAGAAGGCAAGATTACGCATACTGGAAAAGCTCTTGGAGCTATAAAGCGACTAAAGCAAAACGAAGAGAGTCTCGTTTCCCTCTTGGTTGATTCTCACTACTGGGACACGAACGCCCCACCGGAGGGTAGGATTTTCTCGACAGCCAACACGCACGAGCCTTTTCCACATAACACGAACGAGACTAATCGTTAACATGTATATAACGAGCCTCTCGCAATCCCAGGGATTATTATTCCCGAGCAATTTCCTTGGCAGTGGCGAAAGTACTCTTGTTGCAGTGCCAGGCGCTTTCGTCGGAACATTTAATGCGCCGTTAGTACACTACCAAGCGGATCTCTTCGCGAGTAACCTATCTTCAAGAGGAACGAGGAGACAAGCCGTAACATTCAATGAAGTAGCTTTTAAACTCTTTCCACCGACTGATTGATAACGTAATATGGATACACCTGACCGCGGCTGACCTTGCCGTTTATTGCATCCCCGACAAGATAGTCCGACATAGTCCGACCGACCATAAAATTCCGGTTGATTTCACCGACATCCATCAGAAGGGCTTGAAGATCAGAGGCGACTATAGAAATATGGTATGGCTATGGGCCATTGAAATATTCCTACTCCGAATATATTTCAACGATTACAATATTCTTTTAACGATGCGAACTTTTCAAAGCCTGCTTACTTTCATTCCGAATAAGATTTTATGAAAGTTGAAAACCAAGGAGCCGTCGTTCCAAAGAAGATAAAATATGAATTTTTAGATAATTCATCCGAAATCATTGTGTAATAAATGAAAGAGAGAAAGAAAATAAAAAACCGACGAGTGCTCCGAAAGCAGCGTCTGGCCATATAGCCTACTCGCTCTTCCCTATTCATGGTTAAAGCTTTGGAGCAAGTCCGGGAGTGAAATAGTTTCTCGGTAAGAGCATCGGCACATTGGTTTAATGTTCTCGTTCTAATAACGAACCTTCGACCGAGTTTAGTCAGTGTTATAGCGAGGTACAGTTATAGCACAGCCCCTAGTGTTCAAGTAGTAATTTCCGAGCTGGTACTATACTAGTACCCAGAACTGTTCTATTCTCAAGGGACACTGGCATTGGAGCGAGCGGCGGCCCCCTCATGATGCTTTGTCATGCACAGGATAGAGAGCGGTACGAGAGACACGAGACTCGTCCTTCTGATAAGTAGGTGGTGGTTACAGGTACTTTGGTGTATCAGCAACGCGTGCTGGATACTAAATGAGTTAATGGAACGTGCAGCAATGGCGAGGACAATGACGACGGGAAGGACAACGTCGACAAAGTGAGAGAGGGACACGTGGTACATTAATCAGAGGATTAGATGTTACAACAGAATTAATGAATCGTCGTGGGCGGGCGTTACAATTAATGGCGCCAGTTGTGTCGTCGACCGGTCGAGAGAAATGAAAGGCTATTGCTCAACGAAACATCCAAAAACCCGAGTGAATTTTCTTCCAAGCGTATTATACGTATCCTTCTCTACGATGTATTTAATCTCGGATAAGATTCTCTCGCGGTTTTTCAACGTAATCGTGTCTCCTGTCGCCAAGTCTATCACGACAAAGAGCGACAAAGTTGGCGCGCACAGCTCAACGGCTCTCGAGCGCGAATGACGAGGGACATACTTTTATAGTTAAATATCGCGTTGGCGGTGGCGCAACGATGAAGCCGCAAGCTCTCGATATTACAGTCCAAGCTCAACCTCGAAAGAGAAACTCTTGTTCGATCATACGTACCTGTATATATATATATATATATGTATGTATACATAGAGAGGGTGCACTCTATGAAGCGTCTATTCCAAGCTGGGGAAGTACACTCCGAGCTGGCTTGCTGTACACGTATTTAAGCTACTTACGTGCAGCTCTCGCGTTGACAGGGCCACAGGGGAATCGATATATCCCGGAGAATGAGGGACTTTGACGGAGGCGGAGTTATGGATGCACTTTCCGCAAACTCTCCTCTGTGTCACTTGACGGAACGATCCTAGAGAGTAGTAAGACGCTGAAAGGCTCAGAGGTTCAACAAGGGAGACAGCGTTAAGCCGTCGCGACTCAACGGAGTGCGGTTATGCTGCTTGTTATACCTATTACAGTCGATTACGTATTTTGCATCCAGCCAAGTTCGACGTTCTTGCCAGCTTCTCTCGATATACCAGAAACTTATTTTACCAGAGTGAAATCGCTGTAGCTTTCAAATTCAATCAAGAATTTCAAGGATTTTCCTTTTCACCACCAAGTTTAATTTTACTCCTTCTAGTTTAAACGTTTAAACAATCATCGTTATATTTCACATTCAATAAGAAATTTTCTCCTTATGGCGTTGTTTCGTTTCATCACGGCCAGGAGTGTAATTTTCTCCTGGTTATTGAAAAAAAAACGTAAAATTTAGTCTTTTTTATCAACATCTTTTGAAGGGTTGTTGTTATGTATAAAAAATGCATATATATATATATACATATAGGTAGATATACGACGCCCTTTCTCTAATTCTCCAAGAAATTTAATTTCGGCTCCACTACGGCATACCCGAGGTAACGCGAGATATAATGAACCTCCGTGCACGCAGAGGTAGCGTCGTTAAGGGCGTAACGTAGACCGACGTCGTCAGCGAGCATGAGGAGAACGTGGAGGAGAGTAAGAGAGAGAGAGAGAGAGAGAGAGAGAGAGACGCTCGTGAGGAAACTGAGAGGTGTGACAAATGGAAAGTGCTGTTGATGATGACAACTGGTACGATACTTATACTTTCCTTTTACTCACACTTTATATACCAATTTACTAATTGATATTCGCGTTAAGAGCTCGTATTCTCGTGCACAATACTGATTATGATTGCGCGCGACGAGTTACAGCACAGATCAGCTGGGAATACTGTCACTGTACATTGTGAATCATATGTTTAAATGGCCAGTGTCATTTTTATTTTGTACAAGCTTCGTGAGCGTGATGTGGTGCAGCAGTAGCAAATCGATAGCTCTAGAGCCCGAGGCCATTTAACAAAATTTCTTGTTCGATATTTTTGAGACCAATATCTTTATTTAACTATTATACAATTATTAATATTGTGTATTGAACGGATAAGATTTCGCGTGAAATCAAGAGAAATTCAGTCGGATTATTATTGCGAATTATTTATTTGTATATGGTATTTTGTAAATGTGATATTGAAATTTATTGTAAATGTCATATAGTGACATCGGAGATTTTCAAAGTACAGCTTACGATCTATTTACAAAAAGTAAAATAGAACTTTCGGAAAGTAAATGTTATTAACAATTAACGAATAAATCCTTCGTGGAGTTTATTCGTCATCGTCATGCTTTAGATAAAAAACGTAAAAATGTTGTAGATTGTTGAGATTTTAGATGTTTGACTTGCCACAGAACAGTTCATACATTTTTTTCCAACCTAGCTGAAAAATGAACAGCGTCGACAACCATTTGAACCTTTAAGCATTATTTTCCGTGTAAGGTTGTATCGCAGCGTCGTGTGAATTACATCCCATTATTCTTGTGTTCTTTTTTTCGTTCATGTCCGTATAACACGCAAATAACTGCTTCGCTCTCTCTCTCTCTCTCTCTACTTTAGGCCGTTCTTTCCCTTACTTTTGTGTCGTGCGTTTGTTACATTCACTGTAAATCCACGTATGTTACCGAGTGTGCATATTCTTTAACTGCCGGTTGTTGAATAAATGTTTATAGTTAAACGAAACTTTTCGTCCCTTCAACAGTCATTCGCCTCGGCATAACAACGGATGTTTGAAAAATTTATTTGACAGCCTAATTTACGTGAACGACCGAGTGAATTTAGTGAAAAATATTTGCTTAAAGTATATCTTACTTAAACATAAGAGTAAGCGTTATCGTGATGGATCCCTGAAGGATTGTGCCAACTAACGGTAAATGTTGTCAACACTTGGTGGAAAGAGCGTATAAATACGGAACAGGCCGCTTTGTAACTCACTCGGTTGGTCTTGCGGTGTTCTCCGTCATTGAATGAACGGCGACGATGAATCTCGCGATAAAAAATGTACGATGGTACAAACTAAACGAGACGAGGGAAATTAGTCGGCCTCGTTGCCAACAAGACAATACTTTCCATCCAAGAGAAAATTTGGCTTTAAGAGGAAATGAAATTGATACGAATAGCGGGTACTGCTGATTAATATTCGCTGTTCGTTCGATGTCTGCGGGTCTCAAGCTCTCGCTCTCTCCGAGGACTCCAGCCCGATTTACTCTCTCCCCGTCGCATAGCTTTGATCTCTTCCGTTAATTGTGTTACGGTTAATTGGAGGCGGTCGCGAAGCATCGGGAATCCGAGGTATATAACAAGGAAGAGGAAAATGGTTTCCCCGCAAGTTGCCGTCATCTATATGTCGGACGTTGTTGCACGTATATACCGAAAGCTTTTCGAGAGACAAAGAGATATCGATGCTGCAGAGCTTGCGCGTCTTTCGTGTTTTACCTCGTGAATACGAGGCCTACCACGGATTTTCCTCGGAGAACGGTTGTGTTAATTAACAATCGACAACGGCGCACAGACAATTAATTAACCATCTGACGCGTGTTACTTGCATAATCATTGCATAATGCTATATTGTGCAACAAGGGCCGAAACTTGCCGATTTAGACGAGTCTCAAGCTTGCTACTCATATTTTCACCTTACTCGACCTCCTTAATAATGTGTAAGAACAAAGAATATTTTTCACTAGTTCCCAGTGCCATTCTGCCCCATTTACAGTCTAAATTGCCACGAGAAAAATTCGGCGAATTCGCGTGTACCGGATGTACCATCGCAAAATCTACCAATACCAACATGAATCGAGGAGCGAGCATATAAGTATAGATTACGTCGGCGGAGTGAAAATCTTAGTATTACCCGATATTGCCAAGAAGAAAATAGGGATATAATCGCGAAGGGCTTTCTGCCTCTCCGTTCTTCTTGCATCATTATTAGTATTCTAACTTTCCAACGTCCTTGGAACACGCGATACCAAAGACGACCCCTTGGCATGAATCTTGGCGTTCCGCGACCGAGCTCCGTTACGTGCAACCCAAATAATTCTCATGATGTAACTCATCGCAACATTTTTTTTTTTTTTCTTTTTTGTTTTTATAACAACTGGACCTTTGAAGTTAATCAAAGCATACGCAAATTCGCAATCGGTCAGCACTATCTACATACAGTCAAAGATTATACGGAGATTGTTGAATTTGTTGTTTTCATCGGTGAAAAACGGTGATCAAGAGATATGAAGAATTTGCCAATTTTTTAAAATAAATTAAAACGAAACGAAACGTTAAATTAAACGCGCCTCTTTGAATGAAATCGTTAGAGCCAGAACTAGCGAAATGGCGGGCTTTGTACGTTTTATTTCATTTTCTTTAGTTCCAAGTGTAAATGAGAAACTCTGATTATGAAAAATGGCATTCCATCCTCGCACAGGATTTATCATGTTCCAACAATTATTTTTGCATTAAAAATCCTTTTAAGTTTAAAAAAGCTTTAAGGACACTGACAACTGGTATGTATACCGCATTAAAACAATGTTGCAAGTGTATTTCCGAGGTGAGAGAGGGAGAGAATAATCGGAAAGAGAAAGAACACAACGCGGAGGCAGAGGTTGAGGAAGGAAAAAGTAAATGGGACGAAAGAAGAAATCGGGGTTTCTTGGCAGAGAGTCTGACTGAAAGTGAGATGCGCGGAGGCCACTCAATGTTCTCCGTTACACCGTGAAACGTCGAGCAATTTTGGTGGAGAAAGGAGCCCAGAGGGCGAGGGCAACGAGCGCAAACCGTTTCCGCGACGTCGAACTAAGCGGTCTAATTTTCGTTTGGTCTCCAGGACGACGACTACGTTGACGGCAAAACGTTGTTTCCTACAAGTTCTCCTACAACTTTCAGATTTCAGATTTCTCCGGTCTGCTCTCGTTGTACTTGCTGAATTTCGCTCACTCCACACTCATTAGTTTATAACGAAAGAAAGGAGAGTAAAATACATTGGGGTGAACGAGTAGTTTTCAAAAATTGAATACACGTTATTTACATGTATCTTTAAGAAATTCGCAAAAACCTTTTATTAAGTTTTCTCAAAAGAGGAAATAAGGATAATTTTCATCGCGAAAATTTTATCTGTATTTATGTCTGTAGCAGCGACATTCCATTTTTTTCAATTATATTCGCCGGTGGAAGACGGCATTTTATTTTTCATTTACATGTAACGGAACTTTTGTTATTGAATATTCGAAAAATTGGTGTACTATTATTCAAAGATTTCGCTGCCGTCGTGTACAGGAATAAGAGAGCACGGATTAGATGCTAAAGTTCCGGAATCGATAAACACACGGAACAGTTGTGCGATGGACCGGATGCAAAATGATCGGAAAGAATGAAAGTACACTGTACAGTTTATATCTTCTTGGCGTTCGATAATTGGTATTTTTCTTGAGCAATCGGAACGCATTCACGAGGCTCTTAAACTACCGACCAGGTGATTCTACAAGATTTTTATAAAAATTATTTTTTGAAATTTCTTACGATAACAGCAAGGATCCGCGAAAGCAGACCCGGTACGAGATTTTCGTGGCCATTGTGGATTTTTTGGATTTGAATTTTAATTAACCGAATTTTAATTACTTCCACTTGTTTTTTTTTTTTTCATTTTTTATAGTTAAATTTATTTGTGAGCTTTGTTTCGGAGTATTCGGATGAAT
Organism: Perithous albicinctus; assembly: GCA_964016905.1. Lineage (NCBI taxonomy): Eukaryota > Metazoa > Arthropoda > Insecta > Hymenoptera > Ichneumonidae > Perithous > Perithous albicinctus. The sequence continues at coordinate 33,258,263 of OZ024689.1, forward strand.
CAAGTTAATTGACGGAAAATAGAAAAATTAAAGGACCGTTCACTCTACCCTCGACGAATGACTTACAACAACGAAGCTTTTTTTATTTAGAATTTGTTTTTTTCTTTTCTTAATTGTAAATAGGGTTTCGCTAGAAAATGACATGACAAGAGTAACGTAATGTACGGTACTAGCGTGTTATATGCGCGCTTCATGTCACAAGAATAACATTGTTACATTACACGTAAAGTCTATTGAAGTAAGGTCATTTGAAAATATGGTTTTTGTGACATCATCATATTTGCAGACGATTAGAATATTTAGCTCGTTGATAAAGTAGACACGTGATGTACTCTAGATATATTGATTTTCATCGGAATTATGTAATGGGGGCCAAGGCGACCTCTGACCTTACAGTCATTTAGAAGCAGCGCCCTAACTCCTCGGACCTCCTCTACGTACTCGAATACTGGCATACTATTCAAATTTTGACCCACATTACCGAACAACAGAGCATCGTCGGGCCTAGATGCGCAGTTATTTAGCACGCGGCAAGTGCTCTCATCGGTGCAAGTTCTGCAACTCGGCTGGCTCGAGATTCATCCTCATACCAAACAACAATTAATTTTATTCACTGCGAGCCCTGCTGCTTAAAAAAAGCATCGACCTACAAATCATATAGATTTCCAGGCCAGAGCGAGACAATTCAGAATGCCTTTTATTGCTATATCCCACACATGGAAATAATTATATATGAAAATATACGGAAATATACAGATTTTCTGGAAAAACTGGCCCAACTGGTCCCCTATCTTTCCTACTTGAGCATAGAAATGGATTGTCATCGACATTTCGATCTCCTACCTCAATGTCTATGTTAGTTTTGAGCAATAACTGAAATGACTTACGGATAATTTGTGTCTTATCCTTGGAGTTCGGCTCTTCCTGTGGGTTGGGAGAAGCACGACTACATCTTGATCCTTCTTCAGTCTTGTGGATCCAGTAGTGCTCGTGTGACTCGCGGAATACGACCTCGACGTTGAGGCTGCAGGATCTCTCGTCTTCGAAGTCGAAGCAAGAGTCGTCGATTCACCCGCAGCCGAGTATTTTGAATACGCGACGTTCGTCACGGTATTACTTCCACCGTAAGACACGTTGTGGGTATTGTTCACCTGATTATTAATTTATTATTATTTTTATCAGAAATTCAATTGTCTTTTTTTAGGGCAATATATTAATCATTTGTCGACTCGACTATTAACATTATAATAAATCCTTCAATTTAATATATACATATATTCTTGAAATTCAACTGGTAAGCTCCGTTAAATATTATGACATTATATTCGATAGCCTCCTTTGGTGGATCCGTCATCATATCGACGTGAGGAACTATCAACTAGAGTCTATAATACGCTTCTGGAATCAATGCTGTCTCATGGAATGATAAACTAGGATGAGACAATGTTATGAACGCAGTGAAAGCCATTTTTGAAACACGGTATTGTGAATGACGGTAATAAAAATAGTGTGCGTGTCTATGATAGAAAGACTGAAATTTATACTGCCGCAACTCGTCGATTACTCAATCGAAGCATCTGAATTTTTCTTCTTGTCCTCTACAGTACAGTGTAATGGATCATGAAAAAATCATCCGTTTACACTTCTAAATGAAACATGTAGACATTTTTAATTAATCTGCTCGAACTTGGGATTAAATTTATCGGTTTATCGGAGAGAGAGAGAGAGAGAGAGAGAGAGAGAGAGAGATTTTTATACGAAATCTACTGAAATGTATTTCTGTTTTAATGCCCGATAAATATTATTATCATAATATAATTAATTTGAAGGATTTATTTATTTTCGTTATCGCGATTGCCTTTGGAAGTTGAAGATTTTCTAAAGTCACCTATTGCACCCAATGAGAAAATGCATGTTTTAAGAGATGACTCACTGAAATATCGCACGTTTACTATACGGCACGGGCTTAATTAGGCTTTCACATAGCCGTAAACTCCTCGCAAACTCTAATTCTGGCGAGGGTCTCTCCTTCATTTGAATTAACGACTAAACCGCACCTGCACGAGTATGTGGCAAGCTTGGGACGCTATCTGAAAGAGACCATCCTGCAAATTGCGTCCTGGATGCTGCTGGTGTTCGCTTTCGCTTCCACCATCCCTTTCGCCTTTTCCCCATCCGAAGAAAGACATCCTGACGCTCGACACTAACTGTTACACCCGAGTGCGCGTCATACGCACACTCTTACACTCACATCTTCGTGATGTAACTAATGTATTTAGTACACTCGACGCACTCTGTCTCCGTTCTCATAGTCAAACCGCAAAACGCAACCTCATTTGTGGACCGTTGATACGTCGTCTACGCGTCCTGCACAAAAACAAAAACAAACATAACAAACAAATCACAATATTACATTAGCCAAATCAATGAAAACTCTTGATTGCAAACAAATTATGTGGAAATAATTAAATGAAAAATGATTCACCTTATAAAATGCACTATCCATAGAATCCTTAAATTCTAGTTAGCTCGCAAGAGCCAGAGCGATGATGTAGATTTTTCGAAAAAATAAGAATTCTCAAATACAAGCAATTATTTAACTCAAGAGGTGAAAATTCGCGGCCTCCAGAACAAGTACAGATATTTTTCACGAAATTGGAAACGACTGAGATTCAAACAACATTGAAATACTATCGCGATCAAATAATTGTTAATTATTTTTAATTACTGTTATTAAACATAGAAATTTCTCAAGCTCTTAATCGGACATGTTTGTTCCGAACGTTTCGCATCATTTTGAGTATCGTGTGGTTAAAGTATGGAAAACGAGATATTTCAAGAAAATAAAACTTCCTCTACGAGGAAGAGCCAAAAGAAGTTGGTAAATTTTTAACAAGACATGAGAATCCAGCTGCGTGTTGTTTTCCTCGATCATTGAGCGTCCCTCTCTGAGAATACGTGACGCTCGGTTAAGAATCAATTATTCATAGCCCTTTGGAAATCAGATGGAGCGAGTGAGCGAGCACTGTGCCCGATTATAACGTGTGTACGTGCCTCGGAAAAGTCAGCGATGAGTAGCGTTTGTACTGTTGCATACGTGTATACACACACACACACACACACACCTAATTCGCTGTATGCCAAACGCCTTTCCGTCTGTGCGCTTGTCTATTAGATGATGAGCGACGGGTCACAGCGCGGCGGTACTTATCGTGAGGAACGCTCATGTCCAGTAGACACGCACACCCACGCATATATATTCGCAACAATAACAAACGATATAGACGGAAGAGTACTGCGAATAGTCGCAATGATGGGGTAGAGCACACACTTTATTAAACCGCGGTCGTCGCTTTCACCGGTATACCAACACACGGAAAGAACGCTAGTTTTCGCAGCAACGAGCATGTCGCACGAATCGCACCCCCTTGGCAGCTAATAGCGAGGAAATTTGCCCGCGTACAGCAGCCTCGTCGCCGGTCTCGACTTTAGCGGCTCGTAACGAACAAATGCCTTCTCGGAGACCGATAAATTTTTCAGTGAGACCGCTAATATTGGATTAACGCGTACGAGCCGCACGCGCACTCTCAACGACACAATTCTCGCGCATGTATATCAGCCATTTTCCGCGACAATTCAGATATTTTCTTTCGGATCTTCTCCCATATTTCACACCATTAGTCACATTTTAGTACTTTTTCTGCGTAATTTCTCGGATTTCAGCTTCCTCGTAGACAAAAGTTTCTTTTCATTTCGGGATACTCAAAATGGTCTAAAACGTCGAAAAAAGTCGTTTGGAAAGAATGTCCATGTCCGAAAATTCAAACCTCTACTTATATCTGAAATTCGTCACGACCCGTGCACAAATCTGTCAAGGATGGACAATTTCCGATTGCATTCTCGTCGGAATGTCTTTTTCTTACTGTGGCCACTATCATATTCTCATTGATCGGCATTTTCTAAGATTCCCCTCAAGGGAACTTCTCCAATTCGGAATTTCTTTAGGGTATCGATGAACGCGATGTTATACATGAAATACACGTGTAGATCGTGGATCGTATTTTCCTTTTCATCGGTGAAATTCCGACTATTCTCATTATGACAAGTATTTTCGTAAATTTTCATGTATCTTAATGTAACAGTTTGATTTTAGTACAATTTTAGTATTTTCAGACGAGAGAAAAAATTTGTAAAAAAAATCGCCCTAACTGAAGATATTAAGAGAATCGATGTAACAACATTGCCAAATAGTTATTAATTAATTAAATAAAAAAGTTTTGTTTAACAATTTGGATTAAAAACATTTTTTTTTGGATTAAAAACAAATTTTAATTGCAATTTTCGCCGACACCGACTCGAGATTCCGTCTGGGATCCAGTGCCAAAGCTTTGGGGAGAAAAAAAAATCCCAGAAAAGTCTATTTATTAAAATCGGGCTAATTATTAATAGATATCCGTGAGGGTCTGGAAAAAAGTGGATATATCGACATGAAATACATGGTATGTAGAACGCGAGAATAAAGGATGAAACTAAACAAAAGCGAACAAGGAGTAAAAGCAGCCGAGCCTAGCTGTGGGCTTTCAGCATCGACTAATGCGTCTCGCCGACGCCGCCCGAGTCGTTTCTATTCCATTCATAGTGAGATTGATGCCGATGCCCGAGATACAGGACACGAAACACACGCGCGCAACGTTAAAATAATGTATGACACGTGTGCCCGTTCATCTATCGGAATACTTTTTTCCTCGTTTTGTTCGCTCTTGGTAGTGTCGCTTGAGCTGTTATTCAGTTTTTTTCGTCAATAAATTGAATAAAATCGAGACAACACGACTAAAAGCTAGTAAATAAAAGGGATGTAAACTCACGGTATTATTGTCACTCGACAGCGGCACAGCCGCGAGCTCACTGACTCACCAGACTTGTAGAATTCACTCTCTACGCCATGGCGCGACGACTTCGTAGTAGTAACAGCTGACTATCGATTATCCTTGGAATAATCGTCGCACCAACAGCGGAAACAACGCAAAGGCAGAGAGAAAGGGAGAGAGAGACAGCCAAATTTGTGGCGTTTTAAGCACTCGCGATTACACGGATTTTCCAAAGCGAGGTTAGAAACAATTGGTGCAGAGAAAGCAGCACGAGGGGGATGGGAGAGCAACTAGTTTTGGAAGGTGGCGTAACCTTTTGAGATTAAAAGGAAAAATTAAGGTTTTTACTTATAATAAGGTGTGACACATGATGAAAAACGTAAACGTTTTGTCTCGAGCGGAAGATTAATGTAAGATGCGACGGGAAGAGCGCGTAAAACCGGTGTAACGTCGTAGGTCGCAGTTTTACTATGTCTTGTAGGTCGTACCTGGCGGCAAAGCTCTGAGTGAAGCCGCCAGCAGCCACCCCGCGTCCCCGCGGACGAACCCTCAGCAGCAGCAGCAGCAGCAGCAGCAGCAGCAGCAGCAGGGTGGTGAGTTGGCGCTACGAAGGTTTTAGGGGATAGGTAGGTAGAGCACTGTGTAGAGGGTGGTATAAGGTAGGCGCGCTCACAGGGGGTTGTACAACGCCTGCCTCGTCGCAGACCTGCGCTCAGACGCCTTACGTGACCTCGATACACCAACCTGTCAACATCCACACACGGGTATTTTAAGAGACTCGCAAATAAAGCTCCGTTACATTTACCCGTTTTTTTCTGTGTCCTCTTTCGCTTTTCATCGTTCTTTCGCCCGGTTCAGCCCCGACAACCCTTTATTTCTTCGTCGAGCCATTTAAACTTTCGGAAACCGAAGAATCTACGATGAGAATCAATACTCTTGCCTGTTTTCCACAACAATATAAAATCTTGTAACTAAAAAACCATACGTCAAGATCGTATTTCAATTACAAAAAAATATATTATAGGGTGTATTTTAAATTAAAAAAAAAAAAACAAGAGGAAAATTTGCTACATTTTTCATCCATCTTTGGAGTTTGTGAAATGATATAGAAATGAAAAAAATTGATTTCATACCCATTGCTATAAGTCCTTCGAAAGCTCCGTCGGTTTGAAACTGATAAAATGATTCTCATGGAAAAAGTAATGCCTCCAAAATAATGGTGTTGATATATTTGATTAAAATGCTAAATATCGACAGAGAACCTCTCACGTATATTCATTTCGTTAAGAAATAATCTGTTTCTGTTCATCAATAATCTGTTTGTCGCGCCTCTAACCGCGCAGACTATCAAGTCGAGAAGACGGAAAGTCGAAATGTAAGTATCGCGAGGAAGGTAATAAGATGCGAATATTATAGTAGATATGTTGGAGACTGCCGGAGCAATGTTTAACGACTCTTATAGATTTCCAGCCCGTTTAACCAAGTACGTAGTAGAAATCTCAACTCGGAGAGGAACCAGCGGACGAGGACTTTGACCTCGTCGACCTATCTACTCGCTATGCCCGAATTCTCTTAATTATGCGTTTAATTAATCCCTTTTTTTCTGCTTTCCCGCCATCTCATGTTTCGACGCAGACAGAACAGGCATTACTATAAATATATACTGTTGGCCAATTGCACTTTTAATAGCGCTGTTTTCTCATTTATTGCCGTCGTCTGGGTCACCGCACCAGCAACGAGCAAAATCCCTCATCGTTCCTTTTAATCTTTCCTCATTTCACTCCGCACTCCCGTTCGTGAGTAGTTATTAATATCGCTTTGCGATTGGCCTTTAATATCTGTCACCGGCGCCGCGAATACAGAGGGTATAGAGACATTTGACGGTATATGAGAAGAGACGGTACACAGAAAGAGGGGGGAAACAATAAAAATCATGAGGGCAGAAATGCTCGGCCAAGGATTGGAAAGTCGAAGCGCGAGGACGACGGTTCAGAGGGTAAGGCAGAGAGGAGGGTATATTGTTGATTGTTTGCCGCTCGAGTTGCGTGTTCAAGCCCTCGGGCTCTACAGTCGTGCAGGCAAAATTCGTATTTCTCTTCTCTCATTATTCCCCCCCCCCGCCACTGCCGTTGCCCTGTTCAACTTGAAGCTTTAAATATAGGACATTCTATATTGAATTCGAATTAATATGCTTTTAATAATTCTAGGGATATAAAGTCAGTGGAATTTTTTGTTATTCGGGGGATTTTGTCTGTCGAATGTTTTTTTTGTCTCGATATTTTGTCTCGGGAGGTAACGTGTGTTATGGAGCCACGATGAAGAGGGTGTCACTTGGAATTTTTGAAGAAATGCTTAGGAAATACGAAGGAAGCAAGTGACTTGGCGTGTTGAATGGTGTAAGGGTACGCTCGAAACCCTACGATATATCTATATCGTAATCAATTACGTATTATTTTATACTCGTATGAATTACGAGGACCTAACGCTCGTTATGGCATTTGACATCAGCCGGTATATTATCCATACTGTAGGTCATATACTTTGCATGCCAGGTGGCGAGGTGCCCTCGCGATGTCCTCATTCTATAGAGAATATAATTACTTAATTATTAACGATTCAATGACGACGTATCCCACAAGTAGCCCTTGAATTTTCGGAATAGAAGATTCCGAAAAACACACGTACACACCCTGTCACCTGTATATTACTCATGAATAACAAATAAAGCGAGAGGGAAACCGGCAGTAAGTGTTTTACTTTAAGAATTTATGGCACGCTTGCGATTACATCTTTTTCGTGTGCAACGCGCCGTACACGTTGTCCAATGCGCGTGCTCTATACATATACACGTGTTTACAACTACTCTCTTTGTGTGCCAGCCCACCGTGGCTATGCTCCTTCTGCATGAGTTCGCACGCGTTAATTATATTTTCGAAATATTAAACCGAGTCCAAAGGGTGGAAAATGTTAGATAGAGCGCCTATTGTTTATGTGCTCTGTCAGGGTGAATTTGGCTGGTATAGAACATTTCTTTTTCATCTTCGTTGTCGATGAAGCAAAATATACCGACGGCGAGGCCGCCGATCTCATATCGATCCATCAGTTTCGTTTGAGAGACTCGACTACGTATTTCATTAAAAGTGCCGCGCTGCCGTGTCGAGAGATGGACTACTCTCGTCCAAACGTAGCATGTACCTTGGCAGCATCTCAAGTCTCTCGACGGATCCGTAGGCACTCGCTTTGACACGAAGCTACTCAAGAAAAGAAGGAGAAAAGCTCTCGCAAGCTCGCGGAGAGCCGATATATAAATCTTGAAGATGTGAACTTGGCGCTATGTGTTATCCTGTCGTATCCCCGTCCATTCGATAGTTTCGTATTACAAGAGCTAGGTGACAACCAGACGAGAATTTACACCGAGAGCGTGAGTTGTAACGAGATATAATTTATTTCTTTTCTACCATATATATGTATATATATATATTTTTTTTATGCCTGTACAATATATTATACTCGTGTTATTTCTTTGCGTTAACACGTATAGTATATTATATCCGTATATGCATCGCAACCATAAAATGGATATAAAATGAGTCACTCTCCATTCAGTATCGGAGCCACGGGTGTTGCCCGCTGCACGGTTCACTGGTGTACCCCGTATCGTGGATTCACGAGCTACTGTACTTCTCTGACCGGAAGTCGTCAACTCACAGCGCATTATACGACGCCCAACAGCACAGTGAATCACTGTTACGCATATGTATAGATGATGCCGGAGAGGATCCTCGATAGGCATACACAATAGGCGTGTAGCCGATATCGTGTATATCATTAAAAGGGCTCCGTTGAGACTTGGAAAAAAAGTAACAAGATTTTTGAAACTACCCATTATTTGGCTTTTGCGGAAAGTCTATTTGCCGATAAAGGAATTGTTCTTCGGTGCTAATTCATTTTAATTTCATCTTTCAGGAAGCACATATAACGCGTCCTTGAAACTAGGAGTAGATTAAACCTAGCCAGAAAGAGAATAAAAAATGAGTAACGAGAAGAAATAGGAAAATATTTGTAATATCAAAGACTAGAAGTAAATATTGAAATGCGCGTAAAATTGGGACATAGAGAAGAAAGCGATATAACATCTAACGCGGCCTGCGTGTCATCGTGTAATACAGCGTCGTTGTGCGCGAGGCTCTCGATCGTCCAGATAATGTTGTGGCAATGTGCATCGGTGTTTGGTGACTGGTGCGAAAAGCTCGTGATACGATATCGCATCTACGATTTTTTTCACAAAAGTCTTTGGCCAGACTTGAAATTAACGGCAGCTCGAGATGGGTAACGTAAAACATTTTGTTTGAGGCCGGTAAGCGCATATAGAATATGTATGCCTCGTTGATGATGGAGAAAAATTATAAATGCCAAAAGAGAGTTAGAAGCGTTTACTCTGTGAATGAAGAGAAACGAAAGTAAAGGATGGGCAAAGAGTCAGTAGAAGAGAAAAGAAAGGAATTGTAGGAAAGTCGAGTGCACTGCGACTTGGTTTGTCGTAGGAGTTGGCTTGGCAAGTACGCCCGTGAAAACTCGGCGCTGTGCTTAGAGCTAACGCTCGAAGCACAATCGCGGAGAGTCAAGTACCTACGTCTCGAGAAATATCTTATTTAAAATATCCCCTTGGTTTCCGCAAGCTCCTGGGGCTAAATTCTCAATGTTTGCTTCGTGCAATTTTCCAAAAGTATGCTCGCGAGAATTCTCTTTCTCGCCTAGTATATGTCACTTTTTCTTTTTTCTTTCACTTACAACACTTTTATTCAACACACGATGCTGCTCCTTTCTTTTTTCCATCTATCTCGCGGACCTTGAACCCTTCTTTTCACTATTTCACGTGTCTATATGCCGTATATGTGTCTGTTTTCAGTCGCAATTACGAATTCAAACGGTCGGTATACGTGATGCTGCTTCGTGACGGTAGCGACAGCAGCTTCAGAAACATCACCGACATCGCGTTTCCTCCAGGGAAGAAATGAGGAGCGAGGGCAGCGAAAGAAAAAAAGAGATAGAGAGAGAGAGAGCGAGGAAAAAAAGCGAGTCCTAAAAAGCAAAAGCAAAACGGAAGAAATAAACAAGAACCGTGTAGCCCGGAAAGCGAGAGAAGGTACGGTAAGGGATAAAAAAGCGGGGCTGAATTTTACCGATGTAGTTAAATACACGCTGGCGCGTGCGCTAGCGCGAGGATGACACACAGTACGAAACCAGGTTTGCATAGCATCATCAGGATTTGGAAAGTGATGTATCACTTGTGTACAAATGCCTGCTGGTTCATGGGGAAGCACCACATATATAACTGATGTATTTTTCATAAAAATACAGAAATCATGTGACAAATCGGTGAAAATACATCGATACACCAAGCCTCACAACTATGCAGAGCATTTTCCTCAACATTTATTAATGGTGTGTCGTTTAAGGCCTCGGGAACCGATAAATCTCTACCGAGCAATCAACACCCTTGCCTATTTTTCTTTAATACCAATAATACCAACAGGTGTGACTGATAAAAACAAGTTTCTCAACACGTGACTTTCTCATCACGATTGTTACAGGCGTAAAGATACTGTTGTAATTAAGATTGTCATTAAGAACATTGCGTGCTTCAGATTTTCCATTCGGTCTTTAAATTCTACATTGTACAAGCGTACACATCAAGAGTCATAATTAATATCAACTCGTTTACCGTTTAAAAAACAAAATGATATTATATATATATATATATATACATGTATTATATAACTTTATCGAATCGTGGATTCCAACACAGATTCTTGTTGACGCCCACATGAAATCTTCTCAAGCTTGACTCCATCTACCGCCTCCTTCCACTCCATCCCCGGAAGCTCACACAGTTTCCAAACAATTTCGAACATCCCAAGCACCGAACCAAGTTGTGTCCTGTCTGCAATTTGTGCAACGTGAGTTTGCATCGTCATCGTTGCCGTTGTCGTTCGGCTTGGCCGAAGCGAGAATTAGCTATAATATATTAGCGAGTATACATACCTGCACCGTGTCGTACTCAGCACCGGTGACGATTTTCCTTGCCCGTGGCTTGTTTTTACTTGAGCACCGAGTACAGCGCGAGACTGGAAAAGGAATTGCTCTTTTTACATGATTCGTTATCCTATGCCGGAAGGGTCGCCATGCATACACACCAAAGCTGACGCTATGCGCCGGGTGTTGTATACGTGGAAATGGATATATTCAGCAGCCGTGGGGAGATGGCTCGCGCGCGATTTACTTGGAGCGAAGCTTGTTTCTTGCCAAACGTAAGCCGTGATTACAGCAACATTTATCATAATTTCGTATATACTCCCCGTAGCTTTCTCGCCTAATTCTATGTTCCGAAGGACCGTCTTTTTTTTTTTTTTTTACTCTCGCGCTTTCTCTTTCTCTTTTTCGAGAGGGTACTTTTGACTTTTTGAATCTTCTCCCTCGCCATTTTTACCCTCGAAGCTATCATCACTAAAGCTCACGGTATATGTTGCGCGAGCCCGAAACTCTCGGTTACGTAACGCTGCTACCCGTCAGAATCCACTCCCCTTTGTATACTATAGGTAGATACATATACAGTTATACAACAACTGAGTATTCGGTCTATTAAAAAAAAAAAAAGAACAAAAAAAAGACAAAAAAGGAAAAAAAAAAAAGAAAAATGGAATTTAAATATTTAAACCTCGGTGTAGCTTTCCCTCCCTCTCGCACTCCCCTTCAGCACGCCCATGGCGTCACAGACACACACACACACACACACACACACACACACACACATACACAGCCGAGGTTCCGAGCCGTGACTCTGTTGGAAGCTACGTGCCTGGGGGATGGTCGACGCTAGCGCACCCACCGAGTCGCGCAAACAAGGGCGCGAGCAAATATTACTCGCGACTCACGAGAGTTCTGTATGGTGCGCTGTGCCACTATAGGAGTATGTCATATATGCGAAGAAAACATAGAACCATGCATAGTCGACGAAATTAGAAGTCAAGGCGACCTATTATTCGTTATGTGCGCGACGGCGAAAAATGGAGGTTGCTGACTATCACAGCGATCGTGATGCCGAACTCATTCAAGCAAGATTTTACGAGTATCGGCCAGAATAGGATTGTTCGAACATTCGGGACTGTATCGAATACAACGTTAACGTTTTCGGGAAGATGACATATCTGACCGCAAGAACGATATTACGGCAAGCTTTTTCCAGAGTGCCTCGGAATACTTTTCATCAATTACCAACGTAAATATAGTAAAGCAAAGTAAATCTCTACAACGTTCTCTCCATGTGCATTTTTTTCGTCACTTGCTTCATGTCTCTCGGAGCGCATACGAGCTCGTAAAATACTTTTCTCTCTGATCATGAGTGCCTTCTCGAGTCTCAAGACGAGTCTCTTCTTTATTTCATGCGATGGTATACGTACAAGTGACGCGCTTGTGAGGAGACGCAAAGCAGCGCGAAGCTCTCGTCGCCTTTAATGAGGCGCGCGCGTGCATTTCCATTCGCATTCAGAGCCGTGAATCCTCCGGAGAGAGTCAAGATTTTTCAATGAAAAATTGTGCTCGAAGGAATCGGAGCGCGGGATAATCGCAGCAGTTCTCGCTAACGATCAGCATCTCCGATTCTCGAAGCCCACTTCTCGCATAGCGTATGCAGTCAGCAATACCCCCCCGCTCCATTCATCAACATTCCGAAGGGTTGATTCTCGACAACTACCCCTTTTTTTCGGGCTTTCCTCCTCGGATCTCACGGCTCGCCGAGCAATTTCATCGTCGTTTGGATACGAGCTGCAAATTAGAGCGAAAACGAGTGGAGTTATTTCCATTTTTAATCGCAAGCATTTGCTCTTGCTGCACTTATTTTTCATTTGCTCTGTCAGCGACAGATATATTCTCGCAAGTATAGAGATGGTTTATTACAGAATTGACAATATTCTTCTTTGAAACAAGAATAAATATCAGGAATAATATTTTATTCGCAAGGCGTAGAAATAACAGCTCAATCGACTAAGGATGTACATGTCTGACATAGGCAACATCGACACCTTTATTTTTTTTTTGTTTTTTCCGTAAACCGAATATTCACTATGTATTTATAAAATTATAAAGATTGTAATAATTGCATTTTTAACATGGGCTTTTACGTGGGACTACGCGAAAGTAGTTTCGCTATAACGAGAAGAAAAAAAAAAGCATCAAATAAAATCTTAATTCGTTTTCATCAAATTCCAGAAATAGATAAACGAACATTTGCATAAATCCATTTTTACTGCAGTTTACTACGGAATTTGCCGTGAATTGTAAAAAGATTTTTCACGAAATTTCAGGATTTACGAAATTATGGCAACGCTCATCACGTCATGATTGTCGATATCTTACCGACAGCTGAGCAGTAGCCAGTAAAATGCTAGATCGACGGCTAAGACTGAAAAGGGCATAACCACCATATTAAAATATATCATTTACACCTTTTTCATTCTTAGCAGTCGTCTTGATAAAAAAAAAGTCGACATGTAAACCCAGTTTTTTTCACTGAGTTCTAAATAGCTTTGTAGCATTATTATTATTCAAACTCAATATTCTTTTTATCTTCAATCACGTTGATTTTCTTTTTCTTCAAATGCTTCTCTCGTCTGAAAATACGGCATCCGTAAAAGCAGTTGTAAAATTAGTCATCCAACTGTTACTAATTATTATGTTTAGCGGAGTGAGTAAAATTAACATTTCCATCTTTTTATTTTTGCCAATACAATCGTTTTTTTTTTTTTTTTTTTTTTTTTCCGTTAGTCGAAGCATCAAATGCATACACATAACTTGATAAATTTATCAATTGATATATAATCGGTAGACGTCTCTCAAGCATAATCGCCTTGATTTTCATTTAATGAGACATATTCAAAAGCAAATGATACGCTATCGCATACGAAAATTCCTCTTGGCTAGTGCGAATGCTGTCGATGAATTTCTTCGAAAATTCGATTGTTTTTTTAAATTATCAAATTATTGGGACTTGAAAAGTTAAAAATTCTGAATTAAAAAATGTAAAATTAAATGATTACCAAGATTAGAATAAATACATATGTAGATTTATTCTCTCCCATTTTGGAAATTAGTATGTGATATTTTGAAATGATTAATTCTCGTGAATGCGCTCAACGAAAGCTCACACACTCTCGCGAATCTTTTCGAAGCTAGGCTGGTGTTGTTACGTATCGGGTTGAGGGACAATTGTCGAACAATATACCGTTGATATAACCCGATTCCTGAAAAATGTGAAATTCTCTACATTATGAACGCGCTGTTTTTGGATTCTCCGAAAATTCTGTTCGATTACCCAATCTCTTGCACCGAAATTCAGTACCAAATTTGTTGGAGTTAGAGCGATAACAGAGATGATATTTAACGAAATGTCCAAGTATCGTGTGACGAATGCAAATGAAATGTGCATACGCAGGGATTATCGTGTGTCCGAGCCATAGAGTCGATTCGATGACGTCGATCCACGGTATACATAGAGGATGATCCACATCGGCGAAGCAACACCGGGGAAGGCCACAACCGGATGATGATCGGTCGCGGGAGCACGCCGACAGATAGCGCCAGTATCGTCGAACGCACGTGCCAAATTAAATTCCCTTCCTCTGTACCTGGCGACGGAGTCGAGGGCTTCCGGAAAAGCCCGAAGCGGTTTGTGGCAGCGATCGAGCGACGCCCTACCTCTCTGCGCAACTTCGGCCCCTCGTGTTCGTCTCTGTCTGGCTCGCGACAGCGCTATATATACATATATTTACATGCATGCACGTTGCTCGTACGCTTACCGGCGGCTCTTTCCTCCCCTTATTCCACCGGGCTATGTACTCGTGATACTCAAATATCTCGATCTCGCTCTCATTCATTCGACTCTCGCACTCTTCGGAAGCTCTCGCTCTTGAGCACGTAAACTTTTTCTCTCGCTTCTCCGCATTCGCTAATTCACCGTTGGTATCCCTCGCGCCCCCTACCGGAGTCTTTTTCACTACAGCGCCACGCTGTGTATTCATGGCGGGTTATATCGCGCTCTGTTTCTCCCGCATTGTTGCCATTTATTTCCTCCACATTGCTCCCCCCACTTACCCGCCTACCTCGCCTTTCCCCCGTCTGAAACGCCACTGCCACCAACACACAAGCTCGTTTTCCCCACTTCTTCGTTCCTCGTTTCTCTTTCTCCGTTACATGCCTCCCGCCGCACCCCTTTCAGTGGCACTCGGATGCCGGTAACGCATGTCGAGAGCAAAGAGGACGGACAGATGTAGCGCGCGCGTTAAAGGAGAGGGGATACTTGCCGAAAATCGAGTGAGTGCAAGAGAAAGACGGAAATGGTAAGCGCCGTACAGAAGGAAGGGGGCCAAGACTCTCGAGAGAAAGAGAGAAGAGATAAGCGGAGTGGCGGCAAACGGCAGCAGAGGCATAAACCGTGGATACACCAGCCAGTACCCATTCGCTCGGTCAGAGTCGGATGTATGCTCTCGCGATCAGGTTGCTTGTGCTGCGGCGTCCCGGTGCTTTTCACTTGCCGGCGTTCGGCAACGTTCTCCGCGTTCTCGACATCATTCTCCTCGTCCTCGTCCTGTCCATGTCCGACCATCGCCGACTCGACGCGTCATTGTTATCGATACCGAGTACCCTGCCAGACTACTCCGCGAGCGAAATCACCTTCCCCAATTCAGTGAGATCGCTAGATTTGAATCTATCAACGGCAAGGAGTAACCGATAATTGATTCCAGCGAGACTCCACCCGGCGTTCTATTAACGTCTTTGTTACACTTTAGTACGCTGTTTCCGCGTTCTTATTTTAAAGACGTACGAAAGACGCCGAGCGCACTCTCGACGGACAACCGCATCACTGATTATGCCAAGGAAAAAAACGTGTCCATCTTGAGTAGCGGCAGAGCGCGATAGACGTCTAACGTCGCGACGTCTCGACGTTATTGTATTATAACTCCTCGTCCCCTTCCCCTTCGCGCTTCTTTCTTTCCCCTCTCTTATCGTATTCCCCCCACTCGAGGGAGACAAGCTCGCCCTGCCACCGGCTCGGTCACCGGCTTTTCCCTATTACGTTACGTCTATCCGCTGTCCATCAGTTCGTTCCGCGAGTCCCAACCAGGTGGACCGGAGTGTCGCTCTCCCTTTCTTTAGTGACGACAGTTTTTTTTCTTTCAAACGAGTCATCGTTACGACCAGTGTACCACAACCATCAGTGTATTGATATTTATATTATATATCAATTATTATACACCTATATAGATAGATATATCGAAAACGCCCGTATAAAGTGGAGTGCGGTATATCTTTTGTTTTGTGTCGTGCATTATGTGATTTGTGTCTTTAATCTGGACGCCCAGGACACCCTAGGTTACCTTTGGTTTATTTTTATTTCATCGCCCAAACTGTTTACGCGCGAGGATCCTGTCTGAAGGTTTGTCAAGATTTCACTCCAAATTAGTCTCTTGTGTCGCTTTGCAACTCTATTATCTTTTAAATCTCTCCTTTGGCCCTTTTTGGCTTTTCCCTCTAGTCGTTTCTTGCTTTCCGTGCGGACTCGCTTCGGGCTCGTGCGATCCTTTGTTCGCATTTTTCAACTACAACACATGCCGGAGAAGCACTCTTACGTCTATGTGTATGTTCGAACGTCGTTCGTTCATAACCTATATGTAAATCTAATTGAAGCTCTATGTATCTATTAGATTGCTCGTGTTGGAACAATATTTGGCATTGGCTCGTTAGAATCTATTGTCAAGCTCGATGAACCGACTTTTTATCGCTTAGCTCGATGGAAAACGGAGTAAACAAGTGATGAGCTACGAGCTCGTTGAAACAATGACTAATCAGAGATTCGGTACGATGGCAATCGTCAAAAAACCAATTTTCGTCGGAGCTAAATATTACAACAGTTCCTAAATCGTTGCCAGTTTAACCGTTCTAGCTAATGAATTTAAGTAATAGCAACGATTATTACATACACACTTGAAATTCAAATCCTCTAATACAATGTCAAAAAAAAACATGTTTGTTAAATGTAGTTATTATTATAGTTATTAGTGTGTACCTTGTTAATTCAGTATCTCGGCAAATCCCGTTCTGAGAACTAAGTTTTTCAGATAACAAACATTTGTTCTGTTAATACGTTATGCACATTCTAGCTATTTCTCTTATATTAAATATTTGACATTCAACCAATGATACGGTATTTCTGTACTTGTAAAAAATCAGTTTTGCTTCCTCATTTTTTTCTAGGTTTTTATGTCAGGACATTCCAAATCGTGTAAAACGTCGAGCAAAATGGTTTAGAAAAATCTTTGGATGTGTGTGCGTGTGTGTGTGTGTGTGTGTGTGTGTGTGAACGGCTTCATCACAGAGCTGAAATTTTTCGGAAAAATACATGAAATTCGTGTGAATCACAGTATGTAAACCCCTCCGAGGGGGAAAAATATATTCAAATTCATTTTTGATGTATAAATTTATACACCAATATATTCGATATATCTAAGATTTTCTTTATCTTGAGTATACGTTATTTTAGTGAGGTATATTATAAATTTCGTGCGAGTAAACCTTAGTCCAGATTCTTTTTTTTTTACATGGAAAAACACGAGTATTGTGTAGCTGTGAAAGAAGAGAATAGAGAAAAAACTTGAAGAAACGAAATCGTTCGTATACCTGTGGGCACAGAGGTGGGGAGAAAAACGCTGGACGATCGTTTTCTGGGCAGCTTCGAAACGAAGGGGCTGCAGTCCCTAGCCGGAGCTCATCCTCTCTCATATATATATATATATATATATATATATATATATATATCTAGCATAAGAACCTCGAAAGGGCAAGGACGCGAAGCAGCACCTGGCAAGCAGCCCTATGGTTGTCTTGGGATTTATAAAAGGGCGATCGGAAGCGCGCTTGAAGAAAAGTTGAAAGTGTCGCAGGCATGCGGAGCTCACTGGGCCAAAGTTACACTGTAATTTTGGATAAATATCTGAATCGCCAATAGACCATTGTTACATTGTTGGAAAGAATTTTGTAATATTGAGCCCTCTTGCTATAGATATTCGGTAAATTCAAGTAGGCTCTCTCGATGCGGTGGCGCTCAACGCTAATTGCGCAATACCGACGAAATTGTAATAATTTCGGTATACTGCTAAGGGGGGGAGGAGACGTTAACTCGGAATACTCGAGCAACGGAATTCGAGTATTTCGGAAAATCATAATATTCAACATAGTAGTAGAATATAATGGCTACGGTCTAAAGTCAACAGAGAAAAAAATACACAGGGCATTTCATGGATAGTCTAGCACTCGTATTTATTTTCAGGTTTATGTTATTTAGAGATCGTAACATTATTTTAAACATGTTTACAGTCTCGAGAACATTTACCAATTACTTTAGATTTTTAAATGACGTATTTCAACGGAGAGCAATAAATAAAGATTGTTCGTTAATTTTCCATTACCAATCGAAAGAAAAATAGCTGCTTATTTCTATGTGAAATGCGTAGTTAAAAAATCTCAAGTTATTTTGTTAATTTTCCCGACTGCGCCTAAGCTAGTATGTCAAAATGTAGTGTCTTTTTGTCTTGATTTCTCGTGGAATGTGCCATATATAGAGTTATGCCACGGCTGCTGCGCAACGTTTCGAATTGGAATCCCGAAACCAAAAAGCACAGTACTGACATTAATGCCACTACGCTGCCTCCGAGAGATAATTATTATTACATTTTCTCTGTTGTGCGTGTATATATATATTTATTATGGTACGGTTAGGTAGTATATGCTCGAAATAGACGCTATGACAGGATAAATTACAGCTGGATTAATTACGCAGAGTAGTTTGTCGAGTGCGTGGGCCCGAAAACAAGGGAGTTGGCGAGGGGGCACCAACGCCGCAGGAGTGATAGTATAAACTCGAGTTTTATTTATTAATAGCCAGCATTTTTTTGAAGGCTCTTTTCATATTTTCCGTCGCGCACGATGCATACACTCTATATTTTATGGCACCAGTACTCAAAGGTCCTCGACTCGAGGCAGCAACAGCCGCAGCAGCGGCGGCGGCGGCGGCGGCGGCATAGCGGCAGAATGTTTGTAATCGACGAGGCGTGGCGAGAATTCTCGTTCGCAGCGCTGTACACCCGTTGCAGCTACGAGTGCCAACGGAGAGAGGTCGACGAGTGTGCGCTCGCGTTAAACTCAACTTCGCGGGCGCTAAAGTGCCCGGAATTAATCATTTTTCCAAGCATCAAAGATCGCTGCGTGCTCATGTATAAGTACGTAAATGGAAAGCCTCGTCGGCGGGGCTCCTTTTCTCCTTTCTTCTTTCGTCTTTTTCCTCCAAGACGCTTGCTACACTTTGTTTTTTTTTTCTCTCCTCCTGTCCTTCGCCGAGCTTTTTCTCCGCTTCTCCCCACTCGAGAGGCGACACAATCCACACGCTTTACTTACGAAATTCAAATTCATTGGATTGCTTTTTTTTTTTTTTTTTTTTTGCCACTCCATTATTCTCACGGCAATCTTTTTCTCAAAACCAGTGATTTTCAATAATAATAAGAATATGAAAAAAATGTATAGAGAAAATAGTTTGAAATGCCGTCTGTGAAAAATCCAATAGGATCTTTTCATTTGAAATGAGTTGTACGATTGTTCGGAAATATCGAAATTATTAAATGTCTATAAGTTATTTTTAATACGCGTGTAAATACATTGGCAATTAAAAGTGACGCGTGAGAGATGAGTCAAACTCATAGCCATTTTAATAATCAATATAACGCTTGATTCGTTTATAATTAGTGCACGGGGAATCGCGCGGCTCTGACTCATAAATATTCATCATCGATTTATACACGCAGTGTCCAGCACCTTGAACTTTTGAGTCTCGTTGCATAATTCATCGTCGACTCGAGGCACTTGATTCGGACAGGTGTCACCTTTGCTACTCCTTACATAGAATTGCAAAAAAAGAATGTCTGGAAATTTGTCTCGATTGAAATTTTCGTAATCCATTCCGTTTGTCTCGTGAATAGAAAGAGTGGCCCCAGCGAAGAGAAAGCAACGAACGTGGGAGTTGAGCGTCTTTCCAAGTATGCGCAACGAAAGGGGTAAACTTGTGGACGCGAACTCTAGGGTGGATAATATGTACGTGTACAACGTGGATACGTACGGGGAACGCTGCGCACTTGGCCAAGCCCGGTGAGACACGTGTACCACGATAACTAATGTAACCGGGCTCCTCTCTCTCTCTCTCTCTCTCTCTTTCCCCTCTTAAACCTCCTCGTTGCTCGAGCAGCATACCACCTACTTATACTACTTACCAGCAGTGCTATATACTTCTTTACCTACCTATGTAGCCAACGATGGATGGACTTTGCACTTGGGTGCAGTGCCGTTGCACGCGCAGTGCTCTTTGCTTTGACTGTTGCTCCCCTTCTACCTCTCTCTCTCTCTCTCTCTCTCGTTTTTTTTCTCCCTCTAGTGTCACCCTCTTCACCGCGTTCTTCACACCGCGTGCATACGTTGGGGAGAGATGGACACAATGAAACACGGCTTGTAGAGATATAGAAAATATTGTCACGGCAATATTTTTTTTCTCATTACTAATTATGCACATACATTCTCAAGCAAATAATTCATTTTATTATAGAATTTCGAGACTATTGAGACCGAGGAAGATTAGAATTTTCTTGCAGTTTTGTCATTTTTAAATTCTTCGCTATTCGAGAATTAACAACAACAACAACAACAACAACAACAACAGAAGACAATTCTGAGAAGACCAAAAAAAATCATGGATTCAGAAAAATCCGAGTATTCTATTCGTGTTACAAAAATAAAGATTACTGATTCATGAATATATAAGTTGGCATGTGCTGCGAGTATTACAACAATGTGCGAGCTGATGACGGAAAATCGATGAAAATTGTTAGCTGTTAGCATTTTTGATGAATAACCAGATATATCTATGAAATTGAAAGACAAGGAAACAGTGGATATTTAAATGATGACGTAGGAAAAGTTGATAGGCCACTAAGTTTGAAGCAGCGGATTCGCGACATAACACTACGTTAAATTACGAAACGGTGAAGCCCTCTTATAAATAATTTACATACTCCCTACCGACTATTTGTTATTGATAGAAAGAATATAGAAAATAAAAACAATTGTCTCTTTATTTCGGCTTGAGAATAAATAATTACGCAAGAATTACGGCGTGAATGTCGGAAGCTATTTGAATTTTACTTCGATTTAACAGTAGTAAAGGCTTAGAAAAAAAATGGTTCATTGCGCCCCACTGTTGACTATAGTACGTGAGTTTTACTCACAACTATACTCGCGATGACGAAGAAAAAGCTTTCGCGCTAGCCATCGTCTAGGCACATATATACTTGCTATTTATCTGCGGTATAGCGGTGGGTTATCGCGAGCCCAGGTATCCATGTATACAGATACATATAGATAGATGCAGTGACATCGCATATAGGGCTCGAGGCATACGTGGCTTGTGCCACTTGTCGCTCTTCTCGAACCTCTGTAAATTCTTATTCTCAATTCCAACACGGTATATCCAGATGTCATTTTCTTCCCCTCAATTGCACGTGCTCGAGCTCTTAACTCACATCTTTGCAATACAACATTCTGGGAGATTGTTCCTTTCTATTTCATTAGTCAGACCTTTTCATTACTAATATTTTATTTTATTTCTAATATTACACATATATATATATATCTATAAAGAGAGACAGAGACTTTTTTTTTACCGAAAGATTTTTATGAAGAAATCAAAAGAAAGTTCATAAACATATTATGCCATGAAATATTATTCGTTTATGGATGATATTGACAATATAGACCGATTCACGGGACGACGATACAAGGCGTTGAAAAACAACGGGATATTTAACATATTTAATGGCATTCTATACAACATATGCCTGAGCGAAAGGACTACCTTTAAAAATTGGAGTTAAATGTGAAAAGGAATGATAAAAAACGTACATGATGTCGACCTATGATTTTTTACGACTGTAACTTTGCTGCGCGTCAAGTAACCAGCGCCAGTCTGCTAAAACAACTCTGTAAAATTGCCATTCTCTTTTGTATATCTGAAAAGGAGTTGCTGGTTTGTGGAGGCAAAGTTTCTGAAACAGTCACGTTCACGGTATGTTGCCTTTTTATGCATACTTGAATTATTTACATAGCTTAGAAATCATAATGTACCTGATTGCATATGTAAAGCTTCTATTGACACCTTTGTAGATACTTGAAGAAAAATAACTTTGTAGACTTGAATTATACGGTATGTAATAATTGAAAAAACAACTCGAGTCTATACGAAAAGTAAAATTGGTAAAACTTTCCTTTCCACTTGACAGATATGTTACTGCTATTATTACTATTATAGTGATTACTTAGTAAAAAAAAAAAAAAAAAAAAAGTAGACTCCGCCAATGTGAGCTTTTGAGTGATAACTTTTGCCAGAAGACACGTTGATCAATGTGGATAGAAGATTGGATATGAACGAGCCCTCCTCGGCACCCTGCATCGGACATTCGAGCGGTGAAATAAAATCAATAATTTGCTCTTGGGATGATCTTTGGGCGATATCGAGCATGTCCAAATCGGAAATTCAGCTCGAGTTTTCGCGTACGTTTACTCATGGTATTATCGCGGTGAGGATATGGATACCGAACGGTCATCAAGATTGCTTATCTTGGCGAGACTCCAGAGGACAACGGAGCTAGTATACGCCGGAGTATAGAGTTACGGGATTCGACGGAGAAGCACGGACTTGTAGGTAGGGGGATATCAACGAAATAGACGATATATAACGCGAGAGAGGTACAAGAGAAATTGGACGTGTATGTACGATGTACTTTCTGCCTACGTAGAAGATCGTACGCGTCGTTTCTTGCCGCGCTACTCTCTGTCCTCGATCCCACTCCTTGCGTCGCCTTCCCGACTCTGGCGAAACCAGTCAAGCCGGTTTTTCATAAGTCACCACTGCTCGCTGTCTTTCCGACTCTGTTATGTGCACCGCGTCCTAGGGGCTCCGCAGCTGAGCGCATAAACTCTCGAATGCATACGTAGCTAGTTGCTTGATGCAGATACTAATATACAATGCAAACCGTGAAACGAATAGCTTATTTCCTTTGGATAGATGCATATGTACCGAGACTAATCTAAATCTCGCAAGATGAGATAATTTCATCCGGTTAAAGTGTCGGTTTTCTATATACATTGAGTTAAGGTATTAATCGAGTTGGGCCAGAAGTAGAGTTATGCTGTAAAGCGAAAGCTCTTTTCCGGTATTTCGGGGGTCGGGAGGAGAGGACACGATAGTACTGCTTGTGGCATATTACGTCCGGGGTTCTACCGTCGCGAATCTCTTCGCTCGACGTCGTCTTCTCGGATTAATTGAGGCATTAGGTTCGTTAGGCTAATTTAACGAGGTCGCTTATCCTGAGGTACTCCGGATCTCTTCTCGCCGGATACTCGTGCCATCTCTCGAGTAGGGCTTAACGTGTACTGCCCGCGGGCATTATTGAAACTTGCGAGAGCCAGTTAAACTTGCCAGTCCCTACGATACTGCAAACTCGAAAATCTATTATAAATCTTTCAACATTTTTCGCTAGCTCTTGTCAACACAACTTCTCCGATACTTCATTTTAAGACTATCGCGTAACGTCTTTTCTCAGTGCGAGAAACAAGCGAGTTTCGGCTACTCTCAGAGCGGCATTCAATACTATTTTACCTTTATTTGTTAAACGAATTAACTCTTGTTCTATGTAACAACCACGATTTACAAAAGGGCTGTCTTTTTCCATAATTAACTAATCATTATGTTTTATAATTAATATTATTAATAATAGTTGGGTAATATTTGTTAATCGACATTTTTCTTCAGCTCATCCGAATGGCGCGCAATATCAATACGTAGAGCGATGCAAGGAAATGCCATGATTCCGAATTTCTGCGCTATATCCTATGTAGCGAGATCGTTATATAGGTTGGGTTTACGGTTAGTAAGAAAGAAATGAGCGAGAGCCAGATAGAGAAAGACCGGGGGTGCGAGTTAGTGAGTAAGGCTATTGGACGAGGGTACGCTTCCTTCCGCCTGAAAATTGCCAATATCCGTTTGAGAATCCTTATTCCGCGGTAGAGAGGCAGCTCTTGCCTCTCTCCAGCTTGGTTGCTTCTTACCAGCTGCAAGCCGACTCTCGGCTAGCCTCCGATCTCTGAGAGGCGATCTTGGCGGAACCTGCTAGCTGCGAGTCGTGCCCGGCTACTTCTCTGCTTCTGTTGGTGGCTTGTGAAGCTTATACCACGCTAGAGATCGCTTCAGGAAGATCTCAACTCGAACCGAGGCCGCGGTAATCCAGCGGCAGCAGCATACAAGTGTAACAAAATCTACTTCACAGTGGGATTTAACGGCTTCCCGTATGGAGTTCAAGGGACTACGGAAATTCTGACTTTTACAGCTTCGGCTGGTATAGATTGAACGTTAAGGCGCCGACCAACTAATTGTGTAACCAGGGTAGTCACTCAACCAGCAAACTCGGATAACCAGGCAAAGTCAGCATTTCCGACGTTCAGCATCGAGTCAGGCTAAACTCGAAATTAGCAGTATAATGCGCGTTTTTATTCTCTCCCTCTCCTCTATAAAGCATTAACGTATTACGATAATCATCAAAGGTTATTAATAACGAGTTATATTTTTTTTAAGCCAAATTCGTAGAGTTGGAGGTAAAATTGTTGGTTAATAGGTATTCGGTGGAAATGTTTTGTAAATTTTGTTAATTTCTTGTGTTCTTTAGAACATGGGGGACTTTGAAAAATCCGGGCGTTGATGCGTCATTCGACTCCGGGCATCTCGATTGCTCTAAATAACTCTACAATGTCCGACATAACAAAACGGAGAAAAGGAATTGGGATTTTTGGAGATTCGAAGAATCTACGTTATACTGTAATTACGTTTGGATTTGCTTAAACTACAAAAGTTATTTTCTTCATCGGCATACCTTCACAGTTGCCATTATTATTTTGAGTCCACCGACATTGAAATATACCTATTAAAAGTGTATCGATCGCACGGAGAATTTTGCTCTGAGCCGTAGCAAATAAATAAGGGAGGTAGAAAGACGTGATTCGCCAGGGGGTGTTCTGCTTTCTGCAGCTTCTCTACCAGCAGGATATCAGTATATAGAAGCCGGAGGGCTACTCGGCAGCGCGTCGTCTCGACTCCATGCCACTGCGCGCGTGCAACCACAATGACAGATATTAAGCTTCCTATTTACGTCCTAAGTCAACGAAGCGTCGAGTTTCGCTTTATTGCCAAAGTACCGGGACTCAGACGACGAGAGAGAAGATCCTGAAATTTCGCCCCTTTGTGTGCGTGTGTGACGACTCTGCAGCTCTGGTATTACAAAGATCGCGCGAGGCCAATGGGAATGGGAATAAAGGGAAAGAACATAAGAAAAAAGTGGCACGCACGCGACAAAAATGTCTGAGCGATGCGCGCGCGCTCTCATTGCTCGCGTGACAGACTCAAGTACTGCGCGAAATTGTTGGTAATTAGCGGTTATCACGAGAGAAAAGCAGCTGTCGCTATGGAATTTTCCGAGTATAACAGACGAAATTTAGATGCGGCTGTGCAGGGTAACAGAGCACCGGCAGATAGTTTAACGCAAAGAAAACAAGCCGCACATCCTGTTGCTATAAAAAGGTGTATTCGTGACGGGGCGCCAGTTGCGTCACCTGCTGCTGCATTCTCGTACTTTCAGTTTCTCACTCGCAGACGACGTTAATGTATTTCTATTGTACGACGATAAATTTCGATATCGTCGCGCTTGTCGCTTCTCGGTCACTGCAGCGACATTTTTCTCTTAACTTCTCAGATATAAGCCATAATTAGCCAGAATTTATTGCTACTTGAGTAATTAACTTGTCGCTGTTTGAATAGTCGATACCTCGGAAGGCACGAAGAATATCTCATGTACCGTGTATATATTCCGTTTTGAGATAAGCACGGGTGCTAGTCGTCATATACCTCGTCGCTTTTTCTCGGTACTCTCGTCTTGAAAGTGACTCGAGCGATCAAGAGTGATGCAGGCATCGAATTATCTTTGATAGGAACGACGTATAATAACGGTGATAGAAAGAATCGAACGAGGGTAGTCGCGGAGCTGCTGAGAGCCGGTGGCCGCACGAGGGATTTCTCGCATCGGAGTTATCCTCTTTTTCGCCAAAGATCGTCCTTGACGAGATACTCCCGGCGGAATTTCAATGCAATAGCAGCAGCTAGAGCGGCAGCGAGGAGTTACCGCGGTGGCTGTGCTCTCCGCCTCGAGCGCCCTCGTCGATATTGCATCGGGGAGCTTTGATGATCGTCCACTCGTCGCTCGTGTACCATCGGCAATCTTTGCTTCCTGCCGAATTTCTCAATCTCGCGCGCCAACGACGACTGAAAGTCGCTTTTGCCCACGTTGCTTCGAGTGACGAGCTTCACTGCAAGGGAACTAGCTATACAAGTAACAAGTAGCTGATGCTCCAGTCTCCGGCGTTGCCTCATCTCAGAGGAAATTCCCGAGTTTCCACGGCGCTCTACAACGAGAAGATATCGCTATTTTCTATATCCCGTTATCATTTCTGTGTCTCTGTGTGCAACGTCCGATAATAATCCTTCGCATATTATTTCACTAGTTTTTCTTTATCCTATTACTTTTTCAAATTCTTCTAAAGCGTAGCTTTTGCCAATTTTCTACCAAACAGCGTCCAATTTTTTCAAAATGGACGCACATACTACCGAAATCTGTGTGCCCAAATTTGATTGTTTCTTGTGGTTTTCGAGAAGATTTGCGACATAGAAAACCGTATAAAAATCGCCAATCACCGCTACTTAAATCCATGGCTTATTAACTACGGAGTGGATATTTTTGTATCGTCTTTTTTGGCAATGGTGAGAGAAAAACGATGTACAGTTGGGAAATTGGGTTTCTGGGTCTGTAAGCGCGCTGTAAATCTCAAACGAAAACGAAGAGTTTTTATGTCCGGACGAGAGCAATCGATATTTTCTACACACGGTATACGATGCCTGGTGGAAACACTAGAAAAAAGAGAAACGTTTCTTTTTTTTGTTATTCTTTCAAAAGCCAAACGTCAAACAGTCTTGATGGAACGCCCACAAAAAAAAAATTCTTCCCTCGTATTTCGATTCACCTGTGACGCCATCGCAGCTCTCGGGAATTGAAAGGAACTGTGCACGGTGCGTGTCACGCAATTCGTCACGCGTACAAAGGCTCTCTCTCTCTCTCTCTCTCTCTCTCTTTCTCCCACTGCTTAGGCTTATATTCATCCAATCTCTCAGTTGGTCGTGTGACAAAGAAAAAGATTATCGAAATGGGAGCGTGAAATATGATACGGCCTATCTTTCGCATTCTGAGAGACGGACAAAGATAGAGGCGATAGAGTGAGACAAGTGTGTTCGAGTTACTATATAGAGAGTGACTGTGGCTGAACGGGAACCAAGAGTGATTTGACAATGGGACACATTGTGGATATTATTTCTACGCACTATTAGGTCGCAACGGGGCGAAATGTCACGGGGGTGGGTAATAAAATATGCGGGCCTCTTGTCAACATTTGAGGAATTGGAAATTTCGAAAAAATCGTCGAGTTTTTTGAAAATCAGTAACCACACGTTTAGCTATGACGAATGTTATCTAAAAATATCATTGAATTTAATTGAGAAATTTTCTAGTAAAGTTTACACATTTGGTGAAGGTTACAATTAAAATTCATCCCAGCTATATTGAACATGATTGTTGATTCATATGGACACCGCGTAGGCTTGATTTTCATAGATAAATTTTGAGCAGTGTACAAATATTGGTATTACCAATTGGCTAGGAGCTATGTACGAGTGTTGAAAGCAAAATTGTGTCATGTGACCCCGCTCTCTCCTACCACAATAGGCATAGAGTAAAGCAAAGAAGCGAATGGGGGGAAACGCGGATGTCAAAATAGTGCGGAACGCATTATGAGTGTCTGCCGAATTCTCTTTGTCGAATAACAGTACAGTATATATAATACACGAGAAGACCACACACGTATAGTCGCGTATGCGTATATATTGCCCGGGAATAGTGAATGAGTGAGGCGACATTCAGAGAGAAATAAGCAAAGCGAGTGTGAATTCAACGCGTATGCTCAACTTAACCCGTGTATAACACTATAGAAATACTATGCCATGTATATATACACATAAGAGTATATGAATTATAACATTGAGTGTGTGTTCGTGGGTTTTCAGGATGCAGGGACTGCCGTGCCGAAAAGGGAGGCCCGCCCCGTCGACGCTCTTACCATCGTCGTTGCTGCTGCTGCTGCTGCTGCCTGTGTTCGTCGTAGGTCTCGCAACCCTCGCTAACGGTGAGTCACTTTTCCCAGTAGCGCCGCTACACCACCGCTCTTACTTGTGCTTCTGTGCGTATATATTACCTACGCCACTCTGTGGATTTCGTGCCTGCCGACACTGCCTTCCATAGAAAGGTTAGTGTGCTCTTGCTCGCTAGAGATCAGGGAGGGAAAAGGGAAATAGAGAGGGAGGAAAGTACCCCTTGCGAAATGCTGTGGGCACTGCCAACAACGTACGGGGGGTCGCGATAGTTCTCGTCGTGTTCGCTGGTGGTAGTGGTAATGGCGAGTTACGTGCACGCAGCGGAATGAAATTTTCGGAAGCTGCTCCCTCCCGGGAGCACCGATGGCCTCAAATGGCGCGCTCTCTTTCTCCACTCTCCTTACCGCCGGTGAGCCAACGCACACTTGACAAACATCAAGCGTTCTCCGTTAATTTTTCTACTTTTTTTTTTTTTTTCACCCGTTATTCTATTGCCAATAAGTATCAAACACCGTTTATTACGATGTATCTTATGTAAACACTTATTTTTTTTCTAAAGCAAATATCGTAACTCCTTGCTATAGAGCGTATACTATCACTCGACAACAATAAAGATTCTATTCTATTTTCTTTTTAAAAATCGTCAGAGTTGAACCGATCGAGGTTATGGAGTAAAAAATTTTAATCATGAGCAATTATATGATATACCGGCTATTGTATTTCAAAATAAAACGTGACTTTTCTTGAAAGAAACAATAATCTTAAAAAATCAGTTTTATCAGGTCGATATGATTATTTAAAACAATTAATTGAAAACCGGATATAAAAATACAACTTTCTTTTTTGTCACTTGCCGTTTTCGAGATACATCGACTTAAAAAAAAAAAATCACACACTGTATTCTCAAGTAGTACTGAATTCTGGTTAATTATGAAAAATATCTGATAGGGTTGGAAAAAAGTGGCTGAATTGACAGAGAATATCTCATATATGTTAGGAAAGTACGTGACGGAGCTTGCCTTTATCCCTACTTTACAGGACATTCAACGTCGCGTTATATATATATATATATATTAGAGACTAGTATGGCAGTGTAGGTGTCCTGTCTGGCTATGCCCGGGCCACGTGGTTGTCATGCCTCTACAATGCACACCGAGGATTCTCTCGTTCCATCAGCTTATCTCACTTGGAGCGTAACGAGCAGCACCCTTTTTTCTAATTTAAAACTCATAATAGACTGCACGACTGCGGGTCCAACAAGATTTCATTCATCGAGTCTCTCGTTCCTTCACTCGTTCATTCATTCATTCATTCATCAACGTATACATGTACTTGGTTTACACCCATTCATTTGTCAGGGTTCTTTCCCTGTCTTTGCTTTTCGCACAGATGACACAGTGCGCCAGTGGCGACGCCCTCTTAGTCTCTCGCTCCTGAAACAAAGTGGCTTCGCTTTATAGGATCGTTTGGGGATCTGGTGTCCGATATATATACCAGAGGGTAGACTGAAAATCGGGAGGGATATTGTGTAACGTATAGCTCGAAGGATCTTGGGACACTAAGCGCGTACAAGGGACAGAGACAGTAAGAGTATCTTGTGGGTTAACCTGACACGAGGTGGAGAGAGACGCTTAAAAGTCCACACCCGTCACGCGCCCTTATTTGCCTGAAAAGGCGTGCACAGGCAGCCGCCAGCCAGACCGGGGTTGATCGCCCACACGGCGACCACCCTTCCGGGAGGGTGAACTACGAGTGTGCGATGTAGATAGGCGAATAATCTTGCGAACCGACGACGGACCGATTTGTCTCTCTCTTTCTCGAGCAAGGACATAAGGATGGAAAAGGAGCCGACACAACGTCAGACCAGGCATAACACTCCTCGTAGTTTTAGACCGCGCGTACTCACAGCCGCTCGATTTGTTCCACGTCTGATCGCGGCGACATGACACGCACGAAAATTTACGCCTCGACTGAATACACGACGACGTGACAACGATCCCGGCTGTGAAATATCGATTTGCCAGGTTCTCCCTATTTTTCATATTGCTTCTTTTTCTTTTTCTTTTTCTTTTCTAAATCGATGCCTTCGCGGGCTTATTGAAAATTCGTCGATGGCTACAGCTTTCGGTAGAATTGTATAGCTGTTACTTAACCGGAGTGTATATTGTAAACATCTCGTATACGGGAGAAGTTTTCAAATCATAACTCTTTCGGTCATAGAATGTCAGTTAAGTGTCCACTGAATTTTACAAACGTATTCCATTATTTTGATGAAAAACTATTTACACGACCGAGTGTTGAACTAATTTTGGCATCCGTTAGGCCGTGTATAACCTCTAGCGGTGAGCGTCACGGATTTTTCTACATGTTCTGAAAGTGTTTCGTGCTGCACGTCCAACAATCAGGAGGATAAAAAAGAGCTAAAGGTACCGTGCGAGTGGCCTTGCCATCCCACGGGAAATTCTAATCCACGAATCTCTCGCACGCTATGAAAATGATAGCACTCTCTCCCTGAGACTATGGCTGGCGTGATTCGAATGGATGACGAGAAAGATTTTTCCAAGGGTCGCTGTGTACAAATCAAACAGGGAAAAATATATAGCTGTGTGTTGAATATACGAAAAGAAATAATCACGAGAATCACCAGGATGATTCAACTGAGTATCATTGAATTCAGAGTGTCGTCGAGTAGCGAGATACTATACAACTCGACGCTATACATTTATTCCCTACCAAAGCGAATTTACGTTTCGGATGCTGCTAGGAAGAAGGACTTGCACAGGTGTGTCTTGAAATATCTCGTATATAGTCGGGTGTGGGGCGAAAATTATTATTTCTTCCTCTCCCACCAGTTGAAACTTTAGTTTTCGACTTGAGGAAACTCACATTTTTCGTAGAGTCCGCGTTCGAATTGTATAGGATGACGGCTAAAATTGAAATATGACACCAATTGGTTCGATATTGACTTACCGAAGTAAGTGATTATAGAGCGGTACTGAATGCGTATTTCATTAGCTCTCGTACAGGCTGCATATAGTATAGCATACCGTGCTATACTATGCAGCCAACAAGTGTATACAGAATACTCCATATTCACTTGTGGAGTATTCCTCGCTCAGGCCACTTTCATTCTCGTTGAGTGGTGTGGTGGACTCGAAGAACTGCTGTAAGCACGTATTTCCAACGTAGCCCACAAGCAGCAATTCGCTCCTCTAAATTTCTGTGTGCAGTCCGAGAAGAGAAAATCCATGTGAGTGAGTGTATGAGTGCAGCTATGAGTGCATCAACTATGAATGTACGAGTATAGATGTATGTAAGTATGCGCGAGTGTGAGCGTTAGTGCGAGTATGGGGTTGTTGGATTGTGCAAGGGTGCGGTTGTATGCCCGGCGACGACGACGACGACGACGTGAGACCGGGAGCGACCAGCAGAGATATTAGCGATTCCGGTGGTGTCCCGACGGCCCGGAGAGTACCTTGTACTATTGCCATAGCTGCCGGTCGCCCCGTTTTCTCTTCTTGGTTCTGCTCGTCGCAGCCCCAGCTTCACCAGCAGTCAAGTTCCTCCTTGCGTTACGAAAAAGCCCCGGCTTCTCTCTTCGAGCTGACTTCT
>OZ024689.1:33290394-33463970 GCA_964016905.1 Perithous albicinctus
ATTTACGGATATATCGTGCTGTGTATATTACAGAAGGAAAATGCTACTCGTACGTTCAATTAACGATAACGCGCCCAAATCTAAATATCCAACGACCTGCCTGCGACCAAAATTTCTCAAATTAAATATGTTTTCGAATGTACCTGCCCGTATTTCTGTATGTACGGTGCTGTGTAATTTATAGACAAAAAATCAAATATGTCGATTTACCGGTTTCTGTCATTATGGATAACTGGCCCAAATCTGAATATCCATCGACCTGCCAATGACCCAAACCCTCCAAATTAAATATACTTCCGAATCACACCCCCATATTTACGCATATATCGTGCTGTATTTATTACAAAGGACGAATGCTACTCGTATATTCAATTAACGATAACGTGCCCAAATCTAAATATCCAACGACCTGTCTATGACCAAAATTTTTCAAATTAAACATATTTTCGAATGTATAGGCCCGTATTTCTGTATGTACGGTGCTGTGTAATTTATAGAGGAAAAATCAAATATGTCGATTTACCCGTTTCTATCTTTATGGATAACTGGCCCAAATCTGAATATCCATCGACCTGCCGATGACTGAAATTCTCCAAATTGAATATACTTCCGAATCTAAACACCCATATTTTGGAAAAAAATTAATTGTCGGACAGCCACTAAGGCGCTAAATTATACAAATGTTGCCATTATTCGCATATATCTCTTATATCACGATAACTAGAATATTTCCAAAAAGACCAAAAAACGTCAAATTCTGTCCTCTATTCGAATCAAAAATAAAAATTTAGGTTCCACCTGCAAATACCGATGATACGTCACAGGTTCGTTTAACCCGTTTCTATCATTATGGAGAACTAGTCCAAATCTGAATATCCATCGACCTGCCCATGGCCAAAAATTTACAAATTAAATTTCCTTTCAATTGTACATGCCCGTATTTTTGTGTGTATGATGTTGTCTAAATTCCAAATAAAGAACCATATTTCGTTTTGCCCGCTTCTATCATTATGCATAACTGGCCCAAATCTGAATATCCACGAACCCGCCAAAGACTAAAATCTCCTAAATTAAATATACTTTCGAATCTACATGCCCATATTTACGGATATATCGTGCTGTGTATATTACAGAAGGAAAATGCTACTCGTACGTTCAATTAACGATAACGCGCCCAAATCTAAATATCCAACGACCTGCCTGCGACCAAAATTTCTCAAATTAAATATGTTTTCGAATGTACCTGCCCGTATTTCTGTATGTACGGTGCTGTGTAATTTATAGACAAAAAATCAAATATGTCGATTTACCGGTTTCTGTCATTATGGATAACTGGCCCAAATCTGAATATCCATCGACCTGCCAATGACGCAAACCCTCCAAATTAAATATACTTCCGAATCTACACCCCCATATTTACGCATATATCGTGCTGTATTTATTACAAAGGACGAATGCTACTCGTATATTCAATTAACGATAACGTGCCCAAATCTAAATATCCAACGACCTGTCTATGACCAAAATTTTTCAAATTAAACATATTTTCGAATGTATAGGCCCGTATTTCTGTATGTACGGTGCTGTGTAATTTATAGAGGAAAAATCAAATATGTCGATTTACCCGTTTCTATCTTTATGGATAACTGGCCCAAATCTGAATATCCATCGACCTGCCGATGACTGAAATTCTCCAAATTGAATATACTTCCGAATCTAT
Source organism: Perithous albicinctus (assembly GCA_964016905.1). Classification (NCBI taxonomy): domain Eukaryota; kingdom Metazoa; phylum Arthropoda; class Insecta; order Hymenoptera; family Ichneumonidae; genus Perithous; species Perithous albicinctus. Next base: position 33,292,115 of record OZ024689.1, read on the forward strand.
ATGCCCGTATTTTGGAAAAAAATTAATTGTTCGACAAGCCACTGAGGCTCTAAATTACACAAATGTTGCCATTATTCGCATATATCGCTTATGTCACGATAGCTAGAATATTGCCAAAAAGTCTAAAAAACGCCAAATTCTGTCCTCTATCCGAATCAAAAATAAAAATTTAGGTTCCACCTGCAAATACCGATGATACGTCACAGGTTCGTTTAACCCGTTTCTATCATTATGGAGAACTAGTCCAAATCTGAATATCCATCGACCTGCCCATGGCCAAAAATTTACAAATTAAATTTCCTTTCAATTGCACATGCCCGTATTTTTGTGTGTATGATGTTGTCTAAATTCCAAATAAAGAACCATATTTCGTTTTGCCCGCTTCTATCATTATGCATAACTGGCCCAAATCTGAATATCCACGAACCTGCCAAAGACTAAAATCTCCTAAATTAAATATACTTTCGAATCTACATGCCCATATTTACGGATATATCGTGCTGTGTATATTACAGAAGGAAAATGCTACTCGTACGTTCAATTAACGATAACGCGCCCAAATCTAAATATCCAACGACCTGCCTGCGACCAAAATTTCTCAAATTAAATATGTTTTCGAATGTACCTGCCCGTATTTCTGTATGTACGGTGCTGTGTAATTTATAGACAAAAAATCAAATATGTCGATTTACCCGTTTCTGTCATTATGGATAACTGGCCCAAATCTGAATATCCATCGACCTAAAGAACCTAAAGTACCTGAAAAAATAAAAATAAAAAAATAAAGAACCTAAACTAAAGAACCTAACCTAACCTAACCGAACTAACCTAATGAACCTAAAGAACCTAAGGGACCGAGAGAACCGAACCTAACGATCGTAAAGATATCGAGCGATAGAAAAGTTGCATCATATATCGTGCTGTATTTATTACAACGGATGAATGCTACTCGTATATTCAATTAACGATAACGTGCCCAAATCTAAATATCCAACGACCTGTCTACGACCAAAATTTCTCAAATTAAACATATTTTCAAACGTATATGTCCGTATTTCTGTATGTACGGTGCTGTGTAATTTATAGAGGAAAAATCAAATACTTCGATTTACCGGTTTTTCTAACTATGGATAACTAGCTCAAATTTGAATATCCATCGACCTGCCGATGACTGAAATTCTCCAAATTGAATATACTTCCGAATCTATATGCCCGTATTTTGGAAAAAAATTAATTGTTCGACAAGCCACGGAGGCTCTAAATTACACAAATGTTGCCATTATTCGCATATATCGCTTATATCACGATAGCTAGAATATTTCCAAAAAGTCTAAAAAACGCCAAATTCTGTCCTCTATCCGAATCAAAAATAAAAATTTAGGTTCCACCTGCAAATACCGATGATACGTCACAGGTTCGTTTAACTGGATAACTGCTCCAAATCTGAATATCCATCGACCAGCCAAAGACTAAAATCTCCCAAATTAAATATGTTACGTCGGATATAACAAAAATAATATGCCCTGTTTTTTACCTTAGTAAGTAATTGATCAGGGATGCGTGCGATACGATTTCATTTTCTACTGAGTTTACTGTTTTATTTTCGGGTTTCCTTTTCGAAATAGAAATTATATCTGGTATCGTTTTTTCGAATGTATTTACTCTTCAAAAATTTAATAGTAAAATCTATTTTCTTCAACTCCCAAAGGTCAAAATTAGGGATAATATTGTTTGCTTCTAGATGTTCAATGGTAAAATAAGCTTGGACTTGTTGTTTTTTAATGGGATAAGGAATGCCTTGGTGTTGAGCTACGATTTTTCTAAGTTGGTATTTTCTCTCATCGCGACGTTGTTTTCCCATCTGAATAATATAGATAATAATTTGATTAAAAAGAAATATGATACTTACAATTTCTGAGTCTTGAATTTAGAATTTGTTATGACTCCGCTCTACCGCGTACAGGAAGTTGTTATTCAAGTTAAACACTTGCTACATAACCGCATTCGTTAACTGCTTTAAAATGGATCTGTGTGCGAAAAAAAGCGTCAGTCTTTGAGAGAAACGTTTGCAACCATCTGCATACGTTTCGAGTTAAAAAGTAAGGAACAGGAACGTTTGCAACCAGTTTCCATACGCTGCGAGTATTTGATTAAAGGAATAGAAACAATGCGACCGTACTGCATTGGTTCTGAGTTTTTAGGAATAGGGATGGGATAAATGCAACAACCAGACTTCATTCATTCCGACAAAGGTGTAGACGAAGAAACTGCACTTATATCAACTTTGGTTAGAGATGTTATCTTGAAGATCAGAAAAATATGACTGACTAAAATACAAAAATTGCGATCTTAAATACTACTACAATCATCTTCTTGGGCAAGATTACGATATCTCCGACCCCAGGATTTCAAGCTTGTTTCTGGTAATACTTTTCATAGGGAAGAAAAAAGTTCATATCAACTATGATACTATCTGCTTTAGTTTCCAAGATATTTAATTTTTAAGATTTTAATACGGTGTCAAAAATGGGCAGGATTACGATTTTCGGGGCGCCAGGATTTCACCATGGATTTATCATTCTTGGACCGAGACACAACAACAACGACAACAACAACAACAACAACAACAACAACAACAACAACAACAACAACAACAACAACAACAACAATATTAATAGTAATTGGTAGGGGGTTGGGGGGGCTTCGCCACCCCACCCCCCCGCCAAGGGCTCCATCGACTGCTTTTCGCAATCTTTCATCGATATATTATGGTCCAATGGTCAAATTGAGAGGCCGGAAATATCGTAATCTCGCCCAGTGGTCAAATTGAGGGGCCGGAAACATTGTAATCTCGCCTCCAAATTGAATATACTTACGAATCTACACGCCCATATCTACGGATATATCGTGCTGTATTTTTTACAAAGGATGAATAATACTCGTATATCCAACTAACGATAACGCGCCCAAATCTAAATATCCAACGACCTACCTACGACCAAAATTTCTCAAATTAAATATACTTTCGAATGTATATGCCCGTATTTCTGTATGTACGGTGCTGTGTCATTTATTGAGGAAAAATCAAATAAGTCGATTTACCCATTTCTATCACTATGGATAACTAGCCCAAATTTGAATATCCATTGACCTTCCAATGACTGAAATGTTCCAAATTGAATATACTTTCGAATGTACACGCCCATATTTACGGATATATCGTGCTTTATTTATTACAGAAGAAAATACGACTAGTATTGTCAATTAACTATAACGTGCCCAAATCTAAATATCCAACGACCTGTCTACAACGAAAATTTCTCAAATTAATGACACTTTCGAATGTACATGCCCGTAATACTGTATGTATGGTGCTCGCAGTTTTAACGTCAGCGAAACAGAAAATTAGCATAATACAAAAATTTCACGAAATATCATTGTTTTTCTCGCGCGTCAAGAAATCTAATCGTATATTAGTTAAATTTAATTTTCCACTGAAAATCAATTTTTTGTGGGATAAAAACCGGAAAAATGACGATTGCATGCCCCCACCAGTTTCAATCGAAAGATTATTTAAAATCAAATTTTTTTGTAAAATAAAAAAAAAATCGATCGTCGGACATGTCTCTAAAACCTAAAGAACCTAAAGAGAACCTAAAGAACCTAAAGAACCTAAAGAACCTAAAGAGAACCTAAAGAACCTAAAGAACCTAAAGAACCTAAAGAACCTAAAGAACCTAAAGAACCTAAAGAGAACCTAAAGAACCTAAAGAACCTAAAGAACCTAAAGAACCTAAAAGAACCTAAAGAACCTAAAGAACCTAAAGAACCTAAAGAACCTAAAGAACCTAAAGAACCTAAAGAACCTAAAGAACCTAAAGAACCTAAAGAACCTAAAGAACCTAAAGAACCTAAAAGAACCTAAAGAACCTAAAGAACCTAAAGAACCTAAAGAACCTAAAGAACCTAAAGAACCTAAAGAACCTAAAGAACCTAAAGAACCTAAAGAACCTAAAGAACCTAAAGAACCTAAAGAACCTAAAGAACCTAAAGAACCTAAAGAACCTAAAGAACCTAAAGAACCTAAAGAACCTAAAGAACCTAAAGAACCTAAAGAACCTAAAGAACCTAAAGAACCTGAATTTCTTTAGGTTCTTTAGGTTCTCTTTAGGTTCTTCAGGTACTGTGCAATAATGTTCTTTCGGTTCTCTTTAGGTTCTTCCTTTCTCTCCATTTAAGTTCTCTTAAGATGCTTCAGGTTCTCTTCGCATTTGGGTTATTTAGGTTCTTTTCAGGTTCTGCCTCCATTTTCAGCAATTAGGTTCTTTAGGTTTTGTGCATTTCATTCTTTAGCTTCTTCAAGTTGTCTCCTTTTTCTTCATTTAGTATCTTTAAATTCTACACATTTAGGTTCTGTGCCGCTTTCGGCGTTTTGCCGCATTTAGATTGGTGCTGGTTTTACAATTTTACCGCATTTAGGTTATTTAACTTGGACAAATCTGATGAAACTTCGCAAAATTTTACAAAAATTGGCAATACTTGGTATAAGGGTAGCTCGCTCCCAAGATTACTATTAATTGATTAATTAATTAAGCGTGCACGCACATTCACACTGCGCTGTCTCTCTCACTGTCTCGTTCTCGAACTCTTGCTCGGTCTCGCGACGACTCGCGACTGACGGCCGCGGGCCGCTCCGTGATTAACAAACGACGACGTTGACGGCGCGGTGGCGTAACAGCGCATAACCGCTTTCTCTATCGCGCGTCTACGTCACCTCACGCGCGCGCGTTTCACTCGACTCCCCGCGTGTGCGGAGACTCTACGCCCAATCTTCTCACACGTACAGGCGAATCAGACAAAGCTTTTAGCTATTTAGCTTTAACTAAAATATTTCAATTGAGCTAATGCCAGATCAGTTGGTATTATTTAATACATGTAATCTATAACCATCTTATTTAACAATTATAAGTTGTTATATGGTCACCACTTCTTAATGTCTCAAAACTCTGAGGTCGCGAAGAGTCTCGTAACTCGTTAAAACCAGAAACATTGGAACATTTCTTAAATGAATGCCCACTGTATGAATCAGTTAGAACACAATATCTGCCTAGTGCAAGCCCTTTGATCGCTTTGGATGAACTGAACGAGTTACAAGCACGGAATCTTGCGTTATTTGTGTTAACATCCTGTAAATTACGGGCATTCGTCCTAAATTTATAATCCTTTAAATATAAGAAAAATATGAAACAGCGTAAATATATGATTTGTATTAGTTGATAAATGTAATGACAATAAGGAAACGATCTCGTGTAAAAAATTAGACTTTAAGCTAAAATAATTGAGTTAAGAATATTCATGTATAAGCATACGAATGTACATATCATCGATCCTCTTTGTAACAGGTGCAAACCTCTAAACAAATAAATTTGATTGATTGTACAATACATATAAGAAAATTGTCCTGTAACCAAACGTTTCGAATAATTGGCGGCATAGTCGTCAACTCCCTCTATAGGCAGTCACACCTGACGCCGATAGCGCCATTCACGCACATTCACGTCCCGATTAAATAAATAATACGAGCAACATATTTTTATCAAAAAATACGTAATCCGAGAGTAGAAAAATTTCGTTTATTTGAAAAATATGGAAAATGTATTTTAGATCGTTACCATTGGACCGTATGAGGCAGCCCATCGTTTCAAGTAAGCATAGACATATCTGTGTGGTGGTAACACGACATTTTCTTTAGGTTAGTCGAGATTTCGAGACTACGCACAAGAGTAGCAAAAAGTTGTTTGTTAATTTAATTAATCGACGTTAAATTCGATATTACTAGTTAATAATCGCAAATTGAAAACGGCTATTTCACATCAACTTATCCATCGCTCCGAATAACAAATAACTTACCCAAAGAACGTAAAATCTTTCTGGAACATGTATCAAGTATTTCTCCCCTATCGTTCTTTCTATTATTTCTCTACTCTCAATTTTAATGTCAAGTAATTGCCCTTGCGACTTTTTACCAACCAAAGAATAACTGAAATTCAAGTGTCAAAAACAAATCAACTCCAAACTCATTATTAGACATTGATTTGTAATTTAACATCTAAAGTTTAATTGTAGTTGAATTTTTATGAAATCTGACTAGTTTGCGACAGCTGTATTTTTTAATCGACCTTTAATATGCATTGAAAAAAAAAATCTCTCGATTCGACTAGCACTGATTAATTGAAATTTTGCTCTAATAAATTTGTTGGATTTTTTAGTTGAATATCTATAAAACAACTTGTATCTTCTGATCTGGAATGAACCAGGAATATCGGTTCAACTTAGATATCTGTATTGCACCGATAAACCTGTTGGACTTAATTTGGAGCCAATTGAGAATTAGGACATTAACATTAGGAGGTTATTAGATTTTAGGAAGTTTACTGAACATTCTTGATACGGCAATTGCGGAGGGATATCAAAAACCAACTCTATATATATATATATATATATATATATGTATTTTGTGAATTGAAACAAGTTATTTTTATTCTTTTATTCGCCACATGATTCATTGCATAATCGGCGTGAGATGCATTTATGCCTAGAGCCGGAAGGCTTGTGCATAATTCCCTATGTTGAAGTTTTAATTTTCAATGTTTCCATGTTATTACAGTGTAAATACTCTTAATGCCTACTTGGAGTTAAATTCATTAGGAGATTGTTTAAATATGGGATCACAGTTGATCTTGACAAGTATAGATATTTACATCTGTATCTTAGCTCCAGTATGAGCAATCTTTCAAGGAAAATATGCAAATGAACATTATTATAGAGAATTTAGCTATTACTGTAAATACCAAAGACTATAAATAAGAAAGCACTGAAAACAATAAATATATACATATTGTATAACTAAAGGCGGTATGTAAGAAAAAGAAAAACAAGTGAAATAAGAAAGTATCGGTGAGCTATGTCAATTGAAATTATTATTTAGTAATATTACCAACCTAAATCATGCTCAACCTCCAATGTGAGAAAACATTTTTGAAATTCTCTTAAAATATTAAATAATTTGCCCTGTCGAATTTCAATTTATGAGAGTCATGGGAATAAAAAATGTTTATCTTAGAGAATACTCATCGGAATAGCGTATCAAAGTTACAACTCACGGTTGGAGTAAGAAATTCTGACATTACATTGGCTAATCTCCCGATAGTATTGACATATAACAAGCATCCCAATGAGATTGGCACATTCCTCTATTGTAAAGAAACATTATTTATTTCTTTCTGACATTTGTAAATTTTATTCGTAGGTTTGTTCGAACAGGACCTCTTACTATTTTTAAATAATAAATCTCTACAAGATGTATATTTTTTTCAGAAACTTGAGATCTATGTGATAATCAAACTAATAATAATAATAATAATAATAAAGTAATAAAGTGATAAATAAATGCCACAGTAAGAATATCATATTAATTGACAGTTGCGCAGGAGCTCAAACTCAAGATTGTGCACCATTAACAAAACTTAATTATCTTACATGAAAACTATTATTAGTAACATTGCTAAAACCCTTGTTGCATACAAAATTACAATTATTATTATTACTTGTCACCAAGTTTTTTCACTTGAGATACAGAGTTTTTGGCAAGTACAATGGCTAACAGAGGAAAAAAATGAATTTGTCTTGACTTTGTTTAATTCTTTTAACGCCCACGTAAAATTACAAGTTTTCTCTCAAGAGATTTTTTTCTCGAAAAAAAGATACAGCATTTTATCAAATGAATGACATTTTTTCGACTAGTATATACAAAATTAATTGTACGATAGATAGGAATTTTGCTGAGTTCCCAGTAATTTTCGTATCAATTGCCATTTGGAAGAAATGAATATCTGAAATTGTGTTTGCTCTACCAATTTGCAGGTAGTCTTGTGAAAAAAAATCTGTATAACGATTTGGAGCGGTTGTGATCTGATTGAGAGGGAGAGAGAGAGAGAGAGAGAGAGAGAGAAAGAGAGAGATAACGAAAGGCGCCGTGAACGTGGAATCTCTGTCGTAAATACCGGCTAAAAATGATAGAGAAGATAGCCGCGCCACTGTCACACTACAAGAAAATCCTCAAGGAATTTCCTCGCAACATGTTGTTCTGCTTTGCTTACGGTTCGGGGGCTTTTAAGCAGAAGAGCGATCCAACCAAGAATATGCTCGATCTCGTCTTCGTCGTCCGTAATTCAAACCGATGGCACGCTGAAAACATGCGTCGAAATCCGAAGCATTACGCTCATCCTATGAGATTTCTTGGTCACAAAGCAGTGACGAATCTTCAAGAGAGCTGGGGCGCTAACATCTACTACAATACACTGATAAAATCAAGTGAGGAGGGCCGTCTCATTAAGTACGGAGTTGTATCGGAATTTGCTCTGGTGGAGGACTTGCTGGATTGGAAGGTTCTATATCTCGCGGGACGACTTCACAAACCAGTTCAAGTTTTGGTCGAGCCCGATGAGAATTCACAATTAAGAACGGCCCTCGTGCAAAACCTTCATTCGGCCGTGCACGCGGCGATGCTCTTACTGCCGGAACACTTTACGGAGACAGATTTGTACAAAGTTATCGCCGGTTTGTCCTACACAGGGGATTTTCGAATGACTTTCGGAGAAGACAAGAACAAAGTTAACAACATCGTTTTGCCTCAGATAGAGAGCTTCAGGGAATTGTACGCACCTGTTTTGAAGCATTTCGACAAGTATATCGAAATACCGAAGACGGAAGCGGCGGCGGCGGCGGACACGATAATGTGTCACCAAGATACTAGTCCCGCTGCCCGTATATTTCACTTAAATCAGTTGCCGAGAAATCCTCAGGTCAAACTGGTCAGAGCTTGGTCCCAGGGACCGAGATCCAAAGATACGGAAGACTGCCTACGAGCTATCGCGCACGATCCCGACTGCAGCCAACTACTTGAACACAGTCTTGACGAAATTGTATGGCAGTCGAGTGTCTCGCAGAGTCTTAAAGGAATTCTTACTGCGGGTCTAGTGAAATCGGTTAAATACGGTGCCGCCAAAATCATGAAAATGATATCGTCAGATAGCAAACAAGAATTAATCAATAAACTACCGAGTGCTCAACGGAACCCAATTCAATTAGATAAAATAGATAAAGTCGACGACGACAATCTTGTGGATACCGGTGCGAAGAAAATCTCGGTGAAAAAAGACACTCAAGGACAGTAGAATTTATGCAGTTTTCGCATTTATTGTATTTTATTGTACAAAGTATAACAATCTTTATCAGTGAATAAAGTCTGTCTATTGAAAGACTATTTTGTCTGATGATACAGAAAAGAGCTTAGAAAAGTCATTTATGTCCATACAATATTTACGAGGATGAGGAGAAAGGGATTGTTATGTAAACAAGCCTGAAAATGGAATTTCACATGTTGGTTATTCAATAAAAACTTGTTTTTCGTTAATATTTGCTTGACAGTATTCCAATTTAGTACGTAGCTGTTTTTCAGGACACTAATTACAAATCTATACTCGATATTCATTAATTCAAAATGCCGCTTCCAAAAAGTAATATCACTTTGGTTATGACACACGCGTGTGTGTGTGCGTGTGTGTGTGTGGCTTGAGAAATCCGAAATGTCCGATCTTGTTAATTCTTTTTTCTACAGCTATATTTTTTCTACCTAAAAAAGATGTGAAATATCATGAAAGTGCTTAAACAAAATATGTGTTTGTTAATTTGAGATCTCGTCAAGTCGCTGAGAAATACGGAAATTATTTCTAATTATCATCTCTTGTTGATTATAGATCCATTTATTTTTCAGTGTCTGGCTAGATTATGACGACAATGGACTCGGACTCGGAAAGTCAGGACAGTGACGAGGGGCGGCGATTCAGGTTCGAAGCAACACGTAAGGACTCTATAGTGGGTTTACATTCAAGAAAGCGAGCATCATCGCCTTCAAGAACAGACACGAGACGAAGATCGCGATCTTCGGTTGATCCAAATGACCGTGATCGTAGGAACGTTGAGAGGGGAAGGCAAGAGAATAATAAAAAAATATCCCGAAGCAGTTCAGACGCAAAGAAGCCTTCTAGAGGTGGTTCGAGATACAACGACGGTAAAGAATCGAGAAATCCGTCCAATTCATCGTCGTCGAATCACAAGGAATCAAGAGTCTTCCGCGAATCACCGTTTAAAAGTTGGCGAAATGATTCGAGAGCCCGAGAACGAGATAGACGACATTCGAGGCAGCGTTCGAGGGATCCAAGTTTCGACGATAAACAAGTCGATAAATACACAAATAAATACGGCGTTCGAAAGAGACGGCATTCGAGAGAACCAAGTCGCGAATGGTCGTACCAATGTAATAAACGAAAATCCGAGGTCACGAACCAAGCGAATAAAATTGAACCCACGAGAAAGACATCGAGAAAAAATGACGAGGTAAAATGCCGAAATAGAGATATCGATAGAAGCATAGAAGAAACGAATATCAATAGCGAAACAGAATCGAATTCTCGAGCGTCGTCGCCATCTACAACGACAGAGTGCAAAGATCTCAATTTGTCGGATTTCGACATTGTCTCTGACATAGAAGAATATTCTCCGAACAATTCAATCTCAAGGCAAAGGACTGAAGAATTAACGGCAACTCGTGCCGAGAATTCGCTATCGTACGACTCTCATTCGGAAATAAAGAAACGAGTATCAAAACAACAGTACGAACGGCTTTTAAAACGACAGGCGGTGAAGAATCGTCGTAATGTCGAAGAGTTACACAAGCTAACAGCGGAGAACGGCGGCTGTGCACCCGGTACCAGTAACAATAATAGTACCTCATTAGACGCCGCGGTAGCGACGTCGACAGTTACTCAGCCGCCTGCTACTGTAACGGGTCATTCGAGTGTATGTCGAAAAGTCGAAACGAGCAAATGGCACAAGAATGACAACGACGAAAATCAATTGGATTCGGACAATTCGCGATCGAACCGTTCAACGTATGGGCCAATATTGCCACCGAATATTGACAATACTCCGGGCTCTCGTCGTGATCGAAGTAATGAGACACAAGAAAAGTTTGTACCTCGTGTTATCGGACCAACTCTGCCAGATCACTTACGACAATGTATCAGTGGTGGCGAAGCTGACGTTCAAGACACTTTCGGGCCCGCTCTACCGCCACATTTCGATCAACATAAATCCGATCAAGATTCTGAAGATGAATCTACGGGTTCGCTGATTTTCGCTGCTAGTGCGTCTGAGAGAGACGCTTCTGCCGCTGTAAAACACGCACAATCTCAAATGGATGATGACGATACGATGGGTCCTTTGCCTTCTGATCACCCTGCACTAGAAAATGATCTTGTTCACCGACATTTGGAGCTTAGAGCACGACGCCTCAAGGCGCAACTCGCTGCATGTGTAAGTTACATAATTACCTTCGAGGGTCTTATTTATTTTACGATTGTCACATTGAGATTTACCATGTTCCTTGAAATATCCCAAGCACTATGAAATCGAACGTCTACTACTTTATTTCTATAAGAATCCAGAAAATAAATTTCCGGCGAAAAGGAATTGTCAACAAACAAACAAAATTTTATACAAATAGTGTCAACTAAAAAGACCAAGGTTTTCCGGCCAACATACGTATTAAAACGTAGCTGCCGGTTGGACGATATTCTTGTTTTTTTGTTTTTTTGTTTTTTCAATGCACAATTCAAAGCACCATTCATATGTTCACGGATCCTGGTCATTATGAAAACTATACTACGTCCAACATACTATCCAAGATGAGGAACAATATTAAGCTATCTTCTCAACTAATCGAATATCCCCGGAATTATTACAACCTAATTATTATTTGTTATCTGTTAAGTTACAATTGTGAAATATTTAAATTTTTTCTTTGCTCCATTGAGCACAGGTTTTCAGTGAATCCTCCGTAAAATGTTAAAACTATGAAATAGATATTATGTTAGCAATTAATTCTTTGTTTTATCGAACCCGTTAGTAACGCTGAGCTTATAATATGATGGTTTTATTTGACTTGAAAGCTGAATAAAAGTTGGCAACGGAGAGGTCGAAAAGTGAATTTAAACTTTGGTCGACGATTCCAGATAAATGATGAGGCATACACTATTTTCTATTCTGCCTTTTTCTAGGATAACCAAGATGAGAAGAAGCGCGAAGAATGGATGATCGAATTACCTCTACCGCAAACAGCCCATCTTGGTCTCGGGCCTCGGAAATTTCGAATTCGTCCAGCTCCCGATTTCACCGACAGATCTTCTTGGACTGACACGCCAGCTGATAAGGCTCGCAAACGGATGGAAAAGGTTTGCCTCTCCACTTAAGGTCATGCTCGCTGTGACACGTTTGATTGCGTTTTTTCTTTTCACCAGCTTGAAAACAAGAATATCGATAGTGAGCCTGTGAGAAGTCGAGAGGAAGATGCCATCAACGTCAGAAACGAGACTGAAAAATCGAAAAAGCGGCAAAAATCCTTGCTGGAATTACACCAGAAAAAGATAGAAAAAAAGAAGAAGGTGAGAATCGATGAGACACATTTTTTTTTTTTTTTATATATATTTCATATATTTTATTCGTATTTCAATATTGATAAGATGCGCCACAGAATGTTACGATAGAAACGTTCTAGTTCCACCAACTCTTTCTTGTTACTTAACTGGATTAACAAAAATTCTTGAATGAAAAATGATTTTTTTGTTGGACTAACAACTAGTTTTATTAGGTATTTTGAAAAATTATTTCAAAACAATACAGCACTTGGATGTTATAAATTATTTTTTAACTGCAGTACATCTGTGAAATCGAACGAGTTTTCTGAATCGAAAGATTCATTGTTATTACATTATTTATTTCGTAATAATGTTAATTATCATTATTTTATAGAAGGAAGAAAAAGAAGCGAAAAAGATCGGAAAAACGCTCGAAAGAAGAACTTTCGATCGAGACATCGACTTACAGACAAATCGTTTTGACGAAGCTCGGAAAAAGACAATGTTCTCAAAAGCGCGCCAACTCGACGACCGCTTCTCGCGCGGAAAAATTTAAAACAGAGGTTCAAGTATATCGTCAAATATTAAAAAGAAGCGATATCTTGCGCTGTATAAATGTGAAACGTCACCAGCAGGAAGTACCACCACCGCCAGGTGTCTTGGACTTTCAAAGTCCCGTCACCTGTTTTATACAACGTAATTTGAGTAAATTCACGTATAACAAACCTTGGAATTCTTCAACATAATTAACTGGCTAATTGTATATTTACAATTACGATAAGATTGTATATTTTTTGCACAGTAAAAAAATGAGTAATTGTCAATTGCTCAGAAATACTTTTAAGCAATGAAATCCTATTATTGATTTCTGATGAAAAGTCGGCATTCATTTGTACTGCATTGATATAAATCCGTGGATATGGAACAATAATAAATAGGACATTTTTTGATGACAAATCACTTTAGTGGAGATTTGAAATTGCCTAACCGTCAATCCCAAAGCAGCGGAAAATGTGGATAAATAGAGCCGTGATATTCGTCAAGTGAATGTGGATGTCTCGTCGGGAAGCGCTGTCTTGTTAACTACACAGGTAACAAGAATAAACGATTATAAAATAGTATATATTATATATGTTATTTAAAGAATGTATCGTGTATACATTCCAAATGAAAGTAGTATATAGTATATCGTTCGATTTGAATTTGGGCCGTTTGCGATAAACGCAAAAATCTCAAAGAAAATCAACATCAAGTCATTGAAGATACATTGATTTTACATTGAATTTATCGAAAAAGTTAGTGACACGAAATATCTTAAACCACTGTCAACCGTGATGACAGCACTAAACGCACTTGCGACGATAAACGAGAAGTAGGTAGATCCGAAAGATCAATCATGGAAGTAATCTTTACAGTTTTTTTTCATACCGACCGAGCAGTGGGATAGATATTCTGGCGGTTAAAAATAGGTCTTATTAAGACGCGTGTATGCTTGAAATTTCACAGGTATAAACAAGAAAGAGAACAAAATTGTACATTATAATGAACCTCCCGAAAATCAATATCGCCACACACGGTATGTCAATGAAATGTTCGAGAGGCATGAAAATATCAATTACCCATTCGAAATCCACGGATAGTGTAAACTGTAGTTTTGGCATAGGCTTCGAGCTTTTTTACGCTCTTTGCAGCTTACATTTTCTTCAGTTGTGGTATGCGATAGAGACTCGTCGGTAAAATAGTATGTAGTCGCTGACGTATCGTTACCTGATAACACAACACCCGAGTCGTCGGGATTCTCCGTCCGCTTTCGCCAGGCGGCACTACCGGGATTCGTCGAGTGTGTCGGACTGTCGGGGATTCCATGAGGCGATCCATAATCGGGGAACTTAGCGCCATGGAGAACCGAGAATCCACGTAACTTTCACTGGTCTCGCTAGTTGAGACTCGCTTCGGAACACCGAGTTTTTCTTTTCACTAATATCAGGATTACTCGGTCCTCTGTAAATAGAGTCTTGTTAGAAACAAGCTACTTTGGAAACTGTACATACGTCTCGACAGTTCGCTTCAAGTTCCTTCGTACGGAAAGTACTTGACAAGACCAACGCAAAATCGCCAAGTGACAAAGGCAAATTCGTGCATCATGAAACATTGTGTTCGGAACTTTTTCTCTCCAGTTTGTGTTCTGTGAAAATTCGGTTTAGCTACGATTAAAACACACAAATCAAAAGCCATTCTCGCTCGGAGTGTTGAATTGGATGTGAAAAAACACGATGACACGACTAGTCATCAGCTGTCTGAAAGCGTCGCTGCTATTGTGCTTCGAAAGCGCGGCCGATTTCTCTCACCTCACGTAGAAAACTGAACAACGACGAATCGGAAGAAGACGCTATTTAAAATACAGACATTTAATAAACGTCATAAACTTTGGCATCTCAAAAAGAAACTTGACAAAAATTATGTGAAAATCATGGAATTTGTGGCTCGGAAAAATACGACTTAAAAAAGTGGAATATATTGCGTTTACAAACGAATCCGAATGATTTGAGAACAATATTTCCATCAAATTGGTTAGTAACTTGGAATGTTTCATCATTTTTTTTTTCTTTTTTTCCAATACACATTATTTGATATTAAAGTAAAACGAGAAGCATAGGGAAAGAGTGAAAGATACGATTCAATAGTGACACTGACATCTGTTTTTACAGTCTCGTGTTTCTCAACTCGTTTTGTTGCGCGCCATCTGGATAAATGGTATATTTATCCGATAATGTGTGGGTTTGCGTTAGATTGTTGTCAGTGCGCGGCAAGTCGAATCACGCTCGTCGACTTGTCGTTCCATTTTGTATGTACAACTATTTCACAATCGTGTTACGGCCACTATACACTCAAAGCCTTATCACAGCTCGTAAGCTATGCGGCACTCGCGTGCCTCTGGCTTCGCGGATAAACCAAACCAGCTACGTACTTGATATGTATATATATATATATATATATATATATTGGCTTTGTTCGCCTATTATCAAATACATTATCGGGTACACTTGCAACAACAAGAAATTCAACGATTCCATCGGAATTGGTCACATTTTATTACCTCTGATATGCTTACCGTGCATAATTTTTTCACACTTTTTAAATCCGTTATATTTCCCGAAAAATGCGGAAATCCTTGGTACAAAAGTTCTATTTTCATATGAGCTTTTCACGATATTTTTCAAATAATATCGTATCCAGTTGATAACTTTAATCTTTTTCCGAATAAGAGTTAAACATTATTTTATTGCTAAAGTAACACCATCTTTTTATATCACTCATTTTATTAGCTCGTTTATTAATTTCACCTTACGTAAATGGTAAATATTTAATTTAAAATATGCCATCAACGAGTTCCACGTATACTGATTTTGTCGCATAAATCATTTAAACAGAGTTTCATCGGAGCCCGATATTTCCGAAAATATAAGGAACAATTGTGCTTGGTGTTTGTACGAGGAAAAATAATATAAACATCGAAAAATAATGTTTATAATATTATAGTGATATACCATATCATTGCCCGAGTGAATGGCTGTTTTGCATCGATAGTAAGCGATCCTGTCCACAATCACGTAATATATAAGTGTACACACGTAATACGACAGATTCGTCCGAGATCGGATATTACTGTGCGTATAGATAATTTAGTAAATCATGCCGCCATGTTTTGAAGGAAGGTTCAAATGTATGACGCGAGAACATAATCGAATCATATGTCGCAATTGTGAAAGAAAATATCAAACAGGCGCTCAATAAAGACAATCGATTGTCAAGGCATGTATATAAAAATTGAATAGGCACACAGTAGTATGGCGGCGATGAGTGCGAAGAACGGCCGAGGGTGGGAAAAGGGAAGAGCTCCGAAAAAGACAAATATTTGTAAAATAGGACAAACATTACGAACGACTCAATTGCATATTATTCTCTATTATATATTCTCTATAATTACGCATTCTATATCATTCGTAGACTGTCTCTCTTGCGCATCCGACATTTTATTATTAGGCAATTCCACGAATTAACGACAGAGTGTTCTACAGCACATTTATAACGCTCAACGCACTAGTGCTGCTACCAACAAAACAAACAACTCTACCATACTACTGTGTGTGATTTCAACGTTTACGTGTTTTAGGGCTGATAGAAAGTCTAAAGTGGAACTGATTTAAAAAAATGATCTCCATGTTTTTTTACTAATCAAAGAGAAGCATGCAAAGTAAATTATTTTTGAACTTTTACAAAGCTCTGCCTCTACGAGGAAGCTTCGCAGACGGACAAACAAGTTTCTAAAGTATTAACATCTAAAACATAATAACAACAACAACAACAACAACAACTTGTCGGACTGCAGGATATCTAGAGCATGACGTAAGAACTGCAGTGAAATTAGAAATTGTGCTCCCTGTGCCTGTACATACTTTTTCTTTGATAGTTCAAATAAAAATGCAGATGCACGTGTGCCCTCACAACTGTGCACACATAAAAGTGCACACACCGACACGTTTGTAGATTCTATGTAAGCATTTGTTGCTCCTGGTTATCAATCGCGTTAGCACTTTAATGTCGTAACTTATTCATGAGATATTTTCTACGATAATTAACATTCTATAACCATTTGTGGTGACATTAGGGAGGCATCGAAATGTGAATATCAGCGTGGCGTAACTCAGAGAACATTTTCTCTCGATATTAAATCGTGGAACGACAAGACAAACGCAAGAATGAAGCTCGTGCCGGCTGATTACATGGGCTCCACGGCGATGGATCGCAGGTTCAGCGGTCCCATGCTGCCTTGGATAACCAGTGAAATTAAAAAGAGAAGCACAAGAGAAAGGGTTCGTATTTTCTTATTTTTCTTCACTCTTGAAAATAATTATACCACTTTGTTGTGGATACCCTTGCGTATCAAATTTCAGAAAACAAGACTTATTGTATTATTCGGTAAGAAAATTGTTGTGTGCGAAGTTAGTGGGGTGGGGGGGGGGGGGGGGGGACAACAAAAACACTGATAATGGACTACGGTTGATTTAATGCTCGCTGCATTCTCAAATCAAAATGACTATGCAGAATGATGAAAAGAGGAAAGATCATGAAAATATTTAAAGGTCGCTATCCGAGTTTAATATCTTATATTATTTCATTTATTCTAAATTACAAACAATGAAAGACAAAACACGTGATGTCTACTGCTAGTCGTGAGCAAGTGTCGGATAATCATACATAAATAATGCATATATAAACATAAAATGCATTGTCGTCAGGATTTTTGGATGAGGTTCGACGTACACCTTCCAAGTCTACGCAAAAGCAAGTTTTTGCTTTTCCAACCAACTATTCTTGCTTGGTTGTGATAACCAATAACTTGATATCGGTTTAACCAATTAATCGTCTGTCATTCTTCAATGTAGAGTGGCGCCTGTTCATCATTATTTATTATTCTATCATTACTTCGTTTTAATTCAAATATTCTTCGTTTTCATAAGTAAAATTTCTGCCATCCTACTATCTATTTTCAACTAATAAACAAATTATGTTATTTATTAATTTATACATGAATTCAAGTATAGATTCCTTTCGAGAGCGAGCCAAAGAATCCTTCGATTCTCATGACACTTGCGTGTGATTGTAAAGCTTAGATTAAAGGCGATTCTATTCTTGTCTCAGGTAATGTTATGTCGTGAGATTTCCCCGAGAATGTTTTTTATTCTATTATAATATCGTGAAGGAGGTACAGTAGTACTCTACTGATGTGTACAGCGAGAAAACGTTTGTAATTTAGCTCATTGCCAATCCACCCTACTCGTTTTCCTTCTCGCATTAAATACGCCAACACCGTGAGAAGTATGAAAAAGGATAGCGTTGGAGAGAGTTCTTTAAATTACCACATTAAATTCCACGCTCGGCTGACTCGCTGTGCTGTTGTTTGCTCGCCCCTCATCCCTCCTTTTGTATAATATGCAATACTAACGATGAATAATCATGTTTCTGAGGGTGCATGAAGCTCTCGTGTTTATTCTCTCCCTCTCCACACCCCACAACAGCACCTAGCATGTGACGACCACGACAAAACTCCTTGCTTATGTAACAAACTCTGTACCCCTTCTACTTTTCTTTATCCATCAACCCGTTTACAACTCTCATAAGTCGTATGCTATATACTCTCTCGGTTGCCTACAATGGTTCACACGATTAATCATTTTTACATTATCCTCGAAAGATTTTTTTTTGTTGCGCGCGCGCACTTACACACACTTTTCTCGATATGTACGAGGACTGATACATTGTCAAATTATATTGAATTTCTACAAATATATTCAGGTGAATCTTCTGGTTGCTTCTGGCTATATATCAGCGTACACGAAGAACGAGGAGGAACCACTTTTCCGGCATCTATTGAGCGGGACATCAAAGCCGCAGCCAGTTTCTACCAATAGTCAGGATAGCAAGAGTGGAAGCTTTGTGTACTTCATTAAAGGAGACGACGGACGTTTCCATTATCATCTCTTCAAGGTCAAGGACAACGAAACCGTAAGTGTCGAATATACATCTGTTGTTTATAGATCACGCATCACGCTCATCAATTAATGAGAGGTACACGTGATCGCAGCTACGAAGCGATCAAGATAGATCAAGACAGATCGGTCATTGTCGAATCGATTGCTGTTTTATTGGAGAGATACAACCTAGTGGAGTTTTGCACACGATTATGTAAGCCCCACGTGCCACTCGAACGACCAAGCCTGTACCATTAACCGAGGTATTTGGATTCTTCAATGAGATGATTTTTCCGTGATGCGTATAGTACGCTTCCCTCGACTATTTCCGAGATATCGCAACATTGACTCTCCGCAGTGTACAGTGTCAGACAGTTTGGCAGCTGAGCTTCGAGTCAGATTCCCACTCTAACCAACAGTTCATAGTCTACATAACTCTTCCAAGTGCCAACCTTGTTCTGCCGAATTACGAAATCTGGAAAATTACCCCAATTTTCAGAGGGCTACATAGAGAGCTTGTGATCGATTAAAACGCGAGTATTTCCAAGCAACGACGTTAAGCTCTATGTACTAAACATCGCGGTCATCTTTTAAATATACACACTCTCAAGAACTATTATCATGGACGTCGGAAATGTTTGTCGCGGCCTTGTCGAGGCACCAACATCTAGAAAATAACTCGTTCGATTGCCATGACATACGAAACATGACGAATATGTTAAATTGCTAAATGTACTAGCCACTTTGACCAAGACTTGTTTTCACAGCGTTACGAAAAAGAAACTTTCACCCGGTTTGTCGATCATGTGCCTGCAGGTGACAAGGCCACGCCTGCGCGCCGACAAAATTGTGAAAAAGTATATTTTAGCTTTATTCCTACGTAGAATTGCTAGGTAGGGTCTTAAGGTACTCACTGGCTTGTCAATTGTCCTTGGACGTAAAATCTATTACAAAGACCAAAGTCACAGGACGAAAAGTAGCGACAACAACAGCTATTAGAATTAGAACTTAAATCTGAAATTATAAGTTTGAACTTGACCCAAAAATGAAATTTGAAAGTTGCGAACATGAATTCGACCTTATATGACAAATCATACTTAGCACCGTAAATGACATACATAGGACTGGATAGTGTTGTATGTAAAATTACAAATTTAGAATGATATACATCAGCGCCCCCTGCACCTTATTACCTAGAGTTCTATCTCGGTGTTTTCACTAGAAACTCGCAATATACGACACGCAACTAGGAAATCCTGAGTGATTTAGCTGCATGCGTCTTTCACGTGGCGCCAATCTCTTCTTGTGCTATCCGTGTCTAGAGATATAAACTCGATCGTATCGTTTATACCGCAAGTGCATTAGTGAACAAGAAGCAGATGAAGACGTGGAAGATACGATGACGTTGCCCTCGGACAAGCTGCAAGTTGTTTCTTGGCTTCGACCGCAAGCCACATCATCTGTTCGTACATATTTTTTTTTTTTTTTTTCATACACATACATAAAATTAGAGTACACTGTTCACAACGTAACGCTCTTTCGTAGGAACCTAATCCCGAAATAGAGACACGTGAAGGAAGCCCACCGATCACGCTTAAGCCTGATGATGACCAATTTCAAGTCTCTACCCGACTGATTGACTAGCCACGATTATAACCCAGCAGAGCCACGCAGACTACATTCGGAAGAGCAGGGGCGGTTTAACGTTTTATGTGCCCCAAGCGTCATCACAAAGAATATTCAACATACGAATTTATAATGTTTTTCAAATAATCTTATGCGTACTCAATACAATTTACATTAAAAAGTTCAACAAGACGAATACAGATGTTGTCGCCGTCAATGCAAAAACGCGTTCGCATCAGTTTTTTTTCTTCTATTTTTTAAAGTTTTTAATTCCATTCCTGAATTGCCATTAAATTGACAATATGTTTATTACAAAGCTGAGCCTTGTTTACATAAGATGGTATATTAAAATATATATATATATATATATATTACGCAAACTAGTTTCGTTATAAAATTACATGCATGTTTTTTTTTTTTAGAAATGTGGTTATGTACAAAAATAAAAAAAATAAAAGAAAATAAATTGTATTGCATAGCACAAATGGCAAAATATGCTCTTTTATGTAAACATGGTTTAGCTTTCTTCTTGAGAAAGCTAACGGTTCCACGGTACTCCATGAGATATCGTTAATAGAAAAAAAAAAAAATCAAAGTAAAGCTCAATATGATGATGATAAAAGTTGGTTGAGATTTGTCAACACGCTATATTATACAGGAAGCAAATTTATTTTCCAAGTTACTGCACACGATTTTCAAATTTGGTTCATACGCTAGCTGCAATCGGAATAGTTTGAGTGACTAAACGGCCCAGTGTAGTTGAGTACAAAATAATATATTATATTTGTTGTTCCGTGTGTTTTGTGAAATCGCAAGGTCTTAGAGCGCAGCCGATATGCTGCTACATTACAGCACATTTTATGATCGTATGCACATTATTCAAACTCTCTAGTAACGAGTCCACTTTTTTTGTACTACGAGAAAATATAACACGACTACGATAATACGTAAAAACATGTACTTCCGCGTTGTTGTTGTTGTTGCTGTTGTTGTTATACACATGCTGAAATGTTAAAGAGTTGGTGAATAGTTTTTGCTGGTTGACAAGACGTTCCGAACTTGAGCGACATATATAATTTTTAATCAGTTGCGATTTAAAAATGCTAACTTGTTAAAACCTCTGAAACGTATAGAAAACGTATAGAAAACGCATACAGGTATAATGGCAAAGTGGTGGGCAGATAATATTACATTGGTCAATATAATACTGATTAATTGGCAAGACGCTTGGAAAACAATACAGACATTTGAATTAAACCGCGTTCTTCGATGAAACAGCATGTATGGAGAAAGGTGGATTATACCATAAACACATGCACGCATGCACACACATAAAAGAAGGGCTCTTGTCGTGATTTGTTATTTCAAAGGACGTAAGAGGCATAGATCGAGCTGTTATAGACTTAAATAACAGCAATTTAATATTGGCTAGAAATGCCATAATAGTATTCCAATACAATATCTAATAACCGAAAGAAGCGGAGCCAATTAACTTGAACGAAATGTGTAAAATAGCGATAAATAAAGAAAGTACAGTTCCGCTGTTTATATTGGTCTTGTATAGCTTTTTCATGTCATTATTTTGCAATTCATCAACTTTAAGAAATTTCAATAGAGCTTTGTAAAATGATGATAGCAACACATATCAATTGAAGCGCTTCAAGTAGTTGGGAAATGTGGTTAGCAGCGATGCGCTACATAGACGAGCGAATTGCAAGTTTCTGCATAGAAAACTTGACAGGAAATTGGGTCGTGATGTGCGCCAACAGCCGTTGTAGCCATCCGAGAAAGACAGTGTCAGAATCCTATCATCTCTTTCTCTTGTAACTGCTCGATCCTTCTCAGAGACACTGCGACGTAATGGTGAATCGTGAATTTTAGCACGCACACCGGATTCACCGGAGACAGCGTGCACGCCTCTCTAATTTTCCTCACGCGTGCACCGCACCCGGGAGACGAGTCTTTCTCCAATTCAATCTTAAATGCTGTCCACGCGCGTGGGAACTTACTAGTAGATGTACATTACAGGTCGTGGCTGCGAATTTTCCATCTCTATACAACTGGACAACGTTTTATTTGAAACTACTGAAATTCCAATAAAATCAAACTGTCGTAACAACATAGAGTATCTTAAAATTAAAGAAAAAAAGAAAAAAAAACATGTCATCTATCTGTGAGAAATATTTGCGAGGCGGAGAAAAAAGTAGGCTGACTTGAGAGAGAATGTCCGAAATGTTGTCCATCCGAGCTAGATCCGTGCGCGTTTGCTCCTGGCTCGGAGATATTTTGTTTGGCAGCGAGTCAGGTGGAACCAATCGCCTTCTGGTCTCTCTCCGCACTCGTTCGAGCTCAACGACAAACTCCTGATGCATTTCTCTCCCTCCTTCTCCTCTCCTCTGTATGGAGGGAGGGAGTTGAATGATGTTTCTACCTGCGTGGACGACGGCAATGGGCACATATGCATGCACGCTCGAGACGTCGCACTATTATTAAATTT
Organism: Perithous albicinctus; assembly: GCA_964016905.1. Classification (NCBI taxonomy): domain Eukaryota; kingdom Metazoa; phylum Arthropoda; class Insecta; order Hymenoptera; family Ichneumonidae; genus Perithous; species Perithous albicinctus. Next base: position 33,315,307 of record OZ024689.1, read on the forward strand.
GTCCTTAGTAGAGAGGCTCGCGGTACGAGAGTACAGAGCTCTCAGTGCAGCTTGATGTGTACTGGCGCGACACGCGCACTTGTATTCATTCAACGAGTGCGAATGGCCGAGACCAGCTACTGGACAATTCGTGTCGTCCGAGTGTATACAAGTAATCTTCGAATTACCAAAATTCCACGCTGTTCCGACGTTGCGTCAGTGAGAACTAGAGCCACGCGTGTATTAGTGCTACAACACGTTTTCTGGTCAGTGGCGTGTGGTTGTCAGCGATAAATCCGCCGTGTTAATCTTTTCTCGTGCTGAAACGTTGAAATTTTATTAAACTAAGAGAATAAACCAAGAGTAAATACAGTGAACTCTCCAAGTGTATAGAAAGGATTCGTAGACTCACGACTGCATAGCACTTGTGCTGGTGAGTTGATCGTCAAAAGTTGCCCCTTTCATGGTTTGCGTAACATTCCCGACGACTAATCTTTCTTTATGGCAAAAAATGGGACAGTTGACTAATTGCAATTACCCGGGCAAATCGTACTGCAAATTTTCAAGCCTAAATAACATAACGGATGTTACAACGATACGATTTTCTCACGCTTCTCTTAGATTTTTCCTTCTAGGCTGAATAAACCGCTGTATGAACAACCAACACTTTTGTCGAATTGATTAGAATTTTCCATCACACTTATTTTGTCACAAAAGTCTCAATTCAATTTTTAAAAATCTTCATTTTTATATACTTTGTATTAAAACCACGATATTCCCCCCCCCCCCCCCCCTTTCTATATACATGATTGAGATTGTTGGTTAACATAATGGTAGATATTTCAGAAGGATTTTTAAGAGTTCCTTCACTGATGGTGACTTTAAGGGAAGAGGTCAGGTGAAATTTACGTAAATTTTATAATGAAAGACATACTTATTTGGCTGCTAATATTTTACTTTAAGCTCCCGGTTATGTCAAATGCCGTACCTTTAAATACCTTGGTGGTGAACTTGATCCGAGTTGGATGTAATCCTCTATAGTTTTATACTAAGCAATATTATTTCGTTGGCAATATAATAGACTGCAGCGAAATTTCGAAATTTTATAATTCATCAAATGAAACTAGTGTCCGGGTTTTAGCTTGACCCAGTTTTATTTTGTTAGCGTGCTGTTTGGACCGACTTAAAAAAAAAGCATTACAATAATGTTTAGTTCACTCGCATCCGATTACTCAGTGAGTTTTTAATAAATAAACACTTGAAAATATATACAACTTTACTCGAATAACAAAAAAATGCAATTTTAAGACGAAAAATGACCCAGTTTCAAATAAAACGAATTGTTCTCGAAGCATTTTGATACACTGTATATGATTGGACAATTTATCAGATTTACAGTGCTCGATGATGTATGCATTGCAAGAAAATTAAGTTCAACTTATTGGCGAACAATAGTACAATCAACAACAAATATGTTGTCATGTTTTTATTTTTTAGCTGACTCGGTGAAGCAGTTACGAAAAAAAAAAACAAAATTGGCAACGTCAACGCCTTTTCTGTTGGAACAACAAAGTGTTTTGTTTCCAAGTGCGTGTGGACCGATGACTAATCATACCGTTGCGTCAACAAATGCAGAGCTTCCGGAAAGTATTCTATATACCGGAAGCACTGTTCTAGGCTACTAGCTCCTGTTGATTCCTCGTCTTCTTCTTCTTCTTCTTCTTCTTATTTTCCTATCTCGGTATACGCTGAAATACGCGTGTACGAAGAAACAAGAATCGAGATTCCACGAGCTTTTTATTCTTACCTATAATAAATCTGTGGATTTTCAAGTGCTTTGCGGCAGTCATGACAGATGCCGGAGAGACTTGTCTCCCTTGAGCAAAAACCTCTAGCAAAAAGTTACGTAAATTCGTGCGCGAAACGTGTACCCGTCCAAGCGTTGGCCGTTTTATTTTTGCACCACGACAACATACGTACAAGTAGATAGAGACGCTTCACACAGATTAAAATTTAGTGGTACATAACAGTCGAAAAAGCGTCGAGCTCTTAAGCGTTGCACCGGGTTAGCAAAGTTGAGAAATCCAGTGACTAGACTCGTGAATTCTTTTTTTCCCTCTGACGATTAGACGTCACAGCGACCATGACTATCATCATCTCGATATTGTCGTCGTGAACGGTCTCGCATCTTGAATCCCTGATAATCACTAGTGCGCTGAGTTTTTATTCGGTTCAGACTTTACAATGACAAAGGCTCTCAACTTTGATCACCGGTTCAGTTTCATAACACGCTAATATAGCAAGCATCAGGAGAGGCTTCTTCTGGGAAAACGTCATACGGTCTCCTTTCCTCTCCTCCTCGGCTCTCCTCGAATCTCCTCGCTCAATTGCATACTTGACTCCTTGGCCTACGCGATCCAGTGTGTTGATGTGCTGTTCTCGTGTGTAGAATCGTGCGATTCAAAATGCGGATGTCAAACGACTATAGAGGTAATAGCAAAACATAGCGTGGTACGTTTTCTTTCTCGCGATTCTAATCAACACTCCTGGTACCAGTTGACACTATCGATAGAACGGAAAATCATCTACCGTCTTCAATTGAATTATACAACTACTCAAGTAGTACATTCCGGTGTTTCATTTTATAAGGAACAAGTTAATCCATTTTCACTATCCGCGTCTTAAACTCAATTTTCGTCTTTCGTACATATTATTTGTATGAGGCGAGCGTAAAAAAAGCGGATCCGCGCATGTGACGGCATCTTTTCACACACAGACACACGAATCAAGTGGCCAAATGAAAGAAATTAAATATAGCGTCGAAAAATGAAGAGTTTAGAAAAAGAAAGCTACTTATTTATTAATATAGAATTGTAACAACATTTCTTTTCCCTATGATTTAAGCTATAATCAATACGTCTTTCACGACACCTGTTGAAATATCAAGAGAATATCTTGATACATGCTGGTAAAACCGAGATTTACATAATTGGCCAAATTAAGAATAAGAATATTTGCTGGTGATGTCGATGCAATGTCCATGTACTAGAAATATATGGCAGTTTTAATCGGATCCTTCTCTTTCCGTAGAGATATGAAAATTAGAAATCAGGACAGTTATCTTGATTTTTCAATGGGGTAAATAATAAATACGAAGGAAGGCTCGACGAGCCCAGGACGACGTTGTTGGCACTGGAGGACTTTGGGCATTAATAATTGCATGAATTATGGATGAAATAATGAGCAATGTTGAAACTCGAGTTCTCCGAGAGCAATCATCCGTAAAAATTTCCACTTGAACTCGCGCTAATGAAGAGACAGAAAGTTGTTGGTTTGTTACAATTGGACTAACGTGACGCTGCGTCGAGAGGCGCAACGATGTTCGCTATTATTATTTTTCGCAACATCAAGGTTTTCCACGTAAAGCCAGGGCTGCCGCTCTCAAATAATTCCCGTAAACCTCATAAATTTCATCTCTTTCGATGTTGCTGCCAAGTTCACTGGCCAAGATGTTTTTCGAGCACGTTTTGCATTTATATACTGTCCAATAGCAGCAGAAAATTCTATGTGTAAACACAACAACACATCCGCTTAGAATATGTATTCCCATTCACTTTTCATATCTAGTTTTATAAAGGCAGTACGAATAAATGAATCCCCAATTAGACGTAACATTGCGTATTAAGCTATCTGCTTTATGTAAAAGAAATTAAATCGAGACCTATTTACGTAATTTACATATGATTTCAATTATAAGCACTTGTTTGTGTTATTTATTAGAAATTCTTTAATAACAATTTGTTATTACAATTTTAAATGATCTCGACCGACTCACGACACAAAGCCTCGCAAAGACGTCACTACCTACGTGCAATTAAATCTGTCTTCATTAATGTACTATATAGTAGTAGCTAGCACACTACTGTCACAGAAACGTATACATTAATTTTGATTAGTGAGCTTCGAATAAGCCAAGAGTCGTCACCTCGTCTCAACCAAAGGTTTGCTTCTTTCCTCTTTCGTTCTCTGATGCTAATCGGTTGAACGAGATGCTTTTTCTTCGTCTTCTCACCTTGTAACATCTTGCAAAAAATTGCACGTTTGCAAAGACTATCGTGTCAAGCAGACCCCCGAGCCTGCGCAATCATTCATGTTCGGACGTGAAATTATAAGGCCTATATGAAATTGCAGACACGGTGACTTCTATCATCCATACAATCAACGGAACTTTAACGATGCTTTACATTCCCTCAACGAAAAGCTTCGTTTCATTATAGAGTTGAGGTATACTTTTGGACAAGCGAAATATGCTGTACAACAAGAAAAAATACCATTGTCATTGAAGAGAACAGCACAATTTTTAATTGTCTTTTAATTCTGATTTTCCATTTTACTAAATTCATATGGTTTTAAAAGTTTTGCGAGTTTTTAATGGACGTATAATTTGTTGAACAGTGCTGCCAATATTTGGATTCCGTTCGGCTGAGAAAAAGAAAAGGAGAATCACAAGATCATTCCATCACTGTACTTTTTCGGTCCTTTTTACCCTTCAGCTTCGACTTACTCTATCGTGAAATCACTCTACATGATGGCTAAAGCAATTTCACTCTCGTACCGCGTATAACGTGTAACATATAACGCGTAACGTATAAAATATCCTCTAAAAAATTTCAATTGGACTACAAAAATTCAACAGTCGGCAATGCAAAAGATCCTTAATGAAGTTTCACTTAAAAAAAGAAAAAAAGAAAAAGAGTCAATTATTAATTCTGGGTGAAAGTACGAGTATAACAGTGTATGATAATGTTCACCGCTGTATGAGGAAAATCTCTCGAGTACTATCTCAACGTTAAGCTCCTTGTTCTCCTTTTTTCTTCTTCTTTTCCTTCGTTGCTTCCTTCCTTTGATGTGCGTGCGTGTCTCGTCTGCGTGATCGCAGCCTCAGCAGCAGTTCCCACATAAGTACGCGCGGTAACGTATAGAGAGGCGACAGCGAACATTCGAAGAGAGCAAGGCTATTCGCATCGGTGGAGCAACGGCGGAGTTTCCTCGGCTACCAGAGTTATACTAGCCAGCAGTCGACGTCCGTACCTCCATCCTCGTGTATCGTTACGTCCCTAAATTTCTTAAATACATTATTTTATATTCAACAGTTCAAGTTACAGTATAAAGTAAAGGTCTCACTTCCTTTGCGACAAAAATCTTGCGTTCAGTGGTTAAAGAAAAAAAAATGTAATTCTCGTCTTGTGGATCGAGAAACAGCCGAAACTCGACGTTTTGGAATAAAGTGACTTTCTCGCGAGCCGACAAGATTAATTTTTTCTTCTATTGCCATAGTGGATGTAGCTCCGAGTGTAAAGAAATTAACTCGTGTTTGTTACTCCCGGCGAGACTAAAGACTTATATTTAAGAGAAACGCGCGCCGTCAAAAGTTAAGAAATAAACGGATTATTGTAACACGCACAAGATGATTACCGTACCGATATCCACCTCCAGTCCCTACGTCACTGTTACATCTTACAGCGATGCGAGTGCTCTCAGTAAAAAGCCATTGGTAAGATCGCCATTATCGGAAATACGAAAGACGTCGCATCTCTCTACTCCCCCGTTGGAGTAATTGTTGAAATTTCTCTGTTCGAGACTTCCGGCAACGGTGATGAGTAGTTTCGCCGTCCAATAATTCTTGCCGATGTTTCACTATTTTTCATAACAGAGTCGTGAGCATTCCATTACTTTCAAATTAGCTAGATTTCTGTATTTATTTAGTTTTTAATATCCAAATATCTTTGTAATGTACGAACATGATTTTTATTAGCCAAATGGATATCATTCTGTTGCACCACATAGACCCGTTTAAGAATGTTAAAAAGGAAAGTTAAATGGATAATGGGTTAGTGAGAAAAATAATTATGAACTTGAGTTTTTTTTTCTTTTTCTTTTTTTTCTTTATTTTTTTTTTGCTCATCGGATGAATTTATTTAATGCTTATTAGGGGGCGGAAGACTTCGAGAAAACCAAGATATATCGTGTGTTATATATTTTGTTGGAATAAATATGATTAAAAATGTGGTTTCCTCGGAAGACTGTTTTCAACTTGCTCAACTCTGTGCGTGATTGAGAACAGACCGCTTAATATTTTCCGATCGATAACATGGCATTTTGGCAGAATTGTAAACGTCGAAAGTTTGTAAATTAGTCGATAGCTTTGGCCTGGCAACTTGTACAAAAGAAAGGTTGAAAGTGAAAGACAGAATCATTGGAATTTTCCCGATAAAAAGATGTACTCGTGGTGAAAAGATTAAGGGAATGAAAGATCGAGTAGCGCTAGGCTTGTTTGTACATATAACTTCTAGGCCGAGAAGAGAAATAAGTCGCGCGGTTCTATATTCGTACTACGGCAAACTCACGAAGAATCCAAAGCCACTGCCAGAGCTCGTAGCGGCGCGCGAGTGACCGTGTTCTCTATTTCTCGCATCATCGCTGATAATGCGCACACGCGTTATTATTCGACCGCCTCGAAAAAGCAATAACGGTTTTCAAGATTTTTTTAATTTGTCAAACCGCGAGATTGGTCACGTATCATCGAGACACTCGATGACGACTGTGCCGAGACACGAGAAATTTGCTTCAATTCATTTTTATGGAAAATTCAACAAGTTCTTAATGCATTTTGTCTTCCTCGTATAGAAATAGCATGTTTTTTCAATAAGAAAACACGTCAACAAGAGTTACCGGTATTCGTTAACTGCTGCTGACAAATGATAAATTTAATTATCGCGTAATAAATATTTCCTTAGTTTTAACAGATCGCTTATTTGAAACTCTGAATTACTACCAAATGATCATTTATTTATAGACACCAAATGACCTAATTGTTGAGAAAACATAGCTGAATTATTTGAGACACTTTCTTTTCATCTGTTGTGGCTTCTATTTATCTGCTGATTTTGAAATCGAGCCAATGATTTTTACACATGCTTCTCAGAGCCTCAGTGACGACGGTCCGCGAGAAACATGGAAATTATTTTTATTTGTCCTACTGGTTGTTCGGTAAAGAAAAAAAATGTCAAATCATTATGCTCTATTTCTCAACTTTAGTTCTTCACTCGTCATTTTAGGTACAATGTATCTTCATTAAATACCATCACACGAATACTAAATAATTAATGCTACAAACTAAACTAATATAATAATAATATTATCCATATTTATTGTTGCACAGCGTCTGGCAACGCTTGGTAATTAAAAACTTTTATATCATGGTCGTTGTATCGGCTTTTTTTACACTTTAATTATTAAGGCAGAGAAACGTAGAGCGACTGCGGTATTTCTTTCATGCATGTCGCATATAGTTGTCTAGTTTATAATTCAAGATGCAACGCAATACAAATGTTCCAAGTCAAATATGAGATGAGATGAGAGACGAGAGCATTTTTTGCAGGAAAACCTGATTGTGAGGAATTTCTTATGCGTATCAGGGAATATTCCCAGATACTCACTAAACAAGCTCCAATGTTGTTATTTTTTCCAAATCTAACAATAACATGTTCACCAATACATTACTTAAACCTTATCCTTTTTATTTATATAAATAAGAATATTAAAATTGTTACCCGTTAGCATTATTATTGATTGATTATTTAATTACAATGAAAATATCCGATCGAGTATTTTTTCTTTAATCGAGAAGAGACATAAAATACTGTCTTAAGTATTCCTTGTTGACAGTCACGATCGTTGTCCTGTTTATTATTCGAGATGCACACGAAGCAACTTGGGAAAAAAGAAAAAGACATACAGACGCTAACGCATCATCGGCCTCGGACTTTGTATCTCGACCAAAAGAGATTTCACTCCCTCACACGTTGCCAAGCTGTCTGTAAAATGTAAACGCGTGCACACGTACCCATTCTCGAGTAAAACGGTGTATGCTTACCGCGGCCAGACAGCCAGAAAGCCAGAAAGCCAAAAGCAGGCAAACACACTCGAGGTTAATTTCTTTATAATTTCTTGGATATTAAATACATCAATACGTTATAAAAACGACTGGACACGCCTGTTTGTAGCTTCAAGACCCACGAGCTATATAGAGAAAGTCGAAGGAAAATAGCAACACTGACTGCAAAAAACGCCTCTAGATCGCTACTAAATGCCCAAATATTCGTAATCTCGAATTAACAACTTAAAGGTGTTGTTTGTAACAATATTTAACATAGTCTAAATTTTAAGTTATCCACTAATTAAAAAATTGGGAAAATAATGTTAGTGTTTAAGGGGCATGTACCTCGCAGAGCGCCCACTCGATTGAGTGTTCCATTATCCGAATGATGTCGCAAAATTGCAAAATTCCCTTGTGTTTACAGCTACATTGTTGTCAAAATAACGTTAAGACTCGTATCGTCTGCCATCACACCGTTGTTCCGTTTCGATGTCAGCTACGGGTGCTGTATTTCTTATTTCTTGACGATCCGCAGAATAATGCAAATTCTCGTCTAGTCCGACCACGTTAAACCACACCATGTCTGCACGGTGAGATAAGAATTTGCAAATAATATCGAAACTCCATAAGCGTAAGACTGGTGGTGCATTTTTCGTTTACGTTCAAGTAGTTTGATCGCTTGTGCAAAAAGCATTTATATATTTTTTTTATATCGAAAGATCAGAAACTCTAGCGCCTCTTGAAGAGATCAACAACAAAAATCACTGACCCGTTATTCAGATATTAAATACCGAAGTAACCTGTTAAAACATGCTTCTTATTAAAAAAAAAAAATAAAATTATGCTTCCTCATCAAAAGCATACATTAAAATTAATAAAATATGTGAGTAAAATCAATAAGAATTATCTCAATCCCCGTGACTGTGTTTCTATTGTATCCGAACGAAGAAAATGCATGTCGAGGGGTTCAAATAATCGAAGGCTCTACAGTGGGCGGCGCATATTCTTTTTTTTCCCTTCGGACGAGTTGAAATTAGTGAAAATAAGTATTGTAATTTTAGACTATTACTTGAAAAAATGATGGCTATATTATTGATGAGCTTGTCCATCATTGTCCTTTGCCAGTTTGCCGCCTGTCCCTACTTCTTTATTTATTTATTCATATTTTCTGCTCCCACTTTTCTCGGATTTACCAATTATATTCGTGTCGTTAATTTGCTCCACAGTCTTTCTTACATTAATAAAGATCCTGTGGCATGTACCTAGCATGTGCTAGGAATAGAAGAGAGGCCGTATGGATACTAGTCCAGCACATCACCCGGCGACGTGTTTCTTCTTCATCACGGTGCTGCTCGAGCTCCGGGTATAATAATGAAAATCTCGTCTTCTAATTGGATGAGGGAAGCCTCGTCGCTGACGATCTTCTTTCTGTGTCAGCAGAATACTCACTTCCTTGCACCCTTTTTACCGGAGAAATACACTTTCAGAAGAGAATCTTCCATTGTTGAGTTCTCCACGAGTATTACTTTTTTTTTTCGTCTCATTAACATTGAGGTAGACTATAGCAACGGGATAAGAGAAATGTCGCAGTGGAGACACATATGAGGCATACCGCACCAAGTGGGCCATCCCTCTTTCGAGATGTTAGAAAAGAAAAAAAAGAATATGTATCAATTATTTTAGATTTTTAAATCTTATTTATTTTATCCAAAATTAAATAGCGACTTTTTACCCTAGCGAAATTATCCCCACTGCAATAAGTACATAGCTTATTGTCGGCAAGCAAAACTGATATTCTTTCTTTAAAGCCTTTAAAACTTGTAATACAGTCTTGCGATATTTCGATAATAAAAATTAACGCGTTTCCAGAGTTTCCGCAAGTTTTTGAACAACAGTATTAGTTATTGCTTGTTAGCAAGAACGAATAAAATATCAACTGCGTTATTGTATTGTTGGAGAGATACATTTTGTCAAATGAAAAAAAAAAAAAAAAAAAAAAAAAAAAAAGAGAAAACACGTTGGTTCCAGGTTCAAGAGCTCTTTAACGCGATGAAGGAACAGTCATCGTTGTCGAGGGTCGACAGGGACCGTGATACACCTCAGAGATCTCAAAGCAGTGCTGCAATGCTGACCACTATCGGGGCCGATATATCACCAAGTTCTTCTCACTTTTTTGAGGTAACCAATATTTTTTACATCGTCAATGATATACTATCTTATGAATTCCCTTAACGATTTAGCACTTGGTGGACCGAGAATAAGTGTACAAGACAAAATGTTTTTAAATGTTGCGAGATTTTCTCGAATTGCCATTGTGTTATTGTTACTCACACTCTGCGATTGGTCGACGCTGTCAACACATGGTCAAGCCTGTCTCCAATCCAAATAGTAGTCCAAATTTTACTTTCATTTTTGTAAATTCTCTTTCCGCTTGTTTAATACCGCTGCTGAAGCTTAACATTATTTTATTCCATTGTTTGAAAATCTTTTCTGGTTATTATAACACTCCCTAATTACTATTATACACTGAAAATAAATGTGCAGAATAATAACAAATCAATGTTAGTGAGAACCACATGATGTCGAACAATATTAAGAGGTCCCTATTCAAGTTTAATATATTTTGGTTTACTACTTAGATATAAGAATGTGTGCGAAAAAACTTTTAAAATCATTCTTTCGCTTGCGCCACACGAAACTTTAGTTTTCGATCAAAAGGTGGTTAGGCACGGGTTTAACAAGTCAAGCGTTGTTGTCATTTCTTTTTTAGAGGTGTTTAACGAGGGTTTGCAAAATGTTTACTGAAAAAAATATAGTGGAAAAAAATTAGAATGGCTCGACAACTTAAACACCATATACCGAGCGCTGAATATATCGCTATACATATATCTTGTCAACTAAATGGTGAATCTGGTTAAAATCTTCAACACAAGAAATTGGGTTATTAGATTATAACGTATATCGAAAATTTAACTTGTCTTATCTTTGATTTTAATGTAACTCTCTTATACCGTGGTAAGCATAAGAGTACGTAGTAGGTATGCACTACGTATGATATCACTCAGATGTGAAAATCTCTTGCGTCATTAATACAGAAGAGTCGTGTGATGCTTTCCCATACGTAGATTAAGAAACTCGTTTCACGTATGTTCTTGTTTGTTAAGGTACTATACGTTGGGAAGATGAAATTACCACATCAAAAGGTACCGGAATCGTTTATCGATGATGCCCTCGTTAAATTTCGAGCTCACGGCCTCGAGAAATCCAAATCTTCGGCGAGTAATCTTCTTCAGGAGTGCCAACAGCTTCGAATACAGGCAAATGCGACTTTACCGACAGATACAAGAAGGGGTAGTGCGGTACGATATGTATATATATGTATATATATATAAAATTATGTATTTTTTTCTTCTGTTTTTACTCTTGAGTAATTTTAGTGATACGCAAAATGCTCGTTGCGTTAGAAAAAAAAGTAAACATTTCTTGAGAATTCATAAATTTATTATTATTAATAGTATTAATTAACTAAATAGCCAGATTTTACTATTATCTGTGAGTACTTTTATTTCATTTTTTTCGTCTTCCCCCCCCCCCCCCCCCCATTGGAGGAGTTGTATTTTTCCTAAGCAATTTTGTATCTAGGAAGGAGAAAATCATACTAGAAAAATAAAACGTAAAAACTGTATACTTCTAATGAAGTTTTGAGTAAAATAGTAGTTATATTTTAATTCGAATATTAAATTAAGCAAAATTAATTTTTTGTGTAAGATAACGAAATTATTATTATTTTTTCGTCCATTGTACCCTTAATTTTACGTGATATTTGACGGAATTTATAGGCATATGTGTCCACTGAAAAGTTTGAAAACATATGTAAATTTCTTATCCTATTTTCCCATTCCCAGATATAAATATTTAACAAAGAGTGCCCTTGAATTTCGGAGTGAGTACTCTCTTGTTCAAAGTAAAAAAAAATGTCGGTGTAAAATTTGCAGATTTCCAAGTAACATATCCTGTTGTATGAAATATGAGAGAAATTTGGTGTATTTTAAGGATTTTCCTGTTGAATTAGAAGAGTAACACCAAAGATCGTGTGACTTTGACAAATTTTTGTATGTTAAATATGATATAGCAGAAAAAATGTGTGAAATTTCTCCGAATTTTATATGTTAAATTGAAGGGGACAGAGGAAAATTGAGTAAACCTGTCGGCATGTGTTCATTATTAGTTTGGGCAACTTAAAGTTTTAAGCAACTTTACTTGTGACATTTCAGGACTCGAGTACCAGTGATTTGGGTAGCACGGACAATGTTTCGGGTTCCACGGTATTGTCACCTTCGAGTCCACTCGGGGTGGCGACGACTCTCGGCGGTTCAGTCGAATGCTTGCCGCCCTCGACGCGCCCCAACAATCCACAGCAAGATAACACACTGATGCCAAAGAAGAATCCGGCTTCGAGAATAGACGTGCCTGAAATGATGAGAAACAGAGCAGCGTCGACTGGGAGTGTACTCGCACCGCGACGAGATTCATCCGTTAAAGGAAACGGGGATCACAACCGCACAATGTTATTTCAGGTAATAAATTATTAACCAACGAAATTTTTCAATTTTTCATCACACGGTAGTTTTTTATTCGAACTATGTCGAAAAAAATAATTAGAATTTCAGCGTATATGTTACTGATATATAGGTTGGTCGCTACGACCTGAGACTCATCAGTCCCGACAGAAAGCAAGTTTTACTTCACAAACAACTCAAAGACATTGCGAGTTGCGTTCAGGGAATTAAAAATCCCGAGCATTTTGGCTTTATATGCCGAGAGGCTACAATGGAATGTTTCATCGGTTACGTATTCAAGTGTCAATCGGAATCAGTAGCTGACGACTTGGTCGGAGGTAATTGGCCAATCATACAATACTCATACTCATTCCAATAGACTTATCGATAACGAGACTCTATTTTCATTGTAGCTATAACACAGGCTTTTATAGCGACGTGCAATGGCACTAGGAAGGAGAAACTTCATTCTGTATTTTCTTGCGAGCATTGTCCGATGGTCTGGTACAACAGATTGGTACAAGAGATCGAAGGTAAATATCGATAAAACAATAATTATGAGATACTTGGAAAATCAATAGTTGTTATTTATTTTCTTCATTCGGGGCGATTTTCTACTCCTCCAGGTCAAAACGAAAGGAAAACACAAAGTATTATTATTTCCCGTATGGAACTCTTACCGGAAGACGAACAGGAAATTGTATTGACCAAGTACGAGGGAGCAAGGTCAGCGGGTGGTTGCGGTGTGGGAAATACACTTCGGGAACAGAATCAGTTTTGGATGCTTTTGCTTCGTGCGCATTGCGAGGCAAAGCAAGCGCGTCACATTCACGATACAGCGGAAAACAGGTAGTGGTATTGGATCATTATTATACGAATAATCATCATCTGCATCTTTTTCACTTTTTCCTTTTTATTCAGAAGCGAATTTCTCAATCAGTATTTGAGCGTTGGTGTCGGTAGTACGATATTTATGAAGGCGAAGCGCTCGTTGACAAACAGTTTTGATCATCTGATGAAGAGAAAAGGTTCTCGTGACGATTTTGGTATCGGCCCGAATCAATACAGTGGCCAGAGGAGTGAACGCCAAAGTCCGGTGGGCTCTGGTCCCGCGTCATTAGTCGATGTCACTCCCGATACCATCAGACCAAGATCTCTGAGAGTCTCGCCGGAACAACAGTTGGTTGTTAATACCGGACCAAAGAGCCCAATGATGGATATGTAAGTGAATCACGGCAATCATTTTTCACTTGTATCTCTCGTATCGTAATAAGTCACATGCGGAGAAAAGAGTTGAAGAAAAAGTTGGAAAACTTGGGTTTATTTTCCATGCGATTGATCAACGATCTGTCTCTGTTCCTCGTTAGCTTCCTCAAAGTGGGCAACTCACCAAAGATGTCTCCAACCGAGTCTGAGGGAAACAACAAGATTCATTCTAGTGGCTCATGGAGGCAGGCGATTCTTAATCGTGTTGTTACCCCTGGCAAAGATCAGGATAACAAAGACGCGGACAAGCCGGGTAGCGTAAATTTCAACAAAAATCATCAGGGTATCACGCCCAAGAGAACGAAACAAGAGCTGCGAGAGCTCTGGAGGAAAGCCATCAATCAACAAGTAATACTTATCAGAATGGAAAAGGAGAATACGAGACTTCGAGGTACATTGGTATTTCTTTTTTCTTTCGTTTCTCACGTGACCTTTTCAACTAACCGATGTATATAATGTTTTTCTTGATTATATCAGTTCGTCAGGAAGAAGCGACTATGAAGAGAATAAAATTGGAGTACGATGAACTGAGTAGTTGCGCTCGCGAACTTTCCGAAGTTTGGGATCTTCTCGTGAGCAAAGAATCGAGGATTTCAACCAAGTGCGACAACCAGATGTTACTTCAAGCTATAAAGCAAGGCGTGCCGCGTGGAAAACGCGGAGAAGTTTGGCAGTTTCTTGCCGAACAGTTTTGCCTCAAACAACCACCGATTGAGACGAGAGAATTTCCTAATTACAACACACCCTACGAGTTGCTATTGAAGCAACTCACATCTCAGCAACATGCCATTCTCATAGATCTGGGCAGAACCTTTCCCAATCATCCGTACTTCAGTTCGCCACTGGGCCCAGGGCAATTGGCTCTCTTCAACCTCCTCAAAGCTTACTCGTTGCTCGATCACGAAGTCGGATACTGTCAAGGACTCAGCTTCGTCGCTGGGGTTTTGCTCCTACACGTAACTTATTTCATCAAAAACCTCATAACATTGGAAATTAAACGACGCGTCTTCTATTTCACGAGTCTTATTGATCTACTTTTTTTTTTGTTCCACTTGTCTAAACACAGATGTCGGAAGATCAGGCCTTCTTTCTTCTGCGACACCTCATGTTTCGGAGAGGCCTTCGAAAGCTCTACCTTCCCGACATGGCGGCTCTACAGCTGCACCTATATCAATTGTCGAGGCTTCTGCATGACAGACTACCAGCGATTTACAATCACTTTGATAAACACGAAGTTTCGCCAACGCTTTACGCGGCACCCTGGCTCTTGACACTTTTCGCCAGCCAATTTCCTCTTGGCTTTGTTACCAGAGTATTCGGTAAATAGCTGGCAAAAATTATTTAATTTTTCCGCCGTCGGGCGTGCCATTGCAATCTCAAATTGTGTTTTTCTTCTTTTTCTTTTTTCGCAGATTTACTTTTTTTGGAGAGCTCCGAAGTGATATTCCGCGTGGCACTCGCACTTCTAGAAGACCATCAGGATCAATTGCTCTGCTGTGACAGTTTCGAAGAGATAATGGAATACCTCAAAGTCAGTAGCAATAAATTGTAAAAGTAACATTAAAACTTGCGAGCACAAATTTAATGCTGCTTCATCGTTATTCTTACAGCTCAAAGTGCCGGCTGTAGACAAAGCCGTATTGGATCGCGTGATGAAGCGCGTTTTTTATCCAGACATGGAGATAGCGAAACAACTCAACGAATACAGAGTCGAGTACCAAGTGTTGCAAGAGGAGATGATCTCGGTTAAGCCGCAAATAGAAAATATGGAGAAACTGGAATTAATAAATAAGCAGCTAACGCAGCAGGTCGCACATCTCAATAGTCAACTTGAGGTAATTTATGGCAGTATTGTATTGAAAAAAAAGAAGAAGAAAAAAAAAAAAAAAAAAACTGTGACGAGAAATCCTTTACTACGGGTTTATTTTTCTTGTCTGGTAGGTCGCTATGAGTAACCTGCATCGTCTGGAGACAACTCGTTCGGTCCAGGTATCATCCGTCCACAAATTGGAGTCGCAGAATCGCAGTCTCGAGGTGACCGTCATGACTCTTGGGTCATTCATTCAGCAGGTGATAGATTCGCGAATGGAGATAGAAATTCCAGGTGACGTGCGTCGTATAGTAGCGCAATTGAGTGTCCCCGAGAAACGTCGAAATAGCAGCGGAAAATCGTATCCCCTTAAAGTAATCGAGGACAACAATAACAGATATGAACCTACGAAGAGCAGCTCGACAGGTCGTGACTCTTCGAGGCTGCTAAAGAGTAACAGTATGATGGAAGCTCCGTATCCGTTAAAATCGGCTCTTAGCCAACCGAATCTCGGCACAAAGCTCGAGAAAATGTCGTCGTTCTTCGCCAATTCGCACAATCACATAAGACAGCAGCGCGCTCAAATGGCCGCATTAAGAAACGAAGCTCCGAGCGATAATACGGCTCTCGACAATAACAACGACGAGAACGATCCGAAAACCGTCAACATAGACATACAAATAACAGACACGGTTAACGCAACCACGGACACGACGATACACAAGAGTGATAACAATTTAAAAATCGAAGCGTTGGGTTTGGAAAAATCCGTCTCGTTGCCGCTGTCCAATTCAAAGATGAAGCTTAAAGCTACTAAATCGGCTTACGACCTTGGCTCCGTGAGGAAAATACCTACAACCCGTCTCGAAGATACGTCCAGTGATTCCGTTTCGAGTCTCACGGGTACCGTTCATCCTCTCGATACCTGTAGCGACGTTAATTTCAAGTACGGCGGCACGACCAAGCTCAAATCAATAAAGTCGAACACGAGAATATCAAATCAGTTGGGCAGTGCTCAAGTCGATCCTAATCTTAATAAAGAGATGCAACAAGGCCAGCAGAATCCAGAGATATTGACGAGATAACAAAAGCTTCTGGTCACGATACTCGAGGAGAATTGATGCTTCTTGTTTGAGACTCTCATTTTCCGCAGACTGCGGCAAACTCTATTGCGTACTATGATATATATAGTTGTTAACTTGGTGCCAGTAGTAGTATTGTTTGGCGTATAGGGTGTGTCAATTAAACACTTGTGTCATCAGTGGGGCTAATAAGTGCTATCGCGATTCTTCGGGCTTCGTTCGACCGTTACTCGTGCCCGTACAATCTCACAAAATTCAAAGCGATATGCAAAAGCGTTTGATTCAAAAACAGTATTATGGCTAAGGTGGTCATTCGGTACATTTCATCAGTTCGGCAGTATGTCCATCTCAAAATTCTTACCAGAGATACGTGAAATCGACGATTCCCGATTTAAGAGGACCGAAACACCTAAGAAAGTCGTGAAAACATTTTTTTTTCTTTTCTTCATTTATCTCTTAAGAAAAAAAAAGAAGCAAAAACTGATTCAGATTTCATAATTTAAATGATATTAATATGTTCATTAAAGAATTTCTTTGAAAAGTCGATATTACAAATTTCCAGAGCATCATTTGTTTCCTTTTCTTTTCTTTTTAAACGGTGAAGCGCACAAAGCTCTGTCAATCCGTTATTTCTGGCGTGCATCTCATCTTGAACGGGCTATAACATACTTTAGCAAGATCCTCTGGTAATTATTTTACGAGGATTTTACAGAAACTCGTACACATAGACGGGGTAGTCTATCGTCTATTTAGTGTGCCAACGAATCGGGCTACACACAGATCGACATACAACAACACACGAGAACAATCCATATCTACGTTATCCTAATGAAAAATTCGGGAATATAAAGTAATTAATTCTAACAGTAGACATTGAACGGTCGAATAACTGCCAAAAAATTTTACCGAAATACACATGTGGAACTTTCACACATAGATAACAGACTATTTTAGACGAATTATGAACACACCGGTACTTGATAATAATACTGTTGTGAGTTTAAGAAAAAGAAAAACACTTAGAATATTGGTACAAAGCATACAGAATATTTTAAGTAAATTAATATTTATGTGCGCCCTGACAAGTATGCCGCGTAAATAAAAAAAACATTGCAATCATCATCCGTTACGATTGTCGTTCTGCTTTGATTTCCGGAAAAGTCGGCGATTTTGACCATATTCGTTCCGGCCGAATGCAATTAAATCATTTTTCTTTTCAATGACGAAAATATGGCACTTTTGAAAGGAAAATAAAACTCGGCAGGCAAATCATTTAAACCAATAGAACACGATTCTTCATAAGAATTTGTAACGCTCTCGGTAAAACTCGCAATCATCGGGTTATTAAAAATTTCATATTTTCTTAGACATGAAAACTGTAGAACACGTGTCTTACACGAGCATTTGTACACTGACTTGTACTACTCACGAGAAATTTGCACGACCATAAGTTATACACACCGCGAGCTCTACACGGTGCAGATCTCTGATGTACACCGATAAAAGTCGGTGTACATATGCTCGTACCGAGATGAGCTCTGTAGAATCGCGGTATTACCGTTAAAGCCATTCTCTCTATGTTTAATTAGCATGCTCAATTCTAATTTCACTCACACGAAAGTGGTACTCGCGATTAAGAATCTCATACATTATTTCTTTATTTCTTATTATACCAGATATATGTGATGAAATAAACAACAAGAAATTTAAATAGAAAACCATTCGTTGGAAAATAACTGAATTTTTTTCCATGTTAAGATAGAATCATCGCAAAACTAATCTGTTGATTCCACTTCAGTGGCTTTTCTCGATCCTCAATACAGTACTTACGTGTATCGCAAGTTCGTTTTGTCAAAAGCCCATCAGCCCCCTCCGTTGAAAAAGAAAGATAAAAGCCAAGTACTCTTAGAGTTTTTGACACGTACGTATTTATATACTGAAATAACGATCGGTAGACAGTCAGCGGTATTAATGGTACTTTTATTTATACTTGTCCAGCCAATAGGTAATAATACCAAGACTATGATTGTGACTGGTTAGTTTTCGTAGATCGAACGGATCTTGATTGCTTGGAGTCTCTGTTGAGTTGAAGAGAAGCTACAGCACTAATTTCGGATAGCGAGAGAGTTTTCATTAGACGCGCTCATGTAATAGTAGTTGACTCCCTCCGAACTTCGGATATACACATTTTTATGTTCCTTACCTCATCAAAATGGTGATTCATTAATCGTGAATGGCTTCCCAAACATATTAAACTTCCATTTAATATTTTTGATTCCATTGAAACACATGTTGGTTGCGACAATTAAAGAGACAGCGCGAGAGAGACGCTTGGTTCGATGATTGATCGAGCGAGACGGAGAATGATTTATCGTATAACGAGTAGTCTTGTATATAGTGATATTAGAAGATAGCTTTTAGCGGCAGTTCTCGACGTCGGAAATCGTGATAAGTTAATGTGATGGCAAGGAATACTCCCCTATTTACTTTTCAGAACTTGTATTCATTTGTATTCATCAGCGATGCTATATATGCTATATATTGTATTAACAGTACACGATAGATCATACGTACCTACAAATCTACACGTTAAACCTGTCAAGAAAATGAAAGGAAAACAAAAAACGCCAATGTATTATATATTTTAGACCCGTGGAAGGATGAGCGAAATTTAATCATATTAATTGTATGTCTTTAATAAAAGCGACATTGAATATTAGAGGGTCTCGAACGTTTTATTTACCTGATGAGCCTTACTTGCCTACAGATGGATTATTCCACCAAAATTACCCACTAGCTATATCTCCATTCCTCCGATTTAGCTGTACGTCCTTAGTATCCCTTATATATAGAGACTCGATTATTTTTTTCACCATTTTTTCTAGCTTTTCCTTCATTTTTCACGCGTCCATCAAATTATTTACGATTCAAAATGTGATGTTTGAAAAATGCAATAAAGAAGACATCAATTTTTAGACTCTTCCAATTATTGGGATTAATTTTTTTCTTTTCTACATAAATGTTTTTATTTATTTGGAATTTAACTTAGCCGGATTACGTTCTATAAAAGTAACCATCAATCTCAAAAGTATCCATAAATTATTACATATCATTTGTCGTGTGTTAACAATTTACAAAAATGTTGACGACTGTACCATGATATATCTTAAAGAAATATTTCGCAACAATTTTGTTTTTATTTGTTTCTTTTTTTTTTTTTTTTGTAATTGCTACAATTTTTAAACTTGGTTAATTAAAATAAATGTTAATTCGAGTGGAGACGCTACCGCGACTCTTGATCATGATTGACCATTATCATTGCCGGAACATGTTATCACTCTCATGATAACTCGTAGTAATAAAAAGAACCGTCGAGTATAAAACTTCATTTCAATATATATATATATATATATATTTCGTATTCAAAATATAATAATGAACATTACACATGATGCTAGCTTCTATCGTGACAGTCAGCGTTGACCAGCACTTACAGTGGTACCGTGTTAATAAACTAGTCGAACGGCTAGCGTCTGGAAAAGGCAGATATGAGATTGAAAATACAAAAAGCTACCGAGTGGCAGATTCGCGTTCGCGCATAAAAAAGTTTTGGCAAACGTCGATTGCCCACGTAGGCTGTATAGTTGACAAGGGATTTGTTGATCGTTGTATTGGTATCATACATCCAAGACGTCTCCGTTCGTCGAGTGTGTGTGTGTGTGTATGTGTGTGTGTGTGTGTTAACCTTTTTGTGTATTGGGTGGGTGGACTTAAAATTTAATTCGTCAACGAGTGGACACACTCATTATCGACACGTCTGTAAGTTCGTTAGTTGTGGTTTTCTTTTACATTCCATCGGATTTATAAAATAACATATTTACCGCTACGACGAATAATCGTTTCGATCGAAAAACAAAAGAATAAATTCGTTGAGAAGAAAATATATAATACATATAATTTAGTGTACGATCGCGGATGTCGTATCTGCACGAGGATACTATAGAAGTTAGCTTCGGCGTATCTCGCGCCGCTTCTTATGCATACAGTATAATACATAGTCCTTTAGTTACATAATTAGATCGAAAGTAATTTAGGTAGGCAAGCAACAAGCCCACGTACGATTCTTTTTTCTCTTTATAAGCCCCAAAACCCTTAGATGCTTAATAATTAATCAATATATTCTCGTTTATTATACAGTGGCAAGAAAAAACAACACTCAAACGGCCCTTACGTGCTAATATTTATAATATTTAATTATGTAATCATCACAGTGATAAACGAAAAAATATATACTTCTTGTACATAAAAATTTTCATTCAATAGTTGTCGGCATCGTCATCGGGCTTAATCACTTTTTTTTTTTTGTTCCTTCTTTTTTTATTCGGTGTGTTCTTTGCGATGACACTCGACACACATGCGCTTTTTATCTTTTTTCTTTATTATTTTCTTCGCGGTATTAAAAATTATTCTCAGGTATATTGACTTGCATTCCGGTATTCGTATACATACTATATTTACATACAACAATTCTGTAATGCACTCGCACCGGTTGCACCGCTCGCACCGCTCGCCTCATATATCCCACACAGATATACTCAACGATATGCCGAAATATGTGAGTTCCATTACAGATGTAAAACGGCCAACAGTCGAGTAACGATACTTGCCTTAATTCGTCGAGGAAACTCAACAATCGCGAACACATTGTCTGCTCTTCGCGTTGTGGAGCACAGAGATACAAATAAATTTTTCGCCAAGATTATTACAAATTTGAAATTAACCGCGTTCTCTATTTTCTCTCCTATCTAATTACACTTGTAATAATATTTCTAAAATTAATATACTTGTATAGAATGTGCTTTTTTGTTTGTTTTTTTTTTCTGCGAAAACCTGTACATTAAATTTAGTATACAAAGCAACATTAAAGTATTTCAACACGAATTTTTAACGTGTCTTGTATACCGTATACATTTATTTTACATCATACTTGTAAATGAAACCTTTTATACGTGATTACTGCACAAAATCTTACTATACAAGAATATTCATTTTCATAGAGAATTTTTCAACAGTGTATGTAGAGGAGGTTCCGAAGCTTAACACTAATGAAATCAGTGCTACATTTTCGGAAAAACAAAAGAAAAGAAAAACTAAACGAAATTACTCGTTCGAAATGAACATTAATCAGTATTTTTGTAAATCCATTGCTATGAATGTTTCTCTGCTAATTCATAAGACTTAATAAACATAATACAAAATATGTAGTAAATATTTTCGAGCCACCTTTTGCCCGTCGTTTTAAATCTTTCAAAAATATTTTTTTACCGCAATGGCCGTACTGCTTGATGTCATAACACAACCCCAAGGCCCCAATTAGCTATAAATAAACAAATGGTTATAAAGTCGTTCTTCATTTGTTCGTTCGCTTGATTACTCACGAATACCGGAACCCAAGCGATTGGTCATAAAAATACCTAATATGTACAGTAAAAAAATGTCCTCGTGGTGTAGAGTTCGTTACGTTAACATGTTTTGGCTCTTTCGTTATTTTGTGCTTATGCGTTTCAAATACCACAGAGACACCGGGTTACTGAGCAAAAGAAAAAGTAGGCCTCGGCGACGCGGAGAACACGTGCTTTTATCGATTTTATCGTATATTGGCAACGAAAAAATCATGTCCTCAAGATTTTCCGACAATAAAATATTACAAATGAAATTACAACCGATAGTTACGACTGCCCATCGATTCTCTGTGGTACGAACGTGTAGCATCAAATTTCATAAGTACACACAGTAAACGTTTTGTATACATTCGGTATAATGTTTTTTTTTTGTTTTTTTTTTTTTTTTTATCCCCAAGAATAGATATATCCTGGCTGGTCGGAGACAACGTCGACCGCACATGATCGCTGTCGACAAACCGGAAATCCATGGATTATCCAGCGGCAAAAGTCACACCCAATATCGCGAGGCAGCGTTAAATTTCTCTTCGTATATATCTTAAAAAACAGTCTTTATACAGTATTTAAATTATTATATACAGATGTGCAACTAGCTAATGAATAAAAATTCCTCATTTTCTTTAATCTAACATCTCTCGGTTGTGTGTGTTTAAAATCGTTATCATTCGTTTAATCATTTAAATCCTTGATCGTGTGGCCTTAATAATTTGCACTGGTTGTCGATGTTGATCGAATGAAGCCTCGATTACTCCTTATACCCTGATCATATTTACAGCGTCTCTCTCTCTCCACAGTCGACGAATCTATCGTCGGTATCTAAATATTTAGAGCTTGGCTTGCTCGTCGTACGTGTTACAATAGCTGCTCAAATGGAACTTTACATCATCATTTTCGTCGTCTCGATATCTGGGCTGCCAGGTTTTATACCATACATATTATATGAAATATACCGTGTATATCGCTCTTGTCGCACTGCCTGGGATTAGCGCCAATCGCTAATGAACTCGGACGTGACATACGTGTCTGCTCGGGACAACAGTGATAATTGCGCCGAGTAGATACACGTTGGCTAGAGGAAATAACATATATATATGTACAATACGTATAGCAATTCACCTATCTCTCTATCTATTTCTCTCCTTCAAAGTGCCAATCGTTGAAATGTGTAGCTTTGCACCGAGCGCCCCGATACTGGCACACTATACCAGTAGTACCTACAGTATAAACACATATCTATATGGCCCATTCCACACGAAATCCACCAGGTTTCTGACCCTCGCATTCTTTATTTATTTACTTTTTTGTCTTTCTTTAACTCCTTTTAGCATCTTGTTGGACAGAATAAATTCAACACCACACCAATTTTTAGATCTTTTCGTAAAAACTTTTGGTCAGAATAACCAAGAAATGTTAATATACAGCAAATCTTTGTTGGAGGACTTTAGTTATTGGTAAAGTAAAAAGAGCTGAAGCTCGAAAATTCGGAAAAGTCGCTACGCTGAATAGCTTTCATTTTATTTTCTTGCTGTAGTGTAAACATTCACAGAGATGCAAATTTTGCACCATTAGTTTTTTCTTTTCGTATAACCTGAATATGGAAGTCTCGGGGGAATAAAAACTATTCGATACGGGACATTTTAAAGTTTATGCATTAAAATTGGTTAATTTAAACCAGACATTTGTGTGCACTTGGACAGATGCGAAAACATGTGTGACCTGAAAGAGTCAAGTTTAACTCCAATTGTGAAAGCATTGTAAAAAATGTCGACTTTAAACAAAGAAGTTTCAGGGAAAATTGTAAAAAATAAAAAAAAAAATTGTTGCCACGCGTCTTTAGTAGTAAAGACTTTTGGCGATTGCGAGTTAACGAATTGTGGGCAAAAAAATCTAAAAAGTAGTGTAGAATTTTTTTTGTTCTCAAAAATATGACAGACACGTTACTGTGAATTTGAGGTGAAATGGGTCATATGTATATCTACAGCCAGCGCACATTTCGGTCGAGACACACGCCTTTCGGAAACTCGATTTACCAATGGTCAATTAGAAGCCTCGTGTCGAAACGGACAAGTAAATTCCACTGTTCCGAACATCTCAACGTCCGTGATAATACGTGTGACGCAAGCTATCTTCTTGACACGCGAGAACGCATCATCTCGAGAATAATTTGCAGAGTAAAGCTGCGCCGGCTGCCAATAGCAACGAGACCCTCAACAAGGATGATGAGGATCCTGCACTCGCTGCTGCTCTCGTTAGGTCCTCACAAACGCCTGAAACAATTGAGAAAAAGTTATTCCCAGCGTAACACTCTCTGGATTTTATAGTAGAAAATAATCTAGTCGAGAAGACGAGAATATATAGATTAAATTAGCATAGCACTGTTACGAGACGAGTGAAGAATCTATGTATAAGGGTTTGTATAACAATACCTTGGCTGGCGAGCTTGTACGTCCATTGATCGCTTGACTCTCTTTGGCAAGTACGCGCTGGTCTCGACAGCCATAATTCTTGTTCTTGTTGTTCGTGCCTGTTGGAGCCAGTGCCTCGCCCTGCCGATTTGGCTGTCACGTCGATCCATTGCATCGAGAAACACAGGGTCTCACCGACTTCCAAAGCTGTCTGCTGACTGCTCTTCTGAGACACTATGGTGTACCACGTGCCATCGTCGTCCTCCCAACTTTCGTGACAAGAATAAGCTGTAACAAATTATAGAAAGAACCAACTATAAAAAGCATGTAGCGCACTCGATGAAAATACACGCATGATCAAGGCCGACCCTCTTGAATTTTTTTTATGTGCTTGGTATCGCTTGAAACAGCACTTGTGATATTTATTACATTTTTACTTAGCATCGTCTTTGTGTGTTTGTTTTTTAATTGGTAATTTTTTTTACATTTTGTTTCTTCAAATCTTTTTATCGATACTTGATCAATTTTTCAACTTTTTGTTTTCAGTATTCACAGCAATTGCTTATCAATGACACGCAGAATTGATCAACCAATTGATCGGCTTGGCTATCTGGCTCAGCTTCATTCAAATCGTCAAGTGATAGTAAAGCTTAGTTTTCTCGCCAATTCTCTCTAATACTAATGTTACGCTCGAACTTCACGTAGTCAACTGAAATGCTCGGTTGAATATCCGGAATTCAACTATAATTTAATCTGTAAAAGAAATTTGATGGAAAAAGAAGTTATAGTACAGTTGAATGTTAATAATGTCTATTTTGTAGTTGATGTTTCGGCGAATAAAAAAACGTGACTTAGTTTTGACGTAAGAAACGAAAAAACGATTGATTTACAGTTAGTTTTTGTTTTCTCAAGAAATATGGTGTAGTTGACGTTGAGGCTGCGCCTCCAGCATGTCGTTTCGATAGGAGCTTATGAGTCGAAAGCAGCGTAACGGTATCTCACCCATTTGTTCTCTCTCGCAGGTACTTGCGATTATCATCTCGCTCTGACTTGGTGTAGTGCAGCCAATTTGTATATCGGTAAACTTGCATTCCTCGTCCTCATTGTCCTCTTGCCATGTCATCTTTTCCGCTGTTCTCGGAGGTTTCATGCCGGCACGTCGATGCCGCTTCATATTCCTCGACAATGAATTGCTCGGCACAAAATCCAGAATGCTGTATCTTCCAGGCTGTGGGCACTTTTTCTCCTCAACCGTCGATGCTACAATTAAAAGAAAGGCGTTTTTTATTTTTCGATATTGTTACGAAGATTAATAAAACAAGTGGAAGGAAGGAGAGAACACGTGACACGGGCCATTAAAAGTCGCCGTTAACAGCGCCGCGGACCGCGAGGATATTCATCTTCGTTCCCGAGCGAAACGACCGTGTCTATATCCAGCGATCCGATATTGTGCTCTATAGTGAATGATGCGGAATATCGCTACGTCGAGCCTTTCATCAACCAACTAAAAAATCCTATTTTCTTTTTTATCTGCTATTACGTGCACAAGTTTCTAATACTCAGAGTGGAATCGTTGCACTTTTTGCAGTATTTAGGCTGTCTCTACCGAAAGCATTCTTTCTCCGTACAGTCCACACTTTCTCTTCGATCCTCTGAGATATATTGCGTAATCAGTCTGAATTTACTATTACTTGAGGAATTTTTCTACGAATTTATTCACATTTTTTCCTGTCAAAACTGTAGGACTTGTATTTTTCCAAAACTAAAGAAAAAAAAAAAAAAAAAAAAAAAAAAAAAAAAAACAGTTGAACGCTAATGCCGTCGACGGTAATTCATCGTTTCTCCTCTCTGCGTTCGTCCATAAATCAGAAATTATTAAACGCCGAGCTATCCACAAATTCAAAGGTCTTTCTCACCCTTGAGTTGTTGTTGTTATTACTTAGTTTTTAACTACTTTTTACTGGCGAGCGTCCACAAGGCAAAAGTGAATGGGTGGGTGATGCGGTTTACTCGCTTTACAATCGTTTACTCACTTATTAACGTCGTGTACGGCATTTTCGAGGGATCCGATTGCGAACAAGCGTCCGGCATAATTGCTTTTTCACCTTAAACAACAAATCACGATATTTCATTAGTGGCCCTTCCAGTATTAATAAACGCGAGAGATTTGTAAGATTGCGAAAACTATACGAGAAATAATTAAATGGGTTTTTTGTTGCGGTACTTACTCGACTGCTGAATCTCAATTACGTTCGCTGATCTTTTGTGGAAAATCATACAGACGTATCCAATATCACTGGAATGAAAAAAGTAACGATAAAATGGACAAGTCGTTTTCTACCTTATGTCGTCAAAGGACATTTTTTTTAATGCTCTCGAGTTGAATCATAAAGATCTTTTTCCCAACGTGACAGACGAGTCTCGAGATGCAAATGAAATACGAAATCTTTTCTGTAAACGTACCAGCCACTCGTTATGTGAGCAACGAGCTTCACTCGATTTCCCTGCATATTGTCATTTGGAAACATGGGCTCTAAATTGTGACAGACTATCTTCTCCTCGTGAGAATTGTCAATGAAATCCTCCTGTGATCGAACTTTGAGCGTGGCGTTTCCACTCGTGAAATGATAACTTCTCGATCCGTTCAACGAATGCCAAACGTGGTGCTTCGTAACCCATGACGGATATTTGCATCTGTTGTGCTCCTTATCGGCTGCAATATCATTAGCAGTTATAGAGATATTTTTATGACGCAAAGATATATACACTAAACTAAACTCGATTGTTCGACTTCTTCACGAGTATGCACGTAAAAGATGCATGCATGACCTTTCAACGCTTCTTACTTTAGTCAACATAAAATGCCTAATTTCTTTTTGTGTAAAAAATGTTTCTTTGCTTTTTTTTACATATGTTTATTACACATGTTGATATATTTAAAAAAAAAAAAAAAAAAAAGGCAAGAAAAAGGCGTTTAAATTTTACGGTCATGAAATATGTAACTTTTTGGGAACATGGAGCAATGACAAGGGATTTTTGGATTATACTATTGAATAGCATAACTATCGATTAAAAGTATAGAAAATACAAAATAGTTGTGTGAGAGTGAAATCTTGATACCTTTCATCAGTTTTATCGTTCTTGAGCCTTCGGCAACCGAATTTAGGCCGTTGCACGTTGAATCGCCGGATTCGGCAAGTTCGTATACAAGCTTTCCGTCCTGATGATGAGCGTGCTTTTCGTACAAGAAGCATCTGTAAAAAACAATACGAATGACTTTTAACTGTAACTACGAATGTATCGTTCGTGACGATATGATATGCACGCGAGGAAATAACGCCTTGCCGTCTCAGGTCTGGAGAGTCTGAAAATGATTGCTCTCAAGGGGCGGAAATAGCTATCCACCCATTCGTGTATTAAGTAGCTACGGTCCTCGGCATCATTAATTGATTTATCTATCAATTTAACATGCTGTATGGCCATGGTCGTAGAGTCCACACAATTTGGCTAATTGAACTTGTACCCCAATTAGAATCATTGCGTGTAATTCGCTGGATCGCCGTCGTCGTCGTCGTCTCCCTTGGGTGCTATTCAATATCGTCCTGTACGTCTATTCCTTCGTTCCACTTTGTTTTTTTCTTTTCATTCTCTTGACACGGTATACATACTCTAGCTAGACCAATTTCTCAAATTGTTCTTGGAAAGCGAGCTCTATTAGCGAATGGCCGCCATCGCATCGTTTCACCTTCGATCCATCTCCGATATTAGTCTCGAAAATTATTTCCAAATGCATTTATGCGCAGAATTTGTAGAAACGCGCGTTATTATTAATAATTAAATAAATTAATAAATCATTACCTATAAGTTGGATCGCTTCTGCCGAAGAGCCTGAGTGTACCAACGAGATACTTATTTCTCCCGTCCTTCCACTTGGCAAGACACTGCAATTCCTCCACTATAACATTCGGTAAAGAGGCAAAGATTAATTTGACATTTAAAAAACTGTGCTAGCTCTTGGCTTTGACATGGTAATAAAGTTCTGTGCGCTTGATCGGATGTGGAGTTAATCAAGGGCTAAAAGATATATCGGCGGAATAAAAAAATGAAAAAAACGCCGGTCGGCCTAGCTGGAGAAGAAAAAAATCCCGTCAGGAGCCGTCGTTCCGTGAAAGAATGATAATTGAATTAGGTTTATAATCCTTTTAGTGGCTTCACGTCCGATCGAAGGGACGTCGCAACCCCCAGAGCGCTGTTTTATTAAGCAACAATCTACAGAAGCCCCTCTCGGACTTAAATCCCTTTCACTTGCAACTCCTCTCGCACTCGGTCATTTACTTTTTTGCTCATTTCATCGATTTCTCATCCGTTAAACGCTTTCTATCATCATCAAACATCAATGAGCACATCCGAAAATCTACATCTCCTTGAATAGCAATCTTTACGTACTTAATTTTTTAAATTTGATGTATAATTGCAGCGTGACGCTCATTAGCTATTACCGAGGGCGAAAGCATCTTTATTTTCTTTGCAACACGTTAATTTCAATAAATATCCATATAATTAGTTATTTCATTTTTCATAATTTCGCCAATATTTATACTATATCCATTTTTAATAATCCTTTGTATTTATGCGATGGACATATTATTATGGGGAGATATCAACCCCACAAACTCTTAAACTTGATTAAATTAAAAAGAAAAAGAAACACACACACACACAGCTTTGTTTTTGTACATATTCTTAAAAGAATATCAAGCTACAGCTCTCAACTCGTCAGGATAATTCAAATTCTTTGAAACATCCCGAAAATTGATTTTACAAAAATAATCGTGTGTCATACGTGTGTCATTTTAGAGGGCTTTAAATTGAAACATTTCAACCGCTGAAATTGCATTAAACTGCAATTTAAATAGCTTTTACGAATTTTTCTGAAAAATGAACAATCATGAGGAAGCAATATGTGTAAGATTGTACTTTGGATGAGCTTTTCGAGTGATTTCACCTATCTCAGAGCTATCTTTATCGTTTAACGTTATATAGTCTCTCTTGTTTATGTTTGTCAGAGTTTTTCAATGTTGGTGACAGTATGAAAATATGCACTCGGTGTGATGTCAATGACTATAATTAGTAATTGAGCAAGGGCGCGAAAGGTCTTGGCGTTAATCTCTGATCTTTGAGACACGACAGCCAAATCATTTATCACACCTTGGCACATGTGTGACCGATAAGAGTTGTGCAGACTTGGAAAAGGTCATATTTAACTCATCCAGATCCCCCGTCTCTATCCTTAGACTCGAGTTTCGTCCCAATTATCCATTTCTTCTGTTTCCTTTAATTCGCAAGACACTAACCAACGGACAGAGACACGGCTCTTTATCAATAAAATATAAGGTCGTTCGTTTCAGGCACGTTCTTGTTTTAGACGCGATGACGAAGGAAATTGGCATTAAAAATGTATAGTTGCATTATCGGGAGGGCCGAGATTTTAGAGATATTTGACACCGTGCCTCGAAAATCTTGGAAATATCGTATATTCGCTATGAAAAATGAAGAAAAATGTTGTATTTATGTAGTCGCGTCGACTATCTAGAATCAATAGAATATATGGAAACAGCCCGATATACAGGTATTGTAGCGTTTCGCACATCTTTCCGATAGACTACAACTTCCATTTGCTTAATCCGCGTAAAGATCTTTGAGGTTACGATAATACAAGAGTGATTGTGAGCTGTTTTCTTTTGCACACTTTGTAACGCTATAAGATGTTGTTGATGAATGATGCACGTATGAATAATATATAGATAAATTGAAGATGAACGGTTCGGAAAACAAGGGTGACAAGGTCTAAAGCTGCTATAAAAGAAAAGGCATATCAATCGAAATAAAAGTGGCTAGAATATACTTACTTGTGCTCTCCGTTGCTTCGACGTCTGGACAAGATTGATACTTGAGAAGAAGCTTGCTCTCGTCGGTGCAACTCTCCACGAGACTCGGAGGGTTACTGCAATCACCTTTACCCCGTGTGTATGAAAAGGTGAAAGGCGGCCCTGTAAGTGGACACTTTATCGGCTTGGCATTCTGCCTGAACATCGAGGACAGGTTTTCATCCGATGTGATCACCTCGCACATCGTCTCTCGGCTTGTTTGCTCTGGCTGACAGTATCCAACTGTTGAACATAATAAACCGAGTTTAGACAATAATCATAATACGCTCATATTTTTACAGACTAATGTTATTAGAATTTGAAAAAAGTAACGTAATTAGTTGATTTGTACAAGGTATTGGGAAACTAAAATAGGGAAGAATTTAGAATAAGGAAGGAGATGATTCAAGAACCTCAAGAGAATAAGACGCAGGGACAAGTTAAACCATTATTTAATTGCTAACAGAAGAATGGCTATTACAGGATAGAATAGAATAATCAATAAAATTAAGTAAAATCCTTACAACTAAGACGTAATAAATAACTATTACTACTACTACTACCTACTACGACTAGTCAAGCTGGCGATACTCGAGGGAAATGGTGAGAAATAAGCGATAGCGCGAAGAGGGAGGAAGCATCGGCGAGCGCACCAGCCTGCCAATAAAACTGGCACGCAAACGAGACATTAGCGAAACAAAGAAGCCCGTGCTGGCCAATGGGTTCTATCCCTCCAAATCCTCCTCTTCCCTCCTTTTATCTGCTTCGCGGCGAAGCCACTGTTCGCAAACTGTCGCAAACGAGGCCCGTCATTTTCCGAGTCACACCACACACAGCTGACCCACGAGACGCGGGACCGTTCATCATTTGGCGGGAAGGGAACGCAAAGAAACGAGCGTAGCCACAGCCGTTCTGCGGTTGTTGTAAGTACCTCGATGCCAAAAGGCACTCCGGAGATTAGGCAGAAATAAATTTAGCTGAAAGCCACTCTCGCGTCTCTCGCCGCGCTGCTGATCTCGCTTTCGCTCATCCTCCACTGCGATATTCTACGGGAGAACGTGATGGATCTCGTGTTTTACCTAGAGGCAGGATGCCTGGTTGACTGTTGCACGTCGCTGCTCTCACCCAACGCATTAGACAATATTAGCGAACAGGAGAATGTTGCTGGTGTGACTACTGAGCAAGTGGAGGAAGCCAGTCGTTTTTTTTTCTTTTTTCTTTTTTTTTAATAAAAAATGCGAGTCTACGCTTCCTCCGCTTCTGTTTTCACGACCGGTTGAATGATGATCGCAGTGCAAAGGGAACATAGGAGGATAAAACTCAAACTCGATGTGAAATTATTGCAGCGGCAATATGATTCTAGTAAACCTAGAAGTAATATTTCGGCAGCTTTTTAAATGGCAACAGTAGTACTGGGAGGAAACCTAGTTTAACTTGTTATTTTACAGATAAACGAATAAAACAAATGTCAATTAGCTAGGATCCCATTGTATTATACATAGTCTTATAACTTTCGTATAGCAACATCCTGTTAAATCTTTTGTCAATTTCTTCACAATCAATCAATGTCGCATTCCGTGTTGACCATTCCTTCGTGTCCAATAGGATTCTATATATCGAATCTTTGAGGTACCCAAACTATATTATGGAAATTCATTTAATCGCACTGTTTTAAATCGTTTATTATCCCAGTGAAGCGATCCGGCGACATCGCGTTGGGTTCTATTGAGTTGCGTACATATTAAATCTGTTAGCTATCTAGTAGAGGCTATAGTAAGCAAATGCCGGATACATTGAATCCTTCGACATCGTTGTAAAGTCTATAGGATTCAATCGCACCCTTTCGAATCCCTTAGCTTCCTAGTGGGTCCTGTATCGTCGTATTGGATCTTTTTAAAATTGAGGGGGCGAAACGTTTCACTCTGATTGGAATATCTCGCCTATGTTTGGAAGAAATTTAAGAAATTCAAGACGAGACAAATGTAGACGCTTTGTCTTAAATCGTTCGCTCTGTTGATGTTCCAACGAGATGTGTTATTCTCCCGTGGTTGGAAACAATAGCTCGACTCGACACGGTAATGGCAGTGTTGGCGTCGGCATGGGCCCTGCCATTGTTTCTGTTTGAGGCAGCGTACCCGCGGTAGCAGTGGTCGCCGACTATGACTACCTAACGGAGCTGCGACAGTGGCACCCGCCTTCCTTTCGCAGTGGCCCTTTGAGATGCAAATGCTAATTGAAATGTAAAAGTCGGTGACCTATATCGATTCACGCGCTCTTCCCAGCCTCACGCTTTTCAACCTTCCACTCTTGCTCGTCCTCCTGCGTCAAGGGAACCCAACCTATTTTCATCTCTCCCACTTTCATGGAATTTATTAAATTTCATATTTTCTATTGCTATTATTTCACAGGATGCATAAGAAAATTGCCGCGAGACTTGAGTCGACGGTGTATGTCAAGGAATAACGATTTTTCGCTAGCTCGTTGAAGAATTCTACTTTCGAGGCAGTATGATAATAAGCACGTGCCGATTTTTCGCCATAATTGAAACACCGTGAGCGTGCAATTGAGGAAATATCATAAGAGTGGCGAGGCGAACGTGAGAGAGAATCCGTGGTTAAATTGGAAGAACGGAGAGCTGATACTCCGGGTTGCCCTCGAGTACTCGAAAACTCGGTACAGGGAGCGTAAAGACGGGGCGAGCGAGCGACCGAGGCACGATAGACAGAGAATTCAATGAGCAAGGAAAAGTACTTGCAATTACCGAAAAGTGGGACGTTCCACGTAAGGCGCTCGATCTAACACTAAAACCCGAATGCTGTTCGCGCGTTATTGCGTCCCTCTTTTTTATATCACTCTTTCATTGTCATTTTATTTTTATTTTAAATTCCGTTATTTCATTTTATAATCAGACCAAGTATCGTCGTTTCTTTTTATTATCATTCTGGTATGATATCTTTAAAATGTGTGCAATTTAACAGAAATATTATTAAAAAAAAAAACCAAAGACAATAAACTGCTCGAAGGTACCAAAAGGATTTATGCTGAATGATAATAATAATAGTACGAAAAAGTTATTAATCGTAAAACACGATTTTTAAGATAATTTTTTTTTAACTGTGACACGTCCATTTTCAAGATTTTTTATGGCTGCTTTTGTGTATTTGTGTCTTAAGAAATGGTCAATTGTCTGAAACTATTCTTCTTATTCTTCATGAAGAAGCTTTCTATGAAAATATATCCAAACTTCGCTATGTTGCAAGTATTTTGAAGAAATTAAAAAGTTCCCAATTCTAAAAAAATCATATGCATTCGCAAAAATATGATTACTATTAATTTTCTCGTAACATCTTAAACTCTGCTGATAGTGTAAAACATAAATAAACAATCAATTAATCACTCTCTCCCTCTTTCAGACACGGCGCTCCGAATGTCCTCCAAATATTTGCCACTGACCATCGTCCATCCGATCACTATTTCCAACTACACATGCGGTACCGTATACTGTTCCGACGTACATACATATAGTATCTATGTGATACGATCTCGAGCGGGCAATATAGAGTACATTAACTCCACCGGGATATCTATATCGTTCCTGATGGTAGCTACATCGTCGACGACACGCGTAATACACATTCGCATTCGTGTAAAATCCCTAGCGTTAGCTGGATCTCGCGGATTACAAGATTGTCTGGCGAGTCAACGAAATTCGAATCGAAGCCAACACACATTCCATCGGAATGATTTACATTGATTCGGCTCTTGTGTTTCGGAGGATGACGTAAATACTTTTCCGTTGCCTTGATTCCAAATTACGAGACCCCTCGGCATCTTGCTTAATCGTAATAAAAGACGAAAGATCATTTTCAACGGACGTTATTCGACGAAGCCGGCTAATTGACCGAGTGAATTGCAGCTATTGGACGGGACGCATGAGCAGGTGTCCTCGGCATGTGCAACACGATAGAAAGTGGTGAATAAGTGAAAATCAACAAGATTCAAGAAGAATAGGCGCCGTTGTATATTGTCCGTACCGAGATCTTTCGGTTCGCTCTTGCTGATCAAACGGAAGCAACGGTGTCGTTGGCTGTTGAATTTACCAGCTGCGCCTGGTTGTTGTCTGGTACTTGATGCAGAATGGCTCGTTGCTCGTTATAACCAAGTGTACTAATTAACCGTACGTTGAAGGGCAACGGAGAGGCGGGAGGACGTGTTGTTGATGCAATAATTTTCATCGTAATCCATCGTAACAGGGGTGGTGTAGACTGAGCAGCAGCCAGTCGGGCGACGGATCGTCCGGGTACAGCAATTACAGATGTGTTCCAACTCTCATATACCTCTCGTCGGATGGTAGAACGGATATAACGAGTAATTATTATATCACTCTTTGTACGTGTGTCATCTCTCGATTCGCCGCGCGCCCTCTCCAGCCTCTCTGTGATGGGTTATTCACTCAGCGATATATTTAACTACGATATCACCGATAATGAATGCGTTAATAATTGATTAACACCGAGCTCACACAGCTGTACATCTTTGTATCAACCATTTCATACAGAGATTCCATATTGAAAAGTGAAAAAAGGAAACGAAGAAAACAGAAGATCCCGAGTACGTCTCTAACAGCAGACAGACATTAATTAGGACAAGAATTTACCTATCGGGGCGCCCTATCAATCACCCGGGAGTTGGTGAATGTTTACCGCATTACAAGTTGTATGAAAAACAACTGTTCATACGTGTTCCGGCACTCCCTCATGATCTCTTTGAGCTCTCTTACTTTATTAACTGGACGAGAGTCCTCGTCGAGCAATAATCAGTCGTGTCTGGCTGTATACACTATATGGTATCCTCTGATTAGCGCTTCTGCGGGCGAGGAAGAGGTGGAAGGAGTAAAATCGGCGTGGGTGGCAGCGAAGCAGAGAGACATCAAGGAGGAGGACCCTTCGCGGATGGATCTTGGGGGAGATAAGTACGCGAGAGCTGCTACAAGCAAAGAAGAGGATTCCAACGGGCTGGTATTAAGAAGAGAGGTAAAAAAGGTTAAGGCGGCGAGTTGAAGGACACGAGAGGTTCATTCAAGCGGGTAGAATTGCGTGCTTGACACTGGGTTAATAAGTGCGGTAAAGTGATTTGCCCGTTTGTTCGATTTTTCGTTTCGTTACAATCTACTTATGCTCATCAAAAGATCCATAGAATACGAGTCACGATAGAAATGTATCGGCCAGATTAAGCAAAAGACGCATGAGCCAAGTATCGTACACGTCGTCGATGATGGCTTGAAATTCGGTTGAGTTGTACGAGAGCAGTTATGAGGGTACTAACCGAGGGACGAGGAAGAAGGGTCGCGAGAGCAGTCTGTCGGTAATGGTCAGAGAGTGACTTTGAAGTTTGCTCTGTCCGTAGCTCTCTGTTACTCGTATGTGAGTGTCGGTTCGGTGGTTTCAGTCTGGCGCACGGATGCAATGTAACGCAATGACGTGAAAGCCGCGTTGGGAGTAGACGCTAGACCGTCCAAAACGATGTAATAGTACTTTGGTATATAGACCGACGAAGCCCCACGGCAACTTCTATCGGTTATTCGACAATTTGTCATTGCCTGATTTCTGATTAATCGCAGTCAATTTTCGTTTAGCAAGAACAAAGAGCTACGACTCGTGGATCAATCAATCACGCTACACTCGTGTTTCCTCTACTTTCAGTTGATGTAATCTTTTAATGCACATGGACTCAGGCTGCCTTTTATTTGCACAATAATGACTCGGTGCTGGACACTCGACGAAACACGTGAATTCAATAATGGCCGTTGGATCTTTGCGGAGTTATCGGATGCCTCTTTGTATTACAAATAATATCTCGTCGATGAGGTGACAAGTATTTACTTTCCAAAGTCGAGAGCTTTCTTTTTATTGTCGTCGTTGATATATTATTGATTGCCAAAGCAAATATCAAGGCTTTATATTTATATCCAACATGTTTATTTTAGTCGATAAAATCTCATGTACGATACACGGATAATACACGTGACACGTGAGGTACAGTGAGACGAAATGTTTAGTTAGAACGCAAGAATTCAAGTTACACTTCCCGCTACAGTGAAAAAAGTCAACGAATATTGTCGGCTATAGTATAAAAGAGCGCGAGAAATATTAGCTACCGTAGTAGAGGGACTTGATGAATTTATAAGTTTAAATGGCGAATATGGAGAGGCGGACTGGTAGGTATTAATAATTTCAATGATATTAGAGAAATCCGGTAATCCGGTCTAGCGGAGGTACACACTCGAAGGATCAATGTAGCTCACATCCTACTCTATGTTGCAGAACGATCATGGCTTCGTTATGCTCTTTGTACGTACATCATGACTCATCAGCAGTAAATAGAGTTCCGGTACTCACTCCAACTCACGTTTCGGTTCTCCCGACTGATTCATAACTGAATGATGATATACATAGAATATCGAATTTTTGTTTTCTTCAATAAGCCCCTAAAGCACCTTGCCAAACCGCCATATGGGGTCGGATATCTCGTGTCGGGTAAAACAGCAAGCGAAACGCGTTTTTGGGCTTTTGCATTGGTCCGACTAGAATGAGAGCGGCTATACGGTATACGTTCGGGATGTCGTTCGATACAATGGACGTCAGTTTTAGTTACGGCACGCCCGTCAACCTTGAAATCATCGAGCGAGAGAGATGGGCCAATGTTCCATTTAGCCGCTGCCAAGACCGTCAAGGGGAAATAATACTACAGAGAATATTATTGCATATACAGTGTAGAAAGGATGGAGATGAGGCGGTATCTATCTAACGATGAATTATTATCCCAACGAAATCTCTAATTTTCTCTCATTGTTAAGACACCGGCAATTGTTTCTATTCTATCTTAAATACTATAATTATTGGAAATTATTTTAAAATTCCGATAATTAAGATATTGAGCTTGTCGGTAATATTTTAACCGAAAAAATTAATTAATTTGTAATGTCACATGACTTTTGATTTATTGTATAAGAAAAAACGAAAATCTTTTGTAGTAGCAGCAGTAGATGGCTATCTCTGATGTTATTCAATACGGAAAGGACAAGAAAAATATCAATTGTTACTTACGTTCTCGAAACTGAATGACATTCTCGTGGCGGTCATTGATGATCAGACACCTGTAGCAGCTCTCACCAACGACGGTGCTAATCATACAAGTAATGGTACATTTTTTTTTTTTTAAGTTACTTTTAGTTGGCCGATGTGACAAATTTTCAAGGAGAAATACAAGACGCTATTGCTTTCATCATTTAATCACATTGAAACTGTTGTGTTTGAAAAGTTTCATAAGATTAATATTTTAAGACGTTGATATTCTTTTGAGATTATTATTTGGTCTTATAGTGTATTATACTTTCAATGGTATCGGACTTTTGGTGGGGAATCTACTCCCGATGGTGGTCTAGTTGTAGATCAACTATAGAGCATTTTAATTATTCGAAGAATCTCAATTGAATAATTGCTAATCAATTGGTTAGGAATTATTGGATTTAGAAAATATTCGCGAATCTCTAATGATAATTTTTTAATCATCATGGGAGCCGTGGAGCGAAAAGAAATGTCTCAACTCCTTAAAGAAATAATGAGCGTAGAAATGGGAAAATGTGGTAAATACTTACTTATCGTGAACAATGTAAGTATCGTCGTAACTCTCGATGCAGGATCTGTCGCCAAAAGAGGTGGCATTTACCGTGACTGGTAACGGTTTTCCCGATTGGAACCATTGTCCTGCCCAGCTTGCCGGAAATTCGCATTCCCCTGTAACACCAATAGAACAGTTATATTACTCTCGTAAATATAAGACAACACGTGCGATCTTGGAGCGAACCAGCAACTGGTAGCGCTAATAGAGAAGAAGGAAGTAGCAGGTATTCTATGTATAAACTGCGGTTGGACGAGTGTTTAATTCTCTCTTTCTCTCTTTCGAGGGCTGACCGACTGACTTTTTCACCGAGGCGCAAAAGCTACGAAAGCTTCGGTACTATCGCACCGAGGACGATACAGGAACGAGGACGTCGTGACAAACTCCATTGAGAAGCTCCGCTTATGGCAGGAAAACATCGTACCTTCCACCAATGTTCCAGCCATCGTGCGACACGAGAAGTTTACCTTGTAAATCTTTATTTACGAATTCGCATTGCACCTCTCGATTCGGCTTGAGTGATGGACGTCGGTTAAACTTTTTCAAACGCGGCTGTCACGATTCGGGGAAAGAGCTTTTAATGCTTTCACTGCGCAATCTCGGAGAGTTTCCAGCACAATACACCAAACTTTGTGTAACCTTGATCAGCTCGCTGTATTATATATATCAAGTGCGAGAGGTATAAAACTAGTTTTCTCGCCTTTTCAACACTAGTATAGCGAATCGCACGTTCACCAGTTGATCCATCGGTGTGCTTTGTAACATGATATGTGTAGCGGTAGAGAAACAGCGTATATATATCAAGGAGAAGTCAAGAAGCCTGTTCAACGATCTAAATCCGCGGTCGTGTTGCGGTGTCGTTGACTGACCGAATAACAAAAGTATCGATATCCCGTGAGAATTCAATTAGCTGTCTACTCGATTCCTCAAACTCATCGCTCCCACGGATTGTCGATATTACAAAATTTTATCAAACATTTGCGATTGAAGAAATTTGAAAAGTCTCAAATTCTCTAAAATATATGTCAACTCTTCGTTGCATCGGATGATGGAACCTTGAATCACTTTCTAATTCATATGTTCACATCTATGCTGTATTTAATCTAATTTATTAATCACATTTGCCAATATTTTTTCAATTTTATATTCCAGTCAAATGTTTTATAAATTATTTAATTATCGTTCAAGTGCTTAAAATCATCGGCTAAAAAATCCCTTTAATCATACAACATTACCAGAAATGTTACTCCACAGCTGGTATACTAAATTTTGTTGAAATGTGTAACTTAATTCAGTGTCACATCTCTCGTTTATATTAAATTTAATATAACAGTTTATGTGTGATATATATTGCATTAAATAATAGAGGAGAAAAAAGTGTTACTTTAATACAAAGCTAACGGGAAAATCCGTGGTATAGAGAAAATTTTCGTAAAATTGACACAACGGCGTTTACTACTTTGAAATCTTGCACTTTACAGAAAAATTGTTACATGTCGATAAATTGCCAACGCAAGCATATAGCTTCCGTATGACTATAAATGTATTATTGAGAAACCAGATGATCCGTTTTTTTTTTAAATATATCTTATATATTTCGAGAGAAGGATAAAAGAAGGAAGAGATTGCTGAACATGAAGGAAAAAAAGCCTCTAATCTATCAACGGTCTCCGGTCTCGTGGTATCGGGAGGATCCGCTTCTGCGTTAGTAGTAACCGAGGACGGATAGCGATAACCATCATCAGCACCAGTAGAGGCATCACGCAGCACCGCACGAAAACGAGGAGCGTGCGGTAGCGGAGAGACGCGCGGCTGGCCGAGCCTTTGTGAATTTATGGCCGCGGTGCGGCGTAACAACCTCGTGCCAGTGGACCACGCGAAATCCTCGTTAAATCGTCCGCGAGTATGCTTTTCCTCTTCACTATCCCGATAGCTCTGACGCACCCGCGCTTCTCACAACCGGGATCAGCTCTCATCTCGTAGTGACAGCTCTCGGTGTAGCTCTTACCTTCGAAGACCGACTCTCGCAAATCGACGTCGTTTGCACGACGACTATACTTGCCGTATAATGTACTCTTCTTTCCTCTCTAGGACATCACGTATCCTTGATATAAGAAACAAACAAAACATATCGGAAATCCGGATGAGCATTATTATCTCGAGTAACTGCGACGAAATTTTTTACTTCTGCTCTTATGAATAACGCTGAATATCATTTGCTTATCTCATTCGAATTTTATTACTTTTTCTCTATCCTTTTTTTAAGCAAGCTACTATAGGGCTAACAATTTGAAACAAGGAGTAGTTATGACCAAAGTTGCTTGGCATTGCATTTCGGCAGAATTGACAAAGCGCTTTCAAAATTATCATCGATTTATTGTCGAGCTAAAATTTAACACATAAGAGGTGCAGTGTGACTACTGGAATACTCTAATGAAATTGGCAAAAATCAATAATGTCATACAATGTTTGTAAGAGTTCATTTTTGTAATTCTTTTTTCTAATTATCCAACTAATACTTTTATCGAAAGTATAGTTAAGATCGAGGTCACAGTTGGTACGGTAATGTTTAACTGGAATCGACATCGTGATTTCGAAATTATCAAATTTTTTAAAAAGCCACTTTTTCATTATTCCTCAAATTGGCCCTTGACTGAAACTATCGTAACTACGATATTCTCGTCTACTTTGTTTCTCCCGAAAGCTATATTTTATTGAACGGGTGAATGTTGTTTGAATTAATAAATTTGAAGATTTAAAATCTGGCCTGTTGCAACTTTATTACAAATTTAATTATGTTTCTCCATGTAAACGGATATAAACACACACACACACACACACACACACAACTTTACAGAGAATAAGATGTGAACAAAATAAATAAAAAGACATAGTCTCTGTACAAGGTGGTGTGTACGTAACAGGGCAGAAAATTGCAAGTTAATCGTAGAGTTCGAGGTACAGCCGCTGGTTAATACTTGAGAGAAATGATGATATTTGAGTATTGAGCGTTTCAGTCGCTACCCCGGTTCTCAATACGTATAAGGTATTTTGGGAAGAGAACTTGTAGACGTTATCGCATAAGGTGAGAGGGGCTTTAAAGGGTCACGACCCGGCCCCTGAGTCTCTTGTCTCGTGCCAGAGCATGGATTGCGAAATGTTTCTTTGAATACTCTAGGAACCGACACCGTTAAAATCGTAACGACAACACATTATCGCTCGTCTCCTTTCATCGTTGTTCCCCGAGAGAGCCAAAGTCAATGCCAAAGTCAAAGGCGGTGTAATAGAGTGAGCTCTCGGTGAGTCGAAACGATTGCGAGGAGCATGGTGCATATGATACGAAAAACCGATGTCTCCCTCTTGGAAATATAATCAAGTAGCGACGATTTATAGACGACATACTCGTACAATCGTTAGCCCTTGCATTATAGATTCTCCCCACTGTGATATATTTCATTGAGAAGCCCACTTTTTCTGAAAACAAAACGAATAGAGGGATGACAATAAGATGTCATGATGTTGAAGTTTGCATCGTTGGAATGCAACGAAATGAAAAAATATAAAATCCCCAAGACCTCAACCCCTGTTAAGGGTGCTGTAACGCAGGTGCAATATTTTTTCTTCATGTTCTTAGTCGTTATGATAACTTTTTATATCTTGTATAATCATTTGGGTCGATTAAAATTAATTTTTTCTCTTGATTTCGTTGCATTCCAACGATCCACACTTCAACATTCTCTCGGTTTTGCCGTGGAAAACTCTAGCGGTACTAGTATCGGGATGACTGGTAATTAACCGGTATGACGAAAGCCATACTTGCCGTGACGACTACGCTGACAACAGGCATACCAAGCTACTGAATCTACCCAGTGCCTTGCAATATGCTCCTCACTTCTTCTCTTCTCTCTTTCTCGTCTAACAAAACGTTGAACAAATTATGCAATTATAAAAGTATATAATATAAGAAGAGCGATTTTCTTTTCATCAAAGAGAATCCAGCGGCTAATGACTATCGGCTAATATTTTTTCTCAACTGAAAAATCTGTTGGTCTGCCGAACAGACCAATTGTCGAAGAAACGAAAAATTTTCTTTTTCCAACTACACATTTCTTTTGCACTCTCATAGCACAATTACTATCTAATCAGTTGATTTATATATATATTTTTTTTTCTTCATACTATGCCGAAAGTACGTCCCTCCGGCCGCGATATCACGGCAGAAAGACTAACTTTTATGCCGTGGTAGAGACGCGCATGCGCTCTGCGACAGCGGGCCGAAAGAAATTGCTCGTGCACTGAGCCCGGCACACACACACACACACAAGACGGCCGAAAGTCAAGAGTCGCTCACTCTTTTTATACACATAATCTCATTCATGTATTGGTCAAGCTATACACGTGCCCTCTATAACAACGGGAGTAGCAACTTATTCGCGCGCAGTCTCGCTCACTACAAATACTCTGTATAACCTCAAAGTTTATTTACAATTGATGTATGCTAAACTTTAACAGTTACGATAAATCAGTAAGTGATATGTACTCGAAATCAACATAAAAATGAAAGATTCTAGTATAAAATATGATAACTGTGTATTTCACGGCAATATTATTAATAATTTTTATTACTCGCAAGTTAATGATAAGACAAACGAGAAAAAAACGTAATGTACTAAAAGAATTTACAGTAAATGTTATAAGTTGAATATTATAAGTTCCAACTGCAAATTTTTATTATAAAACACTTAATATATTAAAACTTTATTATTTAAAAAAAATAAGCATTATGAGGCAAAGTATTATAAAATAAATATTATAACTGTGTTGTAACTATGATAAAAATATAACGACATGTTAATAAAATAATTTATATTACTACTACTCTATGATAAATAATAAATATTGTTTTATTTATAACATACTAATAAAATTAGGCTTCCATAATAAAATTAATATTCTTTAGGAAAGTAGTGTCTATTCGGATGTATTTGATTTGATTCCTGCCCCCGACCAACAAAACTCGCTTCGCTCGTGCCGCAAATATCGAGGCAGGCATCAATATCTTTCAATACAAAAATGCCATTTTTTTCGTACTTTCGGCCAAGTATAAAGAAAAATAGTATACACTACACGGGCAGAAATTTGAGAGCCCTGAACTTTCGGCCCTTGTAGTGTAATATACTATTTATTCGAAATAACAGAGCAAATAAACATTTTCTTTTAAATAAAAATAAAAAGTAAATTCATTGTATAAGGAAGCTTCCGAGATATGAGATTTTCCACAGACTCGATCATTTGACGTCATGTTCAACAGTATCGTCTCTTCTTGTGATATCTATACGGACGAATGATGACCCCTAAGTTTAGGTAAGCTTTCGATGTAGGCGATAGAAAAGACTCTCATCCAATATTTTTCTTGCTGTTTAAACTATCGCGAGGGTTTTGATGAGTTTGACGTGTCGATCGCTACCCTGTGAGTATCAATAGCACTGAGTCGAAAATAGTAACCCAGTGGAATATTCGTTGCTGATACTATAGTATTAGAGTAGGAGAGAATGGAGCCGGGGTGGAATATTCCGTGGTATAGGCACATACAAGAGGCTGGCGTACACACGCGGGGCATACTGAATAGCGTTAATTGGTAGACAACGCGATGAAGCCGAGAGAAGTGAGTGGGCGAGCACGAGCAGAGAGAACATTGGAGAGGCGAGGAGGCATACACGCGGGGATATATGTGTGTATATGTATATATATATATATATATATATATATAGACACGCGGGGTTGAAGAGAGTGAGAGAGTAGGGCAGACTGTCCCGAGCGATCCCATGGTATAACAGCCCCAGGGCCGACGCGAGGCATAGTCCTCGTCGTGGGAAACAACCGTCCTGTTCCCTATTGCCTCTGGGCCATCTCCGTATCC
This sequence comes from Perithous albicinctus, assembly GCA_964016905.1. Lineage (NCBI taxonomy): Eukaryota > Metazoa > Arthropoda > Insecta > Hymenoptera > Ichneumonidae > Perithous > Perithous albicinctus. The sequence goes on from OZ024689.1 coordinate 33,359,336, forward strand.
TCCCCCAGTCCCGCAATGTCCCTACACCCTCTGTACCGTATATACGGTATACGCAGTGGCAATACACAGAGCATAGATAGCTCTGGACGTATCCCTCGGCACAGCAGACAGTCAATTGCGCAGACACGAGCAGACACGAGCCGGCGAACAAGAAGAGAAGAGGAAGGGGTGCGGATTGCGAGAGACCGACAGAGAGAGAGAGAGAGAGAGAGAGAGAGTGGATATACGGACAACGGGTATAGACGAGGATGGGGAAAGGGGTTGCAGCACACGTTCTTGTACAGTTGCTACGCGATACGTTAGAGACACCGATACCCATACATATATCCACGTATGTGTAAAAGTATACTCGCCTGTAGGAGCAGACCAAAACGATAACATATGCGGTAACATGTACAGCTCCGTTCCCGTCCATCCCTCATCAGCTTCAGCTTGCTACTTGATTCATTTTTCTCTTCGTTTAAATTCATTAATCGTCCGCCTATTTTATATCATTGTTAATATCGTGATTATGGAATGAAACGTAGAAGCTAATAAAGATGTCAAAATTTCTTAACGCCTGCTTTTAGGGCTATGGAGGTTTGGCTTCGTTATATTGATTAAACGTTCAAATACCATCAAACGTGCTTGGGAGAACGGTTGGACTCAAGTTATTGTATAATTTTAGTGCGAATAGCTCAAGAAATATAAACATTGTAATTTTTTGTATAGAACCCCCTTGTTCGTTTTAGCCTCATGTACTTCAAAGATTTATGGACAGCTAATAATTTCAATGATTATAATTTATTCGCTTCAGCTTCGATATTTAAATAAATCTCTGATGCACGGCCACTTATTGTCAAACTTTTTCGACACTCGCAAGTTCAAGATAAACTAATTTTATTACCCTAACTAATGAGATTCAACAAGACGCAAAAGTTATTTGCGTTTCAATTTGAATTATGAAGAAAAAAATTATTTTCCCGGGTCTGACACAGGTCATCACATTCGTGGCCGTTATTTTTTCATGACTCCGAGCAAAGGATGCATCGGTTTTTTTCATTTAAAAAAATTACGAACCTCACTTCCGAAAAAAAATCACTGATTACGGTGATGATTTATCTCCAATAAAATATTCGCACTTTTTGAGATCTACACAGAAAAAAACCAATAGTATTAAATGCATAAATTTGAAGAATATTATTCTGGCATTGCCATTAGTGGTATACGCCCTGCAATTCAAACGCGGGAATTCGTGTTTTCGAATTTTTTAAGAAAGATTACAGGAATGACAATGGTATTTTGCAGAGTCGGAGTCATACCATGCATGTATTTTAATACGCCCGTACGAAAATTCAGTAAATACTGTCACGAAAAAGAATTTCTTCATATACACGATATTCTGTTTAAAGTTTTGAGCTTCTGAATGGTGTTACAATGAATGAACGAAAAAGCTTGGTTGGGTCAACTTACAATTAGGTTCAAAATATTACCACGAAATACTCGGTAAATCGAATAATGTAATTGGTTAACATGACTAAATAGCTGTTAAGACAACTAAAAATGTGGATCTATTGGGCAATTACTTGGTCTGATTTAACAAGTAGGTTGTGGTTTATATTTTATTATGTGTATAAAATGCTCATTGAAATTATAAAAATAAATTAAACTCCCAAGTTGGAGTAGGACTAATTGGCGAACCTTTCTAATGGAATACGCCTCTGGAAAAGTATACACGCGGTCAGAACAAAATAGACGCTAGTGCATTTACAGGAGCATTTACTTTTAGCTTGTTGTCAGCCATCCCTCGTCAAGCTCGATCCTCGATTAATTTTTTTTTTTTTTTTTTTTTTTTTTTTTTTTTCTGTTCCCCTCAAGTCCCACTGAATTCCCAGTGAATTCGTGATAATCCTAAAACAAAAGTTGGGGATTTTTCCGTTAATGGAATAAGTATGCTGGAACGAAGGGAGATTTTTGACGCGTACACCAAGGGCCATGGGAATCGCATGTTGTCGGAAGCTCTTTCGGGGTGAACACGACGGGGTCGATGGAGGTGCGAGGCTCTCTCGTGATTCCTGAAAAGTCTGACGAAGACGAAAACGAGTCCCGAGTCATTCTTCATTAGCCAGCGAGCGAGCAGAAGAGGCAGAAACCATTGCAGGACCCTCTGTGCGAGGCGCCACTCTGAATATTAAATGAGGAAACGAGAGGAATACGGCTGAGAGGAGCAACGCCACCGCGGTGTATGAGAGTTGAGGACGGTGACGAGGAATGGGAAGTCCGGGTATGCAGAACAAGAGGTCCCGCGCTACCACGCCCCGAATGATTCGATTTAAATTGAAATCGAAAGGAGCGTCGTGCTATATGTATACATTCGATCAAAGTGTGTGCGTGAGTTTGTGTGAAAGAAAAAGACAAGCAACAGAGACACCGCGGATTGCAGGAGGACATTCTTAATCCAGTGGGATTCGAACTCTTCTGGGCGTTTCCTCTCGCACCCACCGTCCCTTGATTTACGCTGCTTCGTTTCTATAGTTAAAGAAGCATTTGGCTAAGTTAATGAACGAATAGAGTCGCGATGCCCGGGATAGTCTCATCTCTGCGTCGCTTCCTCCCTTTTTTTTTTTTTTTTTCTTTCTTTTTTCCTCTATTTCTCTCTTCCGATTGCCTCTGTAGGCAATCGAAAATCGATAGGGTCTCTCTCCTCCTCCTGAGGCAATAAAGGGAGAAAACTCACGCGGCGAAAGAAGGCACAAGGAAAAGAGGGAGAAAGGGAGATAACGCGCGCGCAAAACTACTAATTTATCACAAGGGAAAGCCATTCAGTTGGAATTGAATCGGCAGAGATCCGGTGACGTCTGGCTGCAGAATGAATAAATTTAATCCCTTCGTGTAGATGCGCTTTTTCACTATTTCAGGTTGGTTGCGGGATATCAGTGACTGGAGCTCAGTAAATAACGAGTCAAGGGGGCTGAGCCGACGCGGAATCATGAAAATCTTGGAAGTTTGGAAAAAATATCACTTGACAATCACAGAAACATTGAATATTTTCGCGTTATTTTTTCTTCTGGCACATTTCATCGGTGCAAATATGTCTTAGAATTGAGCAACGAATGAAGAATTTAAAGTAATGAAAGTTGGTAAAAAATATTGATAACGCATGTTTAATAGACGTCAACGAGTATTATTCTTGGAGCTATAGCACCTGTTTTGAAATACAGCAGTTAAGATAATTAACTGTTATATTGACAGGTGTAATAACAAATGGTCATTGGCGGAAAGCACGAACGAGAGGGTAAATTGAGGAGAAGGAAGGATTATGCGAGAGAGGATTTCACGGAAAACATGTGCTAATCAACCGCACAGTGGTGTGCCAAGGGGGCGGACGAGCGTGTCGCGGTCCAACACCAAATTTGTCAAACAATCGAATTAAGCAGGGTGCGTATAAGCTTGAGGGTGGGAGGGAGGATATGTGAAGCTTCGCGGTGAGTATGACAGTGGAGCTTGTTGTAAGGCTGCTGCTCGTTATACGAGGCAGAGCCTACGAGCGCGGTTGTGGCAACGCACGTGGACACAGATGTTGAGGGTGAGAGACAGGCTTCTCTGCCAATCAAGACTTTATTCATCCCTGAAATCACTGATATTATAGTCACGTGCCGACGATGAAACGAGGACTCAACAGGCAACAACAGATTTGAGTGCTCGAGGAGCAGAGCGACGAAAATATATACTGTAAATACAAGAGGGCTTGACAAAAGTGCATACTATAAATATTCTCACCATTTCACTGTTGAGCAAATAAAGAATCAAAGAAATCTAAGATTTATGCCAGATCGTTTGGAGCTGAAATCTAATTATGGACATACTGCCTGCGGTATATTCACTGTGGGAATAAGCTTTTCGGCGGAGAAAGAAAAGTTTACGTGGGCGATGTTTCGGCTTGTGAATTTCTAAAGCGAAAGGGTTCATTCTGTGGTTGAGTGGAGCGCTTGTTGGATTTTCTCGGTGCTTTTGGATATAGCGAGGGGTGAACTCAATGCTCGAGTAGGCTAAGGCTAATGTACCGTGTATCTCTATGGATATTTCAGTAGCTAAACAATATAGCAAATAGTTCTTCGAGCATTCGCTCGCTCTACGCTTCCTATCGAAAAAAAAACAACAAAAACACTCGACTACGATTTCATCGTATTATGTATTATATTTTTTATGTCTACATTTCCGTTAGTAATGATATTTAACGAAACGTCATAATAACTTGAGATGTAAGTATGAGCAAATTTCCTTTGATATTAATGATAGAGGCAAAGTAAAGATAATTTCATTGAGGAAATCGTTGACATCGGTAAAAAGAATGTTAAAGCTTACTTGGGTGAATTTATTTCAGTATTGGTAAAGAGAAAGGGAACATAAAACAGTGGACGCTCTTCGACGTTGTAGGGAGGGTGGATGTGTGGAAGGCCAGTCAATATGACATTGCAGAAGTTTCGTTAGAGGTTGAATCGATTTCTCAATTTCCCTTTCTTGAAAAGTCAGCAACCTCTTGTATTGTATTTTTCTATCAAAGTATATCATCGAATCGAACATCTTTTGCGGACGACGACGAGTAATTATTAAACTTGAATGCTTCTGTGCTATACATTTTATAAAAATCAGTTCAAGCGTTTTCATGTTTCTGGATTTTTAAGATTTTGAAAACTGTTATCGAACAATTTTTCTGCTTTACCGGAGTGATGTGATCTTTGGTATTGATTTTGGGGGAAATTGATAAAATATAATGTATCGATGTTTGATACTGAATTTAGCGAAGATCCAACAAAGAGTTTATATTTTAGAGAATTTAATAGCTGTCAGTTTTTTTTTTAGATTCAACAATTTCCCACAGGTTGAAGAAAATGACCTGATATTTTGTTGATGACAAATAAATGCTCCACAAAGCTCCTCAATGAGAAAGCCAAAATTATGAGCAATATACTCTCTCATAGAGAGGAGTCTTTGCGGATGAGGGGGGCAAAAAAATATTGTTTTCATCCAATCGCAGGTTATAATAAATAGAATATAACAATATTCTCCCTAAATAATCAGATCTAGATATGAGGTTAAGCAATATGAGAGAGCACTTGAGTATATGTGGGTGTTGGTCCGACATGACACACGCATCCTACTTGATTGTTGATAGTAGATAATACGTGGATGAATCTATGTTAATTTAAAGGTTTTTGTTAATACATAACGTTGTGGAGTGTCCTCGAGGGGCGTAACGAGGACATTGAAAGTTTATAGTAGCGCGTAATCCCGCGTATTCTTGATTATTAAGCTCATCGAGTACATTACAGGGTTGTCGGAGAGTACAGAAGCGTTCCAATAGCAGTATTCGAGGAACGCAACCTGTACATAATACGTCGAGGGGTATACAGAGGATTCTGCACCAGTTGAAACCGCTATGTGCCTCAGATCCCGTCCTTCCGGAGCCTTTCATTCGAAATATTGCCAGAGAAGGAGCTCGATGCGGAAGGGTGCCTCCAAAATACAATGCACGTGCGCACAACTCGGTTAGTAGATACACAACGGTATTACAGGAGCTTCTGTGTTGTGAACAATTAGTCGGGTTTGGCTACAGTGGAATTTCATAGGCCTTCTCAGTCTACTGTACTGTACTCGGAGCAAAGTTACGCTCGACTTGCAATATTTTCGGGTAAACTCGGTTGAGCACGTCCAGCGATTAGAGTGTCATCGATTTCCGTTTACGTCTTGTTTCTTATTTCTCGCGCCCTCTTCTGGAAACTTGCTCTCTTTATCTTATTGTACGTTTGCCGCAGGGGTGCAGTTGTGCAGCCAAGACTGTGCGGTTCGACACAATATCCACTGGCCCTCGTCGGTCTCGCCCCACCACAGCGACGATCAGAGGCGAACGAAGGAAAGCATGGTCGAGACGATAGACGGGGCTCTTGACTGGCGGGGAAGGAGAAAAACGATTGTGCACGGCTGCTATAGTGCTACTGTACTGTTGCTGCCAATCAGAAATTCCACACACGTCCGGCACTTCTCGTTGCCATTAAGAGCAGAAGAGGAAGCGAGAGAAGAGCCAGTCTCGCTATATAGCCTTTCCTCCAAACTGCGTTTTATCGCTGGTATTTGACCGCTCGAGCTTTTCGTCAAGGGAGTGGCCCGAAAGCACACCAGAGCGTCCTTTCTACATCATTCATCGACCCTTCTTACCCTAACCGTGACCATTCGACAGCCAATTATTCGATATTTATATCACTCGACGATGCCAAAAATAAACCAAATCTTTGGTTTATTTTTTCAAGTTAACGCGGTAGTGTAGATTTTTATATTCGAGCTATTCTCATAAGGCTAAAGATAATTATAAAAAGACGGAAAAAACATTTGTTTTTATTTCATTGAGCTCCTTTTTCGGAGAGGTAGCCGTTAACTAAGTTGAACTTTACTCGAGAAAGAAAGATGACATTTTATTTCTTCTTAACCAACTTTTCTATTGAATTTCGAAAAATTGCTGAAACACGCTAATGGCTAAGTTGAAAAACGAGAAAGTTAAATTGCACGATAATAATTTATGAACGCGCGTCTACAAGGTAATTCGTCTTGGCGAGCGCAGCATGTGTACCTCGTATGCACGATAACGCCAACTCGTCGTTTCGCGTTACACCCGGCTCAGTGATCACGCACGCATTATCGCGTGTCTCGGTTAAGAGCCTCGTCGTCATCGTCGCCGTCCGCGTACTTGCAGAACCGAACGGAAGGGGGGCGAGTCGACTTGAAAACGATTAACTCTGGCTTCGCGTCGTTAATACCGCACGGGAGGTGTTGTGCTATGGATTTCGAGCGAGAACATCTATGGCCCGCCCCGCCTTTACACTTGCACAAAATAAGAATTTATCCAAAAGGAGGACTAGCTCTATTTTATTTAGTACTTTTTCAAAGTTCACCACATCAAATGGCTATTTACCGGCTGCCTGCCTAAATAACTTGGGACGAGCACATTTACATAACCACTCACCTTATACTTGGAAAATGTCGTAAAACAAATTGAAAACATCTAAAGCACGTTATGTCAAGTTCTTTATTTACCACACATATTGGAAATTTATCTATATATTGACAATTATTCTCAACTAAAATCCCATTATTTCATGAAATTCTAGCTTTATAAAGAAATTGAAAAAATATCTCGAGACGCTATCGTGTCTCTTGTTAATATAAAAGAATAATATTTTCGCCGTGAGAAATTGGCAGTGTTATGTACTGCGGGAAATTGAGGGTATCCCATGTATACGGTGTCAAGCTCCGCCCGTGTGTCGCCTTGTTAAATTCAAGAAATTCCGAAAATTCAAATACATAGAGAAACCTATGTTTCTTTTGAAGCAATAGTTAGAGGATTGGTTTTAGTGGTAATGGTAAGATTTGAGCTAACGTCCATCTAACTGCAAGATAAAGTATTTGCAGAGCACTCGGAATTGTTTTATATGACGATATAACCTAGCTCCGTTGAAAGTATGGCTAAAGGGTAAGAGAGATACGGTAAGAGAGCGTCGGAGCGTCTCGTCGGTCGGTATAGTAGAGAGGTAAATGTACAGGTCTTTTTCATTGTGGGATACCGTCCGGGAATTTATCCGGTTACCGACCAATTGCTTTTCACCGTAGCTTTATAAAGAAATAGTCGAAAAACTCCGACTAAAACGAGACTCAATGTACCTTGATCTAATAATGCAAACATGTAGATCTTGTTTGTCTCGTTATTTCCCACAATATTGATTTTATTTCTTTTCAGTTATTCTATTTTAGACGTGATACCCCAGTTGTCGATATTTCATATTATCTCCTGTTTTTACAATGTCTATGTAATTGAAAATGTCAAATGATTTGTTCGAGAAAGGAGCCCTTATCAATCTATTTCAATCGTACAGTCGTGTCTTTCTGTAATTACACCGTCCGACAAAAGCAAAAGGTAAAATGCCTGATATAGTATTAGTCGGTAACTCTTTTACGATTAATTTTCGATGTCATACGATCGAGAGAAAGGGGGAATGATAGGGAGAGGGATAGAGATATAGAGAATCACTGGCTCTTACGCATGACCAAGTAGTATTTTTAACGAGTGTCGGGCGCAGATCCCCGCGCATACGCCGTTTAATTGTTCACTGACCACCGCAGCATAACCACCACCCGGTAACTAACAGAGCTCTCTCTCTCTCTCTCTCTCTCTCTCTCTCTGGATTTACCGCTTCCGTTATATATTCGTAGAGCAAAGTTTTTCAAGAGTTACGAGAGCAACTGTAGCGAGTGCTCTGGACGTTTCCGCGATTCAAAATTCCAGTATACTAGAATATTGGGAAATCCACTACATAAACATCCGACATGCTCCACGAGCTTTCGAATGGACTTGTCCGTTTTTACTCGTATCCTTTCGCTCCTCCAAAACCCTCAATATTAATTAATTATTTAGTTTGTTCTCCTCTCCTCTCGTTTCAAGCGTTCACCTCCGGTTTGAACTGAAATTCATTTAAAGTTTCGATACGTACGTTGGCGGAGTATGCTCGCTGCTCTTTCTCTGGCCGGTTGCTCATTGCGCGCAACAGTATAAACAGTCGTAACAGTGCAAATCGTCGGGTCTCTCTAGTGCGCTTTTGCGCACTGCCTCCGCCGTTTGTGTGTTTGTAAATGCAATTACGCCGAATGTCCAAAGCAGATGCCTGGCGGTCACTCCGCCGCGAGATGCCTTCCGCGTGCGGAGCGTATACAGGAGCAGCCTCCTCTATATATGTATATATACATATACACATATATATATATATATATATATATGTATATGTATATGTATAGCCCGGCCTCTGCCCCTTTCCCGTCGCGCCATTTCCATCCCTTCTGCTATGCTCCGAGCCGGCTGTCCGGCCTTTGTTCAAGCCACGCCACGAGACCGGGGGATGGGCCAATAAATGCGCACTAAATCTACTAATGCATAGATCCAGTGTGCGTATGTAGGTACGAGGTACACGCGCGGACGAGCTTGCGAATGGTTGAGATTAGTAACCCCCGTTTCGCTCGGCCGCGCACCCGGAGGCTCACTACGACCCACCACTATCACCACCACCACCGCCAGGCCACTACTAAATCTACCGTGCACCAACCGGCAGAGTCCGGTGGCCAACACATCCCGAATGGAAAATTCGTTTCCATTTATCTCTAAACCGAGCTTGCGTTTACGTTCAACTTCCTCGGTTGCTTACTTTCTGCACACAAGCCGCACAGCCAAACGGACACGAGCACACCTATACACGAGAGATGTCGACAAGGGGTATAACAGATTTCCGTGAGAGCAATTAGTGGCCTGCTTTGAATTTCTCTAGATAGATAAATGGATAGACAGTTCGTTCAACGGACATATTACATCTTTAAGGAAGCTGTAGTGATCTTTTGTGTGTGTGTGTGTGTGTGTGTGTGTGTGTGTGTTTGACCAATTTGCCAAATTTGTCAACTGAGCTCTGGCGAGAATCAACACCGAAGTACGTATTTTGTTGTTAATTTCAACATCGTTGCGTAGTTCCAACAGGTAGACATTTCTTTGGTGCAAAATTCGATACTAAATTTTTCACAGTTATCTCTTATCATTTTACAGCTTATCTCTAAGTTTTCTAGCAAAGTGTGATGGAGCTGGAGATGTGGTGGAATATAATCGAAATCGCTGAGAATTATCGCTGACAGGCCAGGCCTTCCGGTAGTTATAGGCGAAAAGTGTCGTAATAACCAGTAGTAGAGAAAAACAAACGGTTTTTCTCCCGTGTGGCGCGAAACAGTAAGAAAACTTTGGATAAACTTTTTCTATCGTTTTACCGTTGTCGTGAAAAGTTTTTCACCTCTTGGCCTCGCTGTTTCTTCTCAACCCCGGCACTTAGCACGTAAACAGACATGGGTACCCGGATTTTCTCAGGAAGAACGGGGACTAGTTTTCTTTGACTCAGTTTCCGTGCCGAAAACAAGAGAACCACGAAGATTGACCCACTGTTGAAGGGAAATTACATTCGCGTGGATATAACGACAATTAGTAAATACTGAGTAGCTCAAGAGGTACAGGAAGAAGGGAGGGATGAGTGGTAATGGCAAAATGAGAGTAAAGAGAGTCGAAGGAAAAATGCACAAGAGAAAGTAAGGGGGAGTAAAAGCGCCTGAAGTAAAGAGTGAACAACGAGGGAAGGAATATTATCTGGCGGTTCATTGTTTGCGGAGCGTGTGCGGGCCCGAATAGACAAAAGAGTCTCGTTGCACGCCGCCCCACCCCGGGGCTTGAAAAAGTGGAAGGAAAATAACAAAAGGGCGAGCGTGGAGAGTAGAGACACGTTCACGGGACTCTGAATCTGCTGCTGCTGCTGCTGCTGCTGCTGCTCCCGGGAGTCAGAACACACCGGGGTTAACCTCGAGAAGTAGCCTGAGCTTCGGTGGTGCATTCCGTGGTCCTCGCCAGCACCGTTCTGCACATAGAAGAGCACACGGGACTCTGAAGCACTGAGAAGAATAATGGACGAGGCAGAAAACGTCGCGCGGCATCATCATCGCGGTGGGCAACTTTCAGTGTCTGCTCGCACGCAAGTGGAAACATGAAAACAAGTGCAACGGCATACGAGCCAAGGGACTCCTCCGGAGGCTAATAACACGCGACAACTTTTACCATTACTTCTTCTTTTACTCTCTTTTGCCACAATTGTAGGGAAAGATGCATTGGCCAAATCGTGTACATTGTTGACCGAGACCCTGGAAGCCATATCGATTTACTTATCGCGTTATAGCCAGACTGTTAATTTAAAACCTCTGGATAACCCGCGCGTCTACGTAAATGTCTAGCATCTACTATTACAGGGCTCTTCTCAAAGTGGCTCATTATGTTTTTAAATACCACTATTACTCGCCACGTTTTTGCACAATTCCTTCGACATAAGCCATGCCCTACAAATGCTGGATGGACTATACAAGTACGGTACAGAGAGGATATGCAGATCCTGGGGAACCGATCTCATGTATTGTATTCACTTTCTTCACAAACTTCGATACTGCACATGGCGTTAGTAGACATTTCAGATTGGTCATAATGCTCCTCTTTATAGTTATTCAATACATTTAACGAGTAAGCTTAACTTAAACGTTACTTTTTACACAGCTCTACGCTGTACGCTCGGCAATATTCTCCAAGCTCTTGGATACTACCGATGCACGTTCCCGATGATTCCATGGTTTCCTGATTCTGGCCACATTTTCGGAGCCAAATGTATGATTCTCATTAGTCAGAAGGATCATAGAATTATTATTCTACGATGATTAGTCCAAGATTAATGTATTGGGTATCTGCGTATCATTTCCGTGTTGGATTACGCTTGTATAGTATAGCATTCTAGAATGTTTATGTATTTGATTTCTATTCAACAGATTCTGTAGTTTGTATAATCGGTTTACGTAGTAACGGTATGCTGCCCCTCGGGTGTCAATTGCAATCTAAATGCGAAGCCTCACTCGGCGCAAAGTGCGTTGTAGAACGAATCGAGTGTGCCCACTTAGAGAGAGAGAGAGAGAGAACTTTACTTGTAGCGTCTATTTAGGCTTAACATATACATATTTGTGCACGTAAAAAAATTTAGATAACGAAATATTGTATTGTTTCGTTATAGTTGAGTAATGTTAGTTAAAAATGACAAAATCTTGTGCTCAATTGAAGAAACCGATATGTTTTTAACTGTTTTTTTGCATTTATTATAAACTGAGAGATTATCCTCAATGTTGTTGTAGAATGAAGAAAAAAATGATAACGAGATGTTAGAAAATGTTGGGGAAATATGTTATTGTTACTGTTTATATTCAATGTAAAGTTTAGATAGGTAAGCAACGAAAATAAAACGGAAAGTTTAGCTAGAAAACGATATGCTTGAGGTTGAGAAGAATAAAAGTACATGAGAAAGACGGGGCGAGGTTGATTCTTCTGAGAAGAAGAGCAAAATATGAAGGATTTGGTTGGAAAGTTATGCTTTATCTCGTGGCGAGAGGAGGAAGGGATGAAAGGGCGGAGAACGATTTAAAATACACTCGGGGCTCTCATCCTTCCCCGAGGTTTCCTTTATGCCTGAGGGAATAAATCCCGCGGTATTGGTAGGTAATACCGGCAGGAGCCATCAGGGAGGGCCGCGCGCACCACCGTTACCACCGTCGCCCAGGCGTTCCACTACATTTCCCTGTGCATTGCATCCACTCGAGACTTGGCAGGGATAACCGAGAGACAAGGATATACCAAGTAGGAAAAGATATGAGAGAAGAAAGAGAGAAGCGGGAGAAAAAGTAAAAGCAGAAACGGACCGTGGCTGCATTGGCCGTCTTAAAGAGAACGTGTCCTACTCTACGGAACGGACCAATTCCCACAAACAACAAAAAACCTTTCTTTTTTTATTTTATTTTTAATATTTTGTACAACTAAAAAGCTATGCCGAAATGTACATCCACATTACACGCGGATATTTTTTTTTAACGAGCTATGAAAATCAAGAAAAATTCCAATCAATATTCCTCCAACATCCAGAAATAAAATAGTAGTACCTATATCGTGCAACAAGTGCGTCAACGACAATTTCACGCAGCAGTGGTAATTGCTGCGCACGAGCGAATTTCGCGCTACTTTTTACCATTCAAATGAATCGTGTTACAGACTGTTAAAAATCCGGTGTTAAAATATCAAACCTACGAGTTCACGTGAGTCAACATCGATGACCTGTGTCAATAACCGGTGTTTAACGACACTCCCGGAGATTTTTCTATTTTGCTCGTGCCATAAATTTCATCAGTAGCCGTTATTCCATAACGAATTTAATATCATCAACATCAGTTTCTTTTTTTTTTTTCTTTTTTTTTTTTTTCTGTAACACGATGACTCAATTATCTCAGTGTCTCGTATTTCACCATTGGTTTATTTTTTCTATTTTTCTGCCTGTTGACGCTAACTTTTTCAACGCTGAAATATGTGCCACGAAAGTGAAATGGTCCTTTGAAGACGAGAGACGTGCGTGGGCCGGCTGTCGGAAGAGCTTCTGCTTTTTCACACACTCCCGAACTACGCTTGATGGAAAGATAGAGAGTAAACGAATCGATGAGCTAACGGCCAACAGATAAACGCACTCCGGTAAATGGGAAAATTTACTAAAATTCGAGAAAACTCGTGGTTAAACGCTCGACGGGCTAAGAACATAGAGGACGCGATAAACCGCGAATACCGATAAATCAACGTGAGCCCTCGACATTAATTATCCAAGAAAAGAAAGAAAAAACAAGGAAAAAGACAATATAATCCGCGATGGCTGGCTTAGTTCCGCCGAGACGGCATTACTACACGGTCTGTCGAGGGACGAGCGGATTCTTTCGATGACAGAGATCGAATGCCACTGTCGCACGGCGGTGTAAACGCAATAAAAATCTGTCTTGAGAATTGCCCAAGCGATTTCCTAGTCTCGTTCGCGAGATATCGCATTTCCACTGTGATACTGCTTCTGCGCGCGCCGCGAGTGAAATTCTGTGTTTGGCGATGGGGAACAAACGACAGTCAAGCATCGTTGTAGACTCGATAAATAAAACGTATCGTCTCTTGGTGTTTTTTTTTCTATCAATCTATGTTGTTAATCCCAATTTAACGAGATTTCAGATACCAGGAAGAATATTATGAGAAGCTCGATCTCACCGTTACAACCTACAGCACAGCAGACACTCGGTAACAAAATTCATCATTTATTTCTGTAGAATTTGTCGATGCAATCAAGTAACTTCGAAAGGGTTTATTTAACTAACACCTTTCGTACAAGACTGATTGAGGTAAACAACTGGATCATCGATTAATTCAATCGAAAAGCTTCATTTGGCAATTACTCACCGGTCAATTATCGCTACTCAAAACTCTATTATGCTTTTCACACTTGATAATGATACAAGTAACTATGATATGGAAAGGGTTCCCTCGACATGGTAACATTGCGTTATTAGTGTGATAAAGCATCGTTTGATGAAGGACATTTGCCTTAATTATGCAGTTGACTTATAGAATTTCGACCAATCAATTATTTGCTTATTCTAACAAAGTTAGATCATTCGTGCAAGGTTAAAAATTGGAAAACCATATGGTAACAAATGACAAGGCAATATGGAACGCTTGGGTATTCGCCATTTTCTTTTCACTATTATACATAAAACATCGAATTACATATAATAATTTATTTATCACTGTATCAGAGCTTGTTTTTTGTATGTTTCGTAGATTAGGAGATTAGAATTTCTTAATTAGCAACTGTGCCCGATGGAATTTCACGTCGATCGTTACATTTTGTTATTAAATAATATAACATCATTATTAACACTTACAAGACAGATTAATAAACAACATGGCCTGGTAATAAATTCGTGATATGTCAGCAGATGATCATGTAGAAACACTGGCGTCGATTCGTGAAACCGACGCTACCAATCACAATATTTTTCCCACATAATGTATATATTTACTAACTTAAACTATGCAAAAATTACGATATAATTTAGTGAAATCGAGAGCTTCGCTATTACTCTTTAGGTATTAGAAAGTATGATAGTTTCTACCGGATGTATGTTGATTTTCATTAGATATACTTGTGCCCGGATAGTGCCTAAAAGTTCTCAAACACACATACTAGCTCAATTATCCGTATTGCATATCATCTATTAATGAAAAAAAATACACACTTGCTATCAAGTTGATGAACCCAACATAACTTTAATTGGTTAGTCACTTTTTTGCTTTCAGTGCAATTTTAATCACATGATAATAATTCTATTTCGAATTTGAGTATCTGGCACCTTCATAATTTCTCTCAACTGTCCTTGATTGCATAAACGCTGTGTGTAATCGTTTTTTATTTTAATAGCTGGCAAAGTCTAACGCATTTATAAGCTTTGGTACGGAGTGTGTGTGTGTGTGTGTGTGTGTGTGTGTGTGTGCGCGGCCTGGTGACAGATCGAGGGGTGTCTCGCGACGAGGGCAGCACGTAAAAATACAACAATTCGGTAATCCAATTTATGACAGACAACAAACAGCGGTACTTCCGGCCCTTAATCCGAAGGATTAACTTCCCCTCGCGGTGCCTCTCAACGTCATGAGGGAGCAACCTCTCTATGCGACTCCCGTTTTTTTGTTTTTTTTTTGTTTTTTTTTTCGTCACAGCGCAGCAGCCGCAGTAGCATCAACTCCACCTCTCGCACTCTGGCGCCATAAGCCGAGAGGGAAAGCATCCGTGTTGGGAATCCTCTATCCATTCTCCTCTCTGTATATCTATTTTTGGCCTCTTGCTTTGAGTTAACTCCCGAGCATGAGCCAGTTAGAATCACACCGAGGTTGGATTATTTCTCCCGTGTTATATTGTCATTTAATATTTTAGCGGACAGTCGGTGCACTCGGAGAAATCGTATGACAGCCACATGACAACGATTGTTAGTTCATGCGACTATTTTTATCGATAACATTGACTTAAAAAAAAAAGTTATTGCTACTGAATAATCATAAAAATAATCTCATGGAGTTGAAAATCTGTAATTATCATTTAAGAATGCATTATAGATCTAATTATCTATAGAATTTGTAATTCAATAACACACTGTTGATTCGTTGATTGAAAAGTATTTAAAGAATTACAATCGTTTTTCGAAAAAGCCTCTATGTTGGTAGCCAGAAATGATAACGACATATCCTCAAAGATGAGATGAATTTGTGAAAGGTGAAAAATGATGAGCAATATCTCATTGATAAAAAGAGCATTTGAAATGAAAAGAAAAATAAATATTGAAATATTTGATTGTCCTTCGATTTGCTTGTATTCGTTAACTAGGTTAATATACGATGCATCGTTAATAGTAGTGCGACTAGGAGGATGTCTCTATGAATACTATACGATTACTCGAGGATCCTATAAAATTCTCTTGGTGTGCGTTGCCGAAACAAATGATACTGGTAGTGCGTTAATTGTCATGTATACGTACCACGAGCACTCAAATTGAAGGTACTAATTTATTTGTTTTTTGACTGGAGGCAGGAGCCCAGGGGTTGTGAGTCTCGCAACTATACCAACCATACACCAATGCCGCCTCGCATCGATATGAATCATCGGGATTTTCCGTTTATTATGGGGAAAATTTATCGATACGAAAAGCGCGGCTACGGGGTGGCCCGCGAGGCTCCAGAGGGAGAGGAGAGGCGAGCTCCGAAACGAGCTGGCGATTTAAAACGAAACGTCCGAACGAACTGGACAGCACATCGATCCTCCTGTACTATTTTCCCGCTTTCTGGCAAAGCTCTGTGCTCACTCGTTCTCTCTCGCGATTCGTGAATTTTCACGTGAATTTAGATACGTCGAATAGCACCAACAGCAGTAGTAACGACGAAACACAGGTTACGACCGCCAATTCGAGATGAGAGAGAAATAAAATCCACTCTTTGAATAGAAAATCTTTGCCCAGCACAGTGATGTGGAACTGTAAATAATCCAATGTTTATTCAGTTACATTTATTTCAACTTCATTTTAGGTAATTTGTATCGATTGGTGCGCCCGTTTCATGCTCCTTGCTCGTTTAATTCACGCGAACGCAACCAAAGAGTCTTAATAACCGACCGCGTTCGCCTTACGACCACTCCGAGTTCTCCAACACTGCCAAAATCAAGCTCATATATTTATACTTTTACAGAAAACTATATCTCCACGAATGATTAACACTTTTTTCTCTTCAAAAACGTAATTTTACAAAACATTTTTCAGCCCTTTTCTTTTTTTCTCAATTTAGGAGTTTAACAAAAATATTTAATATTCAATATTAATATTTAAAATATTTTGTTATTGAGATATTATAATATACGTGAGCCCTAAACGATGAAGCCCAAGAGAAATAATTACATTGATTTATCTCTTAATACCACGATATCATATATGGCTTATATCCTCACGAAAAGTACGCTTGCGCGTTCATTTAGATTTCATTCAGCCAAAGGTATTAACTCGAAACGTTTTAACTATCCTTATTCACAGAAGATAATTGGACAATACATATAAAATTTCAAAGAGATATATTTAAAGGAAGCAGTATATTGCATATTGTTTTATCACTCTGTTGTACAAAGCTTTCTCTACGAGCAAGCCAAAATTAATGACAATTCTTTCTTCATAGTAACAATGAGCGAGGCGCAACTCTCCATCCGCTATTCATATTTTGAGAATGTCCTTGATGTTGAAATGCTTCAATTGCACCGCCAATCCATACTAAACGATTGCTATAGTCATTAATCAATCCGTTCTCCGGTTACCTGTAACTTTATCGTCTAAAACGCTAAGCAACATTATTTCACAGTGAATTATTGAAAAAAGTACTCCAGCGACGATACGTGCTCGTCGTGCATTACTAATGGTTTCTTAACTATTTCGTAAAGTCTGCTCTGTGTGTATTTCGACGAATCCACGGAAGTAAACCGAAGGATTATTGGGGATTCGGAATAGCCGGGCGGCGGGAACGTGAATGAATTATGCCTACGGGTTCCCTGCCAGGCATAAATAGTTCAATCACGACAAGCTTAACGTAGTAAGCTCTTTCCCTTCAGTGTCGCGCTCGCTTCTTCGACGCTTTGCACAACCAACAGCAGCAGCACACCCCTGGCTGCCTGCTCCACTTGAGCATCCCGTGCCAAACTTTATTCGCCTCACTCACCGGCGAGCCTCTGTTATCCCTGCTATTGAAATATTTAATATTTTTAATAGAAAGATGTTCCGATGCGTGGGATTTGCGTGCCCGCGAGCACTTTCCTCCCTCTCTCTCCTCGTTGTGACCGAGGGGTAGAAGCTTTCTTGTCCGTATACCAAACAACGTTTTACCTCCTCCCCTTATCCTTTACTCGCTACCCGCCAGGCGATCCGCTCCAGCGGCAATTGCGGCTAGAGGAAGCTTGCTTTACGGAGAGTTCAACTTATAAATTTTGTTTTTGTCTTACAGAGTATGGAATACAGTGGTGTGGAAGAAACAGCTACACCATATTCTCCGAATGTTGCAGGGATTAAATGGGGGAAGCGGCAGCCTACATTTAGCAAAAAGCCTGTACTATATCATAGGAGGTGGACGGCCTTGAGAAGAAAAAAAAAAAAAGAAAAACATTAATGTTAAATGAATCGATTATCATAAAAATTGGACGAAGAAAAAAAAGTATCTACGGCTAGGGAAAAAAAGCCTAACATCGCGTAACTGATTGTTACGATTTGTTAATTCTCATTTGAAAAGGGCCCCGATATATTTATTTGCTATAATTATTATGCTGCTATCTAGGGCGTCAGCCTAACGCTCTTTTGGCAGCAACTCTTTAAACTTGTGTATTTTATTTAAAACTCGTTCAATATCGACTCCGATATTGATTCAAGTAGAGTGCCTCTCTTGCTCCCGTAATCCAAAGAAATGGAGTCCAAGAAATAATTGTACGCAGGTGCGTAAAAAGAATTTCAATGAATGCCGTGCCACAAGCAAATCTACTTTCCACACGGCATGGTGTTTAATCATAGGCGTGTATGTTTCTCACATCTCAGCCTGATGTACAGACATTGGAAAAAAAAGGGTACGGCCAAAAAGTGAAGTAACGTCGAAGCGAGTTACTCTCTCGGATACCCCGCTTTCTCCATTCATGTTCTCTTTCTCTCTCTGCGAGCATTACCATATAAATACAATTCTAACACCCTGTTGGAAAAAGTTTAGTCCTCGGCGTGTCTGTGGCGGGTACGTAGATAGACCGGCGGCTCTGCTAACAGATAATACGTACAACCGAGGACACTTGGCTCCAACTTCAATTTGGATAGTTAAAACGTGTTGTACAAGGTTATATCCTGCTGGATATTCCGTTTCGCCCTCTTTCCCGCTTTTGTTGTGTCTCGCATTCGATGCGCCTTCTCGTCTCGTCTCTCTCTCTCTCTCTCTATCCTCTCCTGGGAATAAACGACGCAACTTCACTCTATATTCGGCGTTTGAAGCATCTCGAAAGTCATCAGAATTATGGTGAGAAAAGATTGTATTATTTTCCTCCTGTGTAGTAATCGTTGGAGATGACTCAAAAGTCGATGTGTCAAAAAATATATATAAAACAACGAGAGAATTGTGGAGAGCAGACGAATCTAATGTATTTTGGTATGGCATCTAGGAAAAGGCTCGCGTAAGCTGGCCGTGCCGGCTACGAGCTTCTGAGTTATGGCACCAACTCTGACCCTAACGATTTCTCAACTCGCGACGATTTTTTTCCCCTCACGCATTTCCTCCAGTAGCCACGTGTATACACGTTTCTTTATCTTTTTCTCTTTGTTTGTTGATTTTCGTTTGAAGCGCTGCGCCCAAGATCATTTATAACTATCGAGAATGTTGAACGTGTGTCTCACTTCTGCCGGAGGGACTCTGGCATCACTGTTCCTCTCTTTGGACCTGTCCAACATATGAAAATGTCGTTATTGCCGCCTGGTGGCGTGCTTGACGTTTTTTTCTTCAATTCATCATCCTTGAAGTGCCTGCACAAACAGCAAGTACCTGTGACATCGGACGATAATGCACTGCGAAAAATCGTGGTTGTCCTAATAACTATCGTGTGACTATATTATTAATTAATAGTTGATAGAAATGTTTAATATCGTTACAATAACTTGAATAATTGGTAGTGTAAAGAGTACTGAATTCGTCGCTATGATAATAAATATATCATTCCTCCGGATTGCTTCAACTAAAAATCTGTACATAAACGTGTGTATACAAAAAGGACATCCTTGTTACTGTTAGTTGTTACACGGAGAGAATTTTATAGTACAGCTAATATAGATTTTTAGTTAGTTCAACTCGGTTGATTACAAATCTTAATTGGCCTGGAAAGGATCAACGGTTCCAGAGCACCCCGGGAATTCTGGAGTGAAAAAAATGAAATCTGGGTGTGTGTGAATTTTTAGGCTTTTGTCGGAAGATTGAAAACAACACAGAAACGAAATAAAGTGCTCGCTTGAATAATATGTTTGGTATGTTGATACGTTATAATGCCGGAAGCACTGAAAACTCGGTGGGAGTAAATAGCTACTGGGTGTCTGGATCGTTGGCTCTGATCGAGGAGGATTTACATCCGTTTCCTGGGCCGGCGCGTCGTCGGTCTAGTCGCGCGGCGTCGACCACCTCGCATCCGGAACACACCGACTAATTAACCATGCGGCAGGCTCGCGTTCGGGGCAGGCTTCCAAAGTTGTTTCTCTCGGTTTCTCTCATCTGTAATGAAGGAGAGAAAGCGAAGAATCGATAAACCGATTGGCGAGAGCGATTATTATCAACGCGCCCTCCGCTCACCGGATCGCGAATAGACGAGGGCGAGAGCTCGTACAAGAGAGAACGGATGCGTACGTCCACGCGAATTCTCCTCTGCCCAGGGCAACTTGGCTATCCTCCTCATCTATTCTACCCATGAACATATTTGACTTGCTGAATAATCACCCAATGAATTACTCCTCGACGTATACTATATTTGGCTGACGTTCCTGAATACCATCGAAGCCCTCTGCTTCGTCATAATCATATCGATAGGACGATAGGTACTCGCGGTATATTACATTATGTATTGCTATTGTTAATATACTCGATGTAGTGTCCATATGACCATACCATCATCGCGACAATATCGCGAGGTTACGCTTTTGAAAATTTATATTTCATTCAAGCGGATACCGCTTGAGTCTAAAGGATCATCCTCTTAAAATAGCATCAGATGGAATTCCTCTTGAGGCAAGGGAAAGACCCGCTTCATACCGATTCTCCTTACGTCAAAAAGAACGATCCTCTTGGTTCGCCAACATGAGACGTCCCTCGGGAGATGCGAGCGGAAAAGTCCTTTTGCCGCAACACGACATTTTTTTTCTAATAATCTTTCAGATGCATTCATAGTATTTTGTGGCTACCTAGAAAATCTTATTACGATGTATTATATTTTCATTATTAGATTTTTCCAACAAACGGAATTCTTAAGTTGCTCAATATCCACATTTTTCGTCTTGTTTACCGATAACCTCGAGTTTTATCCCAATTAGCAGATGCACGAAATAATCAATTTAACAAACCCACGTATGCCACAGGAAAGTAATTCTCTATGACTGCTGGTTCGCCGCGCGTATTCTTTGAAGACGCTGATGCTCTAAAGTTTTAAACGTACCTGCAACATAAGAGAAAACGCAAATATAAGTCAAAATAGATGCCAAGCTTTACAATAATTCTGTCAGATTAATACAACGGGATTTGTTAAATCGGAATCTGTCGCTCGTAATTTATAGAAAAAAAATGTTTCTGTGTATCCTTAACTTGCGTACAAAATCTCTGCGGCAAGTCTTCAAATGGCATTCATTACAGCTTTCGATATATCGAATGGACACTGAATGGCTGAGCAGTATGTCACATCGGTAAAATCAAAATGAATTTTTTTCTTTTCTAACAAAGCTATATGCCGTTTTTGCGTGTTTTAAGCTACGGCTTGACAACATTTTTTTCTCATTCACCAAATGAAAAGAACTACATAACGAGAGTGGTACGAATTTTTTTTCTTATCCAATACCGATTACCCTGATAGTTCCGTGTTATAAAGCTCACACAAGACTAGTATTTTCTCAAGGAAGATCCTTAATGATCGCATAGTCTGTGAGTCTCGCATGAGCGATAAAGTCTATCCTTAAATATATCGCTTTAACTCTGTGCTTTCCGCCCGGCTATAAAGAGGACTGGGACAGAATAAAAGTATGCGTGCTGATGGACTCTTGACAGTCAGCTGTCGAACTCGCACCAATGCTCTTGAGTACTTGTAAAGAAAAATGATCAAATGGCCCGTTACCGCTACCGCTCTGTTAATGCACATTGCTGTCTCACTTACACCCTCTGTAAAGAGAGAGCACAGGCGACTGGTTCACTGATTTTGAGCGCATACATTGTACCACAAATACATAGAAAAGAAAAGAAAAGAAAATGAGAGTTTGTGAACCGTCTCTATTCGAGCGCATTACTGTTTATTCCCTGCATCGTTATTATTGTACGCGTTAACCCCCGACATAGCGTCGCGACCACCAGGCTCACTCCCTTCATCGTCACCCCCCAGCACGTGTTATTATAACGTGGCCATACGCATAATCCAATTATTACTATTATAATCATCGTCGGGTGACTCGCTGTTGTTATTATTATTATTATTATTATTATTATTATTATTATTATTATGATTTCCGTCGTTGGATTATTCGATTGTAATTTTTAGGGATTGTCGCAAATATTTGAGCGGGACCTTGGAAACAGTTGAATAGATTAAAGTTTTTTAACTGGTCAAACACGATTTTTAAAAACTAATCTATTACACATATGAAAAAACTATATTTTCAATATTTTTGATATGATGTATAGTTTACGAAAAATGTTGTCTTATGTGTACTATTAAAAAATGTCATTGAATCTGACTTTGGTGGAAAACTGTATACATGTAAAATCTTCAACTACTCTCTATCGAAGCGAATAACAGGTGGATTAGTGATTGACTCGATGAATGGACGTCATGACTGACCTTCGCCGGGCACTCAAAGCGGTCTATTACGATGTTAATGTCTCATCAAAGGTTGATCGTATCGCTATATAATAGTCGGTTTTTTAATCTTTAATGGTTTATCTGAATAGTAACTCGGCTTTGAAAAAGAGCCGCACGAAAGATAGCTTCTTTACTAGTTGATCACCGCATTGATCCCAACAGCTTCGACATGTCAATTTATATTGAAATATGAGTAACAATCGACATCTTGAGTGATCGAATAATGCGTACGCTATACGATCGTTAACTATACTAGAGAGTATATTGTGAAGCTTGTTGGAAAGGATAAGCCTGTCATTCGTGTTGTTCCGGCAGGATATTGAGAAGACACGACCAAGAGAAATCCAGCTCGCAGAAGTGAACGCCCTGCTGGCAGGAGAGACATAGAAGGAGCGTAACTATCCCATGGGAACAATTTATTATTAACTTATTTCGCGTGCGTTGTCTGCCGCACGCGAGACCCAGGTGCCTTGTGCGCAAGAGGCTTTAATAGCTGAGCAAAGCTCCAGACGCAGGGAGAAACGATATCGATGCTGCTGGCTCATGAGAAGTGAGGACCAACTGCGCTCGCAGCCTCGTTCCTTCGTTCCTTCCTTCTTGCCTTCCTTCGCGGGTTTTCTCTCTCTCTCGGTCTCTCCAAACGCGGGACGGGACGGCAGCGATCTGCCAGTTTTATTGGAAGAATTAAGGGGCTCTCGTGCGCACTAGGGCTTGGGCTTCAATTAGGAGGAGCCAGTCAGCTAGCCACCCCCTCCTCTCGACCAAGAGAACTTGGCGTCTCTATCTCTCTGAGTTTCGCACGAAAGTTGCTCTCGCGCTGCCTTTACTATAGTAGACGTCGCGGATTTGCCCGGTGACGGCTCGATTACCGAAACGTCCGACTTTCCCCGCAGTCGACATATATATATATGTATGTAACCACAGAGCATCGACTAACCACGAGCTGATTGCCCAGATAGAAGAGGTGAGGTTACCAGCCATAAAGCTCAATATCGTGGTCCATTTTACCCAGCTCGGTTACAGAGCAAAATTCAATATGGCAGTAGTTTTTTCTTTTTCGTAACAAGACCAAGTAGTATATCTTTTTTCGACAACCATACATCTGCCAAAGTAAACTCAAGTCCTTTTCAAGTTCAAGTATATTTTTTGGTTGAAAGCGCATATACACAAAGCTTCCTCGAGGGATTAAAAATTGAGTCAAGTATCTACTCATAGAGGTGGCAATTTTCAAAAGGTTTTCTTTTTATGAAAATAAAGCTTTCTCTAGAATGAATAAAAAATAATATATTTTTGCGTTAATTACTTTTCCTTATTGCAAATTCTCACTGGCTCGGCACTTTGCTTAATTACGCTAGACTGCGAGGATAATATAACGCTTATAAACGATATTGAGAAATATCGCGAGACTGAATCTTACTTTCGCTGGATGTTGGTCTCGTCTCTAGCCCGTTCGCTTTTCCTCGTATACTTTGTGAGCTCGGTCGTCTGTAAGGTAGAGCCACGGTTCGCTGGCATTTCTCGGTTGATGTAGACGAGAGCGTCTCGCGAAATCCGAGCAAGGCCGCGAATATCGCGTTTCCCTCGTCGTTTCGTCAACGTGAAAAATAATTAACTGCACACTTGGCAGTGTTGGTGCTGTTACCGCTGTTGCCTTCCCTCGTTGTTCTGCCGTCCCGACGTCGTGGAAATTTAAGAACGTTTGTTTTATTTAAGAGTGCCGAGCCACTTTCTTTTCCTCTCTCATCTCCATGCCTTTGCCTACATATTTATCTTCTCCCTTGGGATTCCTCATTTTCTCGCTCTTGGCTCATCACCCTCAAGAATATCTCTCGCTCGTTGCCCTATTGTGTAAAATATAATTTCATATATCCCATTAGCTTTACGCACTTGAGATTTATCGCCGTAGGTCGAACCTCGACTCTCATCGAGTTCTCTTTCTCTCCCTTTTGCTTATTTTCCTCGCTTCCTCCTTTCCAAATTCCGTAATTGAGATTCACGAGCTTCTATTTAACAATTAATTCAACTGTGTCTGATCGTCTGGCGAAACGAGGATGACGGGAACAGAGGCAGTTCCAGTGCTGCCCGGGGGGTACGGCTCCATGCTAATTATATAATTAATCTAGGAAAACAAATGCTCCGGCAAATTCACTCGTACCGAACAATTCATTTTATTTATAGTCTCGAATTCGCAATTGTTCTACTCTCCGATAAGAGGAGTTTTCTGGATTTCATTATCGATAATTCGTTGATAAAGGCATCACACATTGGACGCTCCGTAGAGAAATTCACAAGAGACCTACAAGAAAAATACTATATCTTTTTAACGCTTGAAAAGTGTGTGTGTGTTTTTTTTTTTTAATAATTCCAGGCTTATTTTATTTTCATGATCTTCGGCTAACTCTCATGAAACATTGGATGTATGAATTTCGTAAGTTGTAAGTTACGGCTATAAATTCGAGCGTTACAATTGAAAGATGACCCGAGGAATTAACGTTTGACGATGAGGCTATAAGATATAGAGGGAAGCTTGGGGAGAATAGCAAAATTAATGTCGAAAAGGAACGGTGAACTTGTTATGCGTGCTACTATGGGTTTGGGTTAGGTACGGGTTGACGCGCACGTAGCTATCCCAGGAAGAATTATCGCCAAGGCAAACCGCGCGCGCAAGAAAGACGACTAAGTCGGTGTGGTAGCGCGACAACGAACAATGGCAATGCTCCGTTTGCTCTGGTGGGAGAGAGACACGGGCGCTCGTCCTCGGTCGCCCAGGGTTTCGCGGTAGTCGCGAGAAACCGAGGACGCAGCACAATGGGAGAGCACACTAGAGCGAGGACAGGGAGAAGGGGATAAACCTCGCGCCCGAAGAAACGATTAGTCTCCATTCACACGTTCGTCTTCTCTTCTCCACTGTGCCGCTTCACCGGCTCTTCCAGGATAGAACGCGGCAGCTCACGACAGCTCTTGCATTGTCCGTTTATTACTCGGAGAGCATTTAGCGAACTAACAAGAACGAGACTTTCCGAGATAGTAAGAATGCACTCCCGCGACACAGGGCTTAACAGAGAACGTGTATCCTCTCACGTGCACACGTTATTTTTCTTTCCGCTCCTGATATTTCTATCTATTAGAAAATCATCGATAGAATAGAATAGAAATGCTAATTTCACGAGTGCAATATACCGATCGGGGCTTATGTAATAACCTTCGATTTTATTTAACGAGCAACACTCTACTTGTAACGATTCAATTATTCTCAAATATATCGAACGATAAAATCTTGATATATAGACAATTATTTATGAAATAAATGAATAAATAGGGGGTAATTTTCAAAGTACTCGCGGATGGTCGGAAATCTCTTTTCGTTTCTGCGAGAACTTGGAGTAAAGCAAATGATCGGGATTGTGGATGGTATAGAATCGCGCTCGGCTCGGCGTTCGATGTTCGGTGAAGCCGCTCTCGACAATGAGTCGAACGCATCGAGCACGAAACCAATATATCCCTTGCCGTGAAATGGGTACGCGGACGTTTTACGAGGACCTTCGAGCGTGCCTAACCCGAGTGAACCGAAGTAAATGAAGGAGCGAGGAAAAAAGAATTCAGTTGAGAGTAAACGCAACGAGGCTTGTCGGTGTAACATCTGAAGAGATCGAGCGGATCGAATCTACTTTCTTGTATGCTCTCCCCTCTATGCGCTTGGGATCAACTGCCACTACTGGTACTGCTACTACTATTACTACTACACTACAACAACCGTTGTTGGAAGGGCTTACGAGTGTTAATCCGGGAGGGTGCATGGGCTGGGGTAACCAGTGGGGTTCAATGTCGGCGACCCAGCACTGAGTCTATTATAGACTAGTACGGGCAACATATATATTTATACCTCGCAGTGCATTAGAAAGATGAACCGAATAAGAGGAGAGGAAACTACACGATATTCTGTAAGGCACATTCCATGCTAATTCACATAGAATCAAGTCCGGCCCTCTTCAATTTTTCTCTTATATTTTAATATTACGTTCTTATTATTCTACGCAGTTTTAGTATTTCGTTTATCTCCGAAGTTGCTGTAATAAGAAATCATTTTTTTCTACCGAGTTTTTTCGATTTTATTTTTCGGACTGGCATTTTGTGAAAACTCTTATCGAAACATAAATGAGACAGATAGTAGAAGAGAATGAAGGGGTTCTACATGAGGAAGAAGAGAGGCGATTTCACGGGACTCAATGGTCCAGTCACCTGGATGCCTCGGTGAGCCAAGGCGACTCTTACTTCAGGAGCTCAGTAGGAGAAGTCTTTATTTCCCCATCTCCATTTCTCTCCTTTTTTCTCATGAAGCGCGTTCGTCTCTGCCAGGAGAATAGAAGCAAGACCTAAAACCCCCCGAGCTCGGTCATGAGCGAAGGTCCCCTCTGGCCTCTTAATCTCCGCCCGGTTGCACTCTTGCGGTGTTATTTCTTCATTCGGAGCGACCAAGAGAGAGGGAGAGCGCAGGTCTGGTATATAGCACTCGCGCTCCACTACCTCCACTTAGTTCATTGCTGAGATGTGAGAACAACTCTTACATAGAATCAAATCTACTGTTGAAGCGCACCAGTCAATTCGTAGCCACAGTTATTCTAACGACCATCTAATTGAATCACTGCGGGAACTCTCTGACCCGTCCTCTCCATTATAGTCTACATATGGGGTATTCTCTATTAATTCAGCCGCAACGGCCCGCTTAAATATTTCTCAATGATTAACAACCACATTTCATTGTAACTCAAGTGAATTTTCTGTCAATTTTTCGTGGTGAGAAAAATATTGTTATCGCCAAAAAAAAAAAAAGAAAAACGCCTCAGATTTAATTTCTCGAAGGAAATGAATGCTTCGCTGATATTGCAATCGCAAAATAATACGTTTATGGATTAACAAAAGCATTTGGCCCTGGGAATGAAATAACTATTAAGAAAAGTAATTGCCACGGAGTTAGTTTGTTTTGTTAATTGTGATGACATATTTGCATGATGGTTTTGCGGATTTGGACGCATACTTGTAAAATAAATGTTCTATAATGCAACTTGATTAAAAGAAGTATAAAACTAAAGGTTATTTTTGCGCCGCTTTGATACACATAATCGGTATACATATCCGTGGGATGAATTTCTAATTGAAATGTTAATATATAATGATCACGAGTGGCGTTAAAGATGCAAACCACGTGCACGCCCGAGGGTTCAGGAGGATGAGAAAGGGAAAGGGGATCTCGTGCGGGCTGTGATTTTCCGTGAATGCCCCTTAATTCGAGTAGAGCCTTTGGTCTGGATACGAGCGCGCTCTCCCTTTTCCCGTCAAGGCCACAACGAGGATGTTTAGCCCGAAGCGAAACGTGCTTGCCATATAGGTGTACGATGGAGTTGGAGTGGGCCGCGCGAGTACGCGGATCCGCCATCTCCGGTGGTGCGCGGTGGTGCGCGGTGCTGCGCGATGCAGCACAAGTTTAGCGAGGGTGAAAGCGCGCGCCGAGTGCAGAAGAGCGAAAAGGGTTTGACTCGAGTGGCTCTTGGAAATATGAAACAGCGCGTAGGCGTACATCGCGACCGGGGAACGATCAACGGCAGGCCTCTACTCGCGGATACGTCAAGGTGCCTATATGCTTGCCACCCCTCTTGCTACGTACGCGCGGTACTCGCCAAAGTGAGAGTATTCTCCGAGGGTGCGTAACAGAGAAGAGCGACAAGTTAATGTTCTCTATCTCGATTCCAACACAAGTCGTCCGTATGAATCGTGGCTTCGAGAGATCTCGTCGTTTCTACCGTCACTTGACGAGCAATATCTCTCTGTATTTAATGCGAGAGAAGCCGAGATTCGTGTTAATTCTAGTAATATATTGTATTCTAGTAATAAATAATCGTCGGTCAGCGCAAGATATCAATCCCAAATCTTTTGCCACATTTGGCAAATAAAAACAAAAAAAATATGTACTATTTCCGTTGAAAAAATGACAATAGTGACGAGGTGGAAACGAATGGGTAAAGGATCATTGAAATTTCCTTGAAATTCACCGATGGGCTTTTATAATAAAATATCCAAATTAAAATACTAAAAGAACCGAGACTAGAGATAAAGCAGCTGATCGCTGACGTGGCGTATCGTCGTTATTTCTTATACAATGCGAAAGTCGATCGATGCAACGGTTGCAGAAGCACGTGCTCTACGATCAACCGAGAAGGTTTGACGCTGGTCGAAGCGAAGCACGGCATACACACGAATGTATTGTGTAGCGCAAACTGCCAAGTGTTTCTCTAATGGCCACGTGGCCACCTGTTTAATGTTTCTTCTACGCGACCGCCACTTCTTACTGAAACGTTATAACGCGGTCGCGTTTTCTTTCTTCGTTAAAGGAACCGAGTGACCGAAAATAAAACAAAAACAAAAAACGTTATTCATAATAACTGCAAAGGCGTGAGATTATTTATTCCTATTTGTCATGTCGTTAAAAGTTGTAAGAAGCGTCTTTACACTGACAGCAGCGGGAACCTACGGAGGTTCGTATATGGGACGATGGGCCAGCTGGTTGTCGATTAATGAAGACGATAAAACCCTACCGTGCCAGCAGTCACGGACAAGGAGAGCGATAAGAGAACAAGAGAAACGGTTTTTCGTCTCTGCGAGCTCGTGCTAACTCACCGATTCCGATCGATACGAAGAATACCCAGGCGTATGCAACTACCGATCATCATGATTCTTATCTTAGTTCCCAAAAGCAGCATTCTAAACAGAGGAGGAAGAAGCCCAGGAGTTGGACGTTTAACGCGTATAGTCTCATTGTAGTATGGCACTATATATTTCTCTATGAACATTTTCAGTGACTTTGCGCAACAGTGAGATTTATACATCACGAAGAATAACCTGATACAGACGATGATTAATATTCACCTTTGTTTGGTATTCGCGTTTGCTTTTAATTACGATTTACTTCGTAAAGAAAGCCCATTTTCCTCTGTATTTCGTTCATATTGACAATATGTATAATTCATAGTTGTGAGAAACCCTTTTTTTTTATTATATTTTCCTAGGAATAACTCGAAAAATCTCGTTGACACCTTCCTTCGAGATACTGTTTTTTACTTTTTTTTCTGTCCTCATGAAAATCCCTCATTTTTTTCTCGTCTAATTATTTACTATTTTTATATATGACATTGCCCACACACAACGTTACTGAGCGTATACACTTTATAATTTTTAACTCAAAATATTTTTCTCACGTGTAAAAATTGTATTTTATAAAAGTCTTTTTTTTTTTTTTTCATAGAAGAGACTTTATATGTTTGTTTAATTTGCCACTTAGGTGATTATACCGAAACTAATGAATATACGTAGATTCACGACACCGTATGCGTATATTAAGGCACGTTGATGACTGAATTCGTAATCCGGTTAGGAAATTCAAGTAGCCTCGAAGAAGGAGAGTATTAGGAAATGTGTGCGGTATAAGTTTGCGAGAGGGGGGGGGGGGGGGGGGGGGGAGAGTGTAATCGATCGAAAGAGGTAGAGGTTCTCGTGTAGCTCTTGCCGTTGAAGGACGTGAGAGAATCGTGTGGTGTAGCAGAAGCATGAGAGTACAGACACAGAGGATCACAGGAGAGGACACCGCGATTTGCCTAGAACTCGGTTACCTAGCAACACCGCACCGGTATAACGCTTGTGCTCGTGAGCCAAAATGCTGAGAAAGACAGAAGAGGAAAAGGACGAGTAAGAAGGATAGTGCATTCTGCTTCCTTTCGCTTTTCGCTTTCTCGCCCTCTCTCCCATCTTGGCTAGAATACACGCCCGCCGATATTATCGCGCTCTCGCTCTCGATGATCGTCTTCTCCCTTGCTTTCATTCTCGAGAGTCACTCTCGCTCTCCGTCACTCCCCCAGTCGATATTCCCGCAGCGCCAGCAGGACCAGAAACTCCGGAGAGTACAGCGAACGTAGCCAAAGCACGTACACGAGTCAGTCTCGAGCCACCATGAGCAGAATTTATACACAACGACAAGACCTCTCGCTGTATTATTTCTTGCCATTCTTCTGGACGCAACAACAACTGGAAGAACAAGGACTATCTAATACGTGAAAGAAAAAAACCGAGGTAAATCGACCTCGAACGAGGGTATATAGACTAGACGGACAAAAATTTCTATCATTTTTTTCTTTGCCGGGGATACAGTGGAGAGATTAATCTGCTATTGTCATTAAGTATAAATACCTTTGAATCAACTACATTAAGGAGCAAAGAATCGAGATTTAGAAAATGCTTTTTCATGCGAATGCCAGATATCCCTGAGGGAAGTGAGATTAGAAAGAGAAGGGAGAGCTCTGGTTGCATCTTTAACTTATACAACATTAAGGCGCCCTTTTCCTTTCCCTCTTCCTCTTCCTCTCGCCCTAACCGACTTACATCATCGCAACGCGACCTTGTCAGTGTACGGCATACGTCAAAAACAACTCTCCGGTTATCAAGTTTTCACGGGTGCGAAGGATCGGGAGACGATAGACGAATTTCCAATAGCGGTGTATACCAGCCAACATGAAATTCGAAGGTCCCGGAAAACTTGATAGCTAAGGGTGCGAAGGTCGTGGTTCTAGTGCAAGCTTCTCTTGTACAAATACCTCGCGCCACACTCTCCATACATGCCCCTCGCATTCCCTCTGCATTACCTTTCTCAGAATTTGTCTATTATCATTTTTTTGTTTTTTCTTTCTTTGCATTTTTCCTCTCAATCAGTCTGCTTTTCCGGCGAAAAATAATTATTCATTCGCACGATCATATTAAGAGGACCGAGTCAGTGAAATAGAAAATTCCATTTTTTAAAGCATTTTTTCGCTAAATTACAGCGAAAATAAGGAACAACAAATGTATTCTTCATGTTTATTCCGTACGTTTACATTTTATATCATTTTCAGAGAGATTTTTAATCCACCGACGCCGCAGTTAGTGAGACAACATAGCCGCATCATTATACCTCAGTAAAACGAGGTTAATTTCTATGACAGACCTCCAATGTTGTTTCACCCACGTGTGTAGTTAGTTCATATTTATCTTTAGACAGTGCTGTTTGGGTATTGCTGTTTCTTGAAATCACTCGGTGAATTAAAATTTATATTTGTGCATTGTAAAAAATGAAGGGTGGAATTTTACAGGAAATGACCTATCGCGACTACAAAGTCGTATTGAAATTAACACTCTATGATGTCTCATTTTGTTCGGAAAAACTTTAAGAGGTTTGCCTCTAAACACCAACATTGTTTCCACAATATCTAAATTAGTGGATTATTTATTCTGGGCACAAGTTTTAAAAAGTCAACGCTTAGTCGGTGTAGAATGTTATTACGAAGAGAATAAGACACGACAGAGTAGAATTTTTCGCATAGCGTCTGCTTTAGAAGTGAAGCGGTTAACCTATTTGGTTTTAGTACTCAGAAAAAAAATATAACTCTCGAAAAAGATTTGTTTTTTTCGTTCTGGCTAATACGGTCCCCTTGATAATGAAAATGGAATGTTGTGCCATGGCTGCGGTGGGTCGCGGATAAATCAAATGTAATCAGTGACAGTTGTAGTGAGCTCGTGAGCTGCCAAGAGAGACGAGTATAATAAGCGCGTTGCGTATATGTTAGTTGTGCGTGCTGAGGAAGAAAGGAGTACGAGCTTCTTCTCGGCCAGTTTGTTGGTAACCCGGCGAGGGAAGCTCTATCGCATAGCAGCCGCATAAGGCCTTGCACTGTATTGGTTTTCCGGTGGTACCCGCTCGTACCGAGGAAAGGAGACGAGTAAAAAAGAAACAAAAAGACAAAGAAATAAAAATAAAGAAGGAGGAAAGACGCGCGCCATTGTATAAAAGAGAGGAAAGTGAGCCAGGGCTGCGAGGGCCTGCTGGAAAGAAAATAAAAGAAAGAAAACGCTGGAGAGAGTGTAGAAGCAAAAAGAAAAGCGGGGTAAAAAAAAGGAGGAACAAAGTTTCTACGAGGACGAGAGGCTGTGTACTGTACCGGAGTAGAGAACGGCCGTAACATAACCCGTCCTTTGTCGTCGTCGTCGTCGTCGTCGTCGTCGTCGTCGTCGTTGGACGCGAGAGCGAGTTAGAAGCGAGGACAAGAGAGGAAAGCGAGCCCCCGTCAACGTTCTTATCGGAATCGGTGTACATTACGATACGCAGAAGCGAAACGGCCGCGCGCGCGACTCTCGCTATGGCTACTGAGGCTGTATATCGGATCAACCTATACTAGATACTGTTGTATATGCGAAGAGGCGGCAGTTTTCGAACCCTGTGCGCGAGAGCGTGAGGTTATGTGCGCCTGTCGGTGTCTTCCTGGCTGCATAGAATTATTGTATGCATGAACGAACCGATAATCCGGCGAGCGCGCAACCAGCAGTATACCTCCGGCATAGAATTCTCCGTTGCGCTCCGTGGAATTTATCAATAAAATACTGCGTCAAGGTGCCGTTAACGCACCCGAGTCTTAAAATCATTTAATCCCATTGCTTTTTAAATATTCACTTCATTACTCATTCAAGGACTTTCAGGAAAAAACCCCGGATGGATGTGTGTGTTAAGAATGCAGCGCAATAATAATAATAATAATAATAATAAGAAAAAGTATTTAATGAATTGGGGTTAGACGCCCGGTTTTCTTTATGTCAGTTTTGACATTTGACACAAAGAAAAAGATTCAATGTGTCACTTGGTTTCGGTGCCAGTCTGTCCGACGACAGCAACGACCAATCATGGCACGAATAAAGAAGCAACAATGCAAATATCAAATCTTGGATATTTTCGAAATATCTCGTGAGCCACCAACGTTTTACCGAGAGATTCGACAGTACTTTTTTTTTCAATAATAACTTTTTGTTAAACAGGTGGCACGGGCGCCATTTTGAATATTAAAAAAGCGTGATACATACTCAAATGTATGTACCATTGGTATGAAAAAAATGGCAATATATAAATACACATTACATTGAATAAGATTTGTAAGAAAATCAAGAGGTAAAATTGAGGTTTTTTTTTTGTCGCTCTCTAAATGCCTAGACTCGGAGTCGTTTTATGTAGAAAAGGTGAATAAAAGAAAGTGCGTC
The DNA here is from genome assembly GCA_964016905.1 of Perithous albicinctus. NCBI lineage: Eukaryota > Metazoa > Arthropoda > Insecta > Hymenoptera > Ichneumonidae > Perithous > Perithous albicinctus. The sequence continues at coordinate 33,393,073 of OZ024689.1, forward strand.
AGACAGAGGAGAAGCCCCGACGCGGGTTATCGGATTTGGTGATGCCTCGAAATCTGAGTATTTAGCCGTGTTGAATATATATCATGAAGGGAAAGAAAATTTCCCGTATCCCAGCTATCCCGGATGAGCCTTCGATCTCACTAAAGCAACTTGTCGCGATGTGCCTGTATTCCGATAACATTTGTGAGATATTCTCCTCATCCGCGGCTCTAGTATAACTAGGCAGTGTGTAGTATATGGAGAGGATCTTCTCACGAGACTCAAGGGAGTCGATTACGGTAATTACCCCGAAGAAGATTCTAAGCGGCCCCGTGACCCGCTCTTCTCCTGCTTCTCCCCGTTTCTCGTATCGCGGTAATTTATCTCGCGCGTGTACCAAGGGGCTTCAGCATGGTCCGCCCAGTCAAGATTCTACGGTGCATATATGAGCTGAGAGTACGTGAGTATCTATGTAAACGAAGACGGTATAGCGTTGCTCTCACTGCAGGAGCAAGAAATCGTATGGCATGCAATCAAGAAGCGATCTCGGCTGTGAGTAGACCGCTAGCATATATATGAGTTATTCTATGCCAACTTGACCACTTTTTTTTTTCTCGATCCTCTCTAATCTGTCTCACTTGGCCACATTTTAGTAACACTTAATGCTGCGTGAAAGTTATTTAGACACGGATCCCATCGTTATCTTGCCGATATCTTACAGCTAAATGAACGTGTATTTTGTAAAACATTTTTTTGCGAAAAATCAAGATTATCAGGTCGATTGAACTATGAAAAAATTGTAACGAAATATTTATGTCTAATCTGGTATTTCTGTGACTTGTAGCTTTCGAGATTCGATGACTCAACAAGAATACATAAATACATAATTTTCCAAAAATTCCCATTTGATAAATCGAAATTAAGTAATAATGCAATGGCAAATTAGATCTATCTAAACGTGAGAGATGTCCGAGAAGGACAGGAGAAAAAGAGAAAAAAGGGTGACTCGACGGAGAATGCCCTATATCCGATGCAGCAGCAGCAGCAGCCGCAGCAGCAACTGGCAACAGTGATCGAGTAGCTAGCATCGAAATGGCGAAAAAGAAGAGCAACTCGAGGACGAAGAGGCAAAGGATAAAAATTCGTTGCGATGCCAAATAAAGGAGTGACTGGCGTGCTCGCCTACACGAAAGGGACAAGGGCGGAAAGGGGAAGTGGGGCAAAGAGGGAGCGCATGCGGTACACGCCGGAGGAATCTGGACAGGTGAAATTCTCAAGGCGACTTCGTCGTTGAGAGTATATATATATGTCCTATCTCTCTCTTCGGGTCGTGATAATATTAAACAAGGTTTGCTGCTCGGCTGTCAGAGGGAGCCGAGTAGGCTATAGCGACCAGAGAGTTGTATGGAGGAGGAGGAGGAGGAGGAGGAGGAGGAGGAGGAGAAGAAGAAGAAGAAATCCGCTGGGCAAGAGGCAGCAACTTTAGTTAGCTTCTGTCTCTGAGTCGACAGGCTGCTGCAGTTCCTTCTTCTCTTCCTCGTGCTTGGTTCGTCCTTCCTTCCTGCCTTTGTTGTACTTTGCTCTCTGCTCGAGTCAGCGAGCCAACGCGAAAGGAGAGCTGGAGGGAAGGAGTGAAAAAGCTAGATATATCCGGAGAGCAAAGAGGGAGCAAAGTTCTGCGCCTGGAAATATTACTTCTGGCATCGTCGGCCACGAGCCACGATACGGTGTATGGTATAACGGCGATGAGGAGACCGATGGTGAAACACGCTGCGACCAGTTTTCTCATCGGTCCTTCATCATCCCTCTACTACGGCGAGCGGTAAAACTAACAATTAACCCTTAGGTTCTTGAGCTATATTAAGCATAGGACGAGACAGTCCTGCGACATCTCACTGATTAGCCAGACACCGTGTCGAAGGATATGATGGAATTAAATAATGAGATATTTTTACTTCCTCGAGAGGCTATATTTTTCAACATCGTGGATGTTGCTTATTCACGTTATTATTATGCTCGAAGAGACTCGATCGATAGAAATACACATGCGAGGAAAAACATAAATATAATACGTATATCTTTTTTAGGTAATTTAATAAATCCTGTGTCTAATTCCGAGACAAATATATACACAACATACATAGTCTATTCAATTTTATGTGAAAACTCTTCAACATGTGTAGTACTTTCCGCAAGTGAGTGAAGGATCGATAATGCAGTTATTAAATCAAAATAATCTTAGAAGTCTTGGAATTTCATGGAAACATATTGTTATGTGTATATGTGTACATAATCATACAAATGATTTCATTAAAAAAGTAATAGTCATTGTTTTGAGTTGAGGATTTCAGTATCAAACTACGTTGGTATTAACATTTTCTCGGATTTTTAATAAAAATTTAACGGTAGGATAGGAAGGCGTATACGCCGAACTATCCGATACAGTGATAAAATCCTCAGCTGAATAATAGTGATTAATTCGCAAAGTGGATGGTAAAACGAGAAATTTTCGTAACCTTCTCTCCTTCATTCACTACAAGTCTGTAACTTATGAGAAATCTATAAGAATTTGAAAACATATCGACGAACGTAGATATCAAGTATATTTTGGGTACTCTTTTGCTAGAGAGTATTGCCGTATTTTTCATCAACTAGTATTTTTATCATAGTTTCTACCGCGGGTATATGCTAATTTAAATAATATCCTTCTCTCTGTGTGTAGAGTTTGTTGAGTCTTGAATCGTTTTTAGCGGATTCTCTGATAGACGGAGATAATGTATTTTAGTAAATTTCTCGAGCAAACTAATTGTATAGCCGATAGCTGATGAAAAACTTGTAATTGTATGAGATTGTTCGGATTTCGGTAAGGTTTGCGTTGTCAGTGCCGGTTGTTGTGCAAGCACTAATAAGCTCGTGGAGGTAGCTGTCTAGACAGTCTCCAGAAATGCTGGTGGAGCTGGTTGCGCTTGCCGATGCTGTATTAGAGAAGGCATATAGAGGATATTGTAGGTAGCTGTGGGAGAGCTGTAGAAGCGGTGAACCCGACGTATTCGCGTTCCATTCCGCGCGTAAACCCGCTACTTCGTTAGTTACGCCAACTCGAAGTCGCACCATTGTCTAAGCTCGGCTTTATTACGCGAGACTCACCGTCTCACTCTCTCTATGGCCCCGTGCGGTTATATATGGATTCACGTCTCGTCCAGAACTCTCAGCAGCTGAATTATGGCTGGGAACGCGTACAAGAGTTCCCTCGATGTTATAGGAATTACTAGACGCAGCCAAGAGTTTTGGCACCAATGTGAATAGACAATATATCTTGTCTTGCTATAGCTCAGTCACGTTATGGCTCTTGATTTAATGCCACTCATACTTCTTATTTTACGATCTAATAAATATTCTCTCTCATGAATACTATCTCCGATATACTCGTAATTGTCTCTTATTATTATCGCTAGTTGAATATGCAACAGCCATCGATGTATATATTGAAACTTTGAAAGCTTTGACAAACTCCTTCTCGATTATCCAATCCAATGAAATAAGTATTTACAAAAATTCCGTACATCTTTATAGCAACCTTCAAACAAGCCAATTAGTACAACAGAACATTTGGAGAAGAATAGGCGTCACTTGGTATTCTCATATTTATTTATTTATTAAACAGTAAACAATGCCTACTTTAGCCGTTTCATTAAATTCAACCGATGAAATCTCTCCAAGCATCCGCAGAGACTGGTCATGTGTACCGATTGTCACGATCGTGACGAACCAGAGGATCCTCGACTTTTCCTGCTCCATATAGTTTAGGTGAGACACATGCGTCATTCTTGAGAGCATCTTCGTTTCATCATTCGCGGATGCGGACTCGTATCATAATTCCCCATCTCTGACCAAGCACATTTTATCCCAGTCGTTGAGCGAGCCTCAGCGATAGATAGACAGAGAGAGAGAGAGAGAGAGAGAGAGAGAGAGAAAGTAGACTGCACTCAAGCGGAGAGCTATCACCGATAAAAGCATTTGGAGAGGCCGCACACGATATCAATGATAAAGCGGAGAGTCGGTCTTGGGGCGAGATGCGAGAGGACCTCACCGGAGAGAGAGAGAGAGAGAGAGAGAGAGAGAGAGAGAGAGAGAGAGAGAGAGAGAGAGAGGGAGAGAGAGGGAGAGAGCTCAAGTAAGCGCCGATAAAATCGATCACAGCCAGCAATACGGTCTGTGTGCGGGCTCTAAAATACTAGTGTAATGTACATCATCAGCGAAGCCTTCTTCCACTTGGACAGTTGTACCTTGACAGCATTTATTTTTGTTTTTCATTCCAAGGCGTGAGAACAAGTGATCCATCTACTCGTTCCATTAGTTCTTGAATATAATGAATTACAGTAGACGCACATGTAAAACGCGTACGTGTGAAGCACCAAGCGAAGTAGCATCAAAGTGCTGCGATTAGTAGATACACGGATCAAGAGGAACAAAAGAAAAGTGACTTCAACTCAACAGTGAACTGGCTACTGATGCAAAAGAGCAGTTGAAAGCTGTACTCTTCAGGACACATTGGATTGCGAAAATTCAGGAATTCCTCGAGTGAGATACCAATTGTTGAAAAAATCCTGAAACTCTCTTCTCGCGCTTGAGGTACATAGTTCCCGATATCAAAGCGAGAGAAGTGAACTCGTTCGTTTGTCGAGCGATGCGATGCTACACTGCGCCATACGATACGCGGAAAAAGCGATTTCAAAAGCGCGTACGGATCCGCAACCGACCAAACTTCGAGTGCGCCTATTTTTATTGAAAACTCACTGAGGCTCTTGCTTTTCACTTGACGACCGGACGAACGCGAATGAAAATAACACGCCATTTCCTCCGAAACATGTATATATTCTTCCGAGAAGGAAACGAATTAATTACCATTATTAGCGCTTATGCTTTCACGTCTCCAGACTTTTCTAATAACATTATTTAATAAAACGTGTACCGAGGGAATTTAAATATTGCCAATTGTTAATATACAACTGGGGTTGTCGGTCCCGAACGGTTTAACGAGAAAACTTGGCTACTATATTGTAACAAATATCGCAAGTAGTATCAAAAGGAACTTATGACATTTATTCGACTGACGAAATTATCCCGGTCAGCGACATGACAGTTGAACTAAATTCCTATAATTTGTTATTAGCAAGTTTGTTAAACAAAATTCACAACGTATATTAAAAATAAAATTAAATTGCTTGGAAAAATACGAAAATATAATATTAAATTTTGTTTTATTAAAAAAAAAATGTTACGTGTGAACGTAACGCAAAATCGTACATTCAAGTTACTTATGACTGTTCACATACCGAAACTTACGGTACGATAAACTCGCGGAGACCAACATACCAATAACTGTAGACGCGTAAACAGAGCATACTTTCCCCTCTCATTGTTATTCATTAGAAGAGAGAAGCCTAACGACCGATGCTCTCTCTGGTCGCGTGGAGAGATTCGAGATTGTAGAGAAGAGCCAACTCTCTGGGACGTACGAAAGGGGCACCGCAACGTGGGATACGGTGACATAGAATCGCACGTATTCTGCTTTCGAGTGGGGGGATGGGACATGTGGCACGGTGTTTAGAAATGCGATCGGTTTACTGGTGTCGGGCAGACTGGGATCCGCGCGATCCCCACACCGAGAGACCATCACCTAGCACAGTCCAGACATAACAGGGATAACGCGCTGTATGCCTCCTCGGTTGTAGATATATTCTGGTGTCTGTACAGAGAGAGAGAGAGAGGGCGAGAGAACGAGATCGATACCGTTGAATGAAAGCCAAAGAGAACGAGGATGAGGACGACGACAGCGGGGATACGAGACGATACGATCAGCTCCCGGTCAATCGATATGTAGGGATAGGATTTGTGCTGTCGACGGTCTGGCTTCAGACGTGAAAAATCTATAGTTAGTCACTGGTGCATATATACGAAGCATATCCGACTTGTTTGGGATTAAACGATGTGGAAAAGTTGTTGTAACGATAACAAGCAACAAGCTCGTGGCGCGACTAATCGACAAAAATCTCGTGTCATTATATTTTTTGCTTTCCTTGCGAAAAATTAAGTGCTACAAAAAAGGTATAAAAGCAAAAATCTTTCAATATTCGCTGTGCAGGAAGAGTTCTTAATTGTTTTATTCTTCATTTTTATATTATATCCTGCAACTCTCACTCGAACAAAGTCGGCCTTTTAATAATAAAAGCCGTCTTAGGACCTCCATACAGTTAGAGTTCCCGAGAAATCAACGTTTTCCAATATATCATTGAAGTCGATGCTCAATTTTCTAAATTCGCTCCTCGTCCCATAATAAACATTAAATAAAACTTTAATGTACATCAAAATATTGATATGCTTTCAAAGGGTTTTTAAAACATTTCACTGTAGCGAGAGATATTTGGCTTTTGGCAATTTCAGTTAATTTTATATGTAAAAACGTACGAGCAAAAAAACATTATTAATGGTAGTCGAAAAAGAATATTCAGCTGAAATATATTTAAAACATCACTGGAAATGTATTACAATTCAGATTTATTTTCGAACGTACATTTTATGGCCCTTTTTTCAAGAAAACGATTTGATTCCCAATTGAAAAATCGTTGTAAATGTAAGCAGATAAAAGATATAGAAAGGCGTCGCGTAGCTGGCGAGCCAAGAGCTGAAAACAGAAAGAGGAAAGCGAAGAGGCGACAGTGAGCCGCGACAATATATCTAAGCACGGCTGGTCCTTACAGGTCTCTCTCTCTCTCTCTCTCTCTCTCTCTTTCCCGCTGCGCATGACATAATGGTTTTGACGCTGAGAAACCTCGGAAACCCGCTGTGCAGAAGGATGCAAGAGGCGGAGCAGGGAGCGAGTCATAAGACCCTTGGAGAATCCTTCCGATGTCTCTATGAGTCCGCGCCAACAGCAGGGACCCCGTCGCTCTGAAATTAGAAGAATATGTTCCTCGTTCTACTCTTGGTTCTCGCTCGTCTATTCTTCTTCATGTTATTCATCGGTTTTCCCTTCTTCTTCTTCTTCTTCTTCTTCTTGATCTTGTTCGTCTCTCTGTCTCTCTCGGGGTTGCGCACCAGGCGCTAATAATCACGAGGTCTTGTTCACCAAGATCGTAAATTACCACCAGGAGGTCCGATGCGCTTTAGCCCCGAGGTTTAATTGCTCGAGGCATACGCAAGGAAGGAGAGAGAAAGAGAGAGAGAGAGAGAGAGAAAATAAGGAGGAGCAGGCTGTCGGCTGCTCCAAGAGCAGAGACGGAAATGTAGACGTCAGGAAATTTCAATATGAAGCCTATGGGCTACCGTGAAGCGTACCAGAGGGGAGACGATGGTAGGTAGAAGAAGAAATCGATTCCGAGTCGCAACTCCTTATACTGTATACTATTATAATATGCGAAGCTATGCAATAGCCAGCGAGAGCGTGGAGATGGGGATGGGGGATTGGAACGTGTGCATATTTCATCGATACAGACTCATCCTCCATACATTACGTGGCAGGATACGAGTTTTTATCCTTTATAACGGCACGTTTAGCTTACTGTGCGATAGCTCAGCCTGGAACCTCGACGATATAACATCCATGCTGTTTCTTGGCAACGTTCGAAAGTAAGAGTAAGGGTCGAATTTTCAGTCATGAGTTGAAACTGGGAAAAAAAGTGAGCACGATCGATTCAAGCCATCTCAAGATATAACTCTTTGAATTATTAAAGTCGCTCGATATCTTAAAGTAAGAGTAAGAGTAGTGCGAGTGTGTACGCCTCAAGATTGAGCTCGAGTCACGTCCAGAGAGTTGTACAATAATGCCCGAAGGAAATTCTGAGGAGAAAGATGAAAAAAAACGATTCAACCACCAAGGCAAAGACGAGGGGACAATGGCGCTTTCCTTTGTCTGCAGAAAGTTAATACGATATCCTCGTCGTTGCGTGGAATGCGACGGTGCTCTCGGTGTAGCGGTGGTGGCTGTACGAGGAGCGAAAATACCAGAGTGAAGGTGGATCAAGAAGAGCACCATAAAATTTCGGGGATACATAAAGCTACTTATCCTCGTTAACTCGGGGTGCTGGAGAGAAACGCAGGGCTTGGAATGCGGCAAGCGGGGTTCCTCTTGCTCGTTCTACTCCAGCCAACTTCGGGTTCCTCCTCGTCGACTCTATTGCTCTCGTTTCTACCGCCATGTAGCGTAGAGATTCGAGATGCTCATCTTGCTGCACACGACCTTCTCTAGATGTAGTATTTTGAACGAAGCCACGGAATAGTATTGGCGGTGCTCGTTTCGACGAACGAGACATGCAGCGAAGATAAAAGTAATAATACGCCGAAGAACGATGGACGGTGATCGCAGCTGGACACTTGAACTCTATAATGCGCTACAAAGAATGATTCACTTGATTGCAGGCTTCCTGCTAAGAAAAGTCACGTGATTGCGATTCGCTTGATTGACAGGTACTATTCTTTATTGGTGCGGCATGAATGCCAAATGGAGATTGACGGACGTATCCCGCGATATGATATGGGTGAGATCGAGGCGGTGTAGTGGTCGAGGAATTGGAGAGGTACTACTACTGTGAGGCCCGGCGGTGCATCGAGTACTCGGAGGTACATTATGCGTTTCGTACTCGAGTCAGGAGCGCGCGGCGTACGGAATAATGAATGCGCGGGTGCATCCACGGTGCAACCATAATCAAGGGAGGCTTCGTGTACGGACCAACGAATCAACGATACATCAACACACATAGAAGCAGACTGAGTTGCCTGACGAAGAGAATGCGCTAGCTGGAATCGATTTCATTCGATTATCAAAGCGGATTGAGGATTCCACCACTGAATGCAGTTCGGAGAATCGAACTTTGCGGTTAAACATTATTTGACAAGGTTTATCGCTGTTATTCGATGGCCTGAAGAAAAAAAACCAACGTCAGAAGTTCTGACAGTTGCTTTTCAGTTTGATTAATTTTCTCCAAACAAATAGCACAATAAAGAAGAAACAGAAAAACATTTAAAATCTTTAATGTTTTTCCGTTAAATCAACACCCACAAAGAGTATGATAAACTTTCGAGATTTTTTTTCGGTATCGGTACACCCTATGATTAATTAATTAATCAATCATTCCGCAATTAATTAAATAATTACGGAAACAACGACTAACTAAACCTAAGATCACTTATTGTCTAGTGTAGGGTATATTTTATAATTGGTATACCGTGTAGGTATATAAGAACATGTAGAGACGTGCGACATGGAAGGTCGCGAAAAACCGACACAGTTGCCGTACTCGTGGTCTCCACTCGACCTCGTCGTCGACGTCGACGACGTCGTAATAGTAGTCGTTGGTGCGGACGGAAACGTTACGCATTCCGATTCCTTCGGCGTGAAATTAATAACGTCGCGCTCGCGCGGCGGGCGCCTGTGCTCCGTCACAGAGGCAATGCCAGAGGCTTGCGGTGTTAATTACGTGACATTTATCTGCACGCCACCATCTAGACGAGAAATCTTGGAGCCCGCAGGAATTCGTGAAGGGGTTCCCGTCGAGCGCGCGAGAATATACACAAACTGTATCTAGCGTGTATATATGTTAGATAGGGATTAAAACGTATACGCCTGGTGGAATTTCTACACGTACACGTACGGAGAAACACTAAGGACCGAGTCGCGCGGCGGCCGGCAAAGACGCTGCGGTCGACGAGATTTTCTCATATAAAATGAAGCCTCGCAGTCTTTGTTCCTTCACTACCTGAAGTCTGACCTGGCTGTATAATCAATTTTCGAGTAAAAAATCCAACCGCGGCACGTAACTTTACTCATACCAATCTCTAAATTGCCTCTATAATTGGAAATTCCGAAAATCAATCCTACTGTTATTCTTTATTTTTTATAATAATAATCATTGCTAATTATTGCGGAGAAATAAAATGTTTGCAATGTTTATAAATCACTTGGAGTTAATATTCTTTTGCATACAAATTATTCAGTTGAAAAAGTATTGAAAATTATTTTTCATTCGAAAGGTCTCGAAGCGAGCAAAAGCGGTAATAAAATATTGTGAAATTTCAATGTTTTTTAATAGTACATACAACAAAGTCAGATATTTTTTTGGAAAGCTTTTAGTCAAATGAGAGTCAAACGAAAATACTGAACTTTCGGCTGTTATACACAGAGAAACTTTCGTTTAGTGGTCTTACATTTGGATTTCAGGAGAAAATCTGTCAGGAGAGCCAGTTTTTACAATGTATACTTCAATTGGCCTAAAATAATACTTTATTTAAATAAAATTCTTACATAAAAATAAATTTCTTGTTACTGCTAAAGAATTCATTATTCTGGAGCATAGAATTATTAAAAAATAAAATTTACAATTAAATTCTGGGAACGACAGATTTTTATTAATTATCCTAAAAGGTAACGAATATTTTCTACTGTGTAGAGGCTATGATAAAGTGATCCGGAACAAGGCTAAGAGTGAATATCAAGAAGGATGTATCGAGTCAAGTTTGTTCTTAATGTCAAGTTCTCTTATTTTTCATTTATTGTATTTCATTTGCGTGTGCGCTTGCTGAAACGAGTCTGGCGTCAATCGATGTAATATCATCCTCATCTCCGAAGCTTTCACGATTTCGTTGTTTCGATCGGTAGTGGTGGTGGTGATGATGGTGGTGGGCGAGGTTCACGGCCACCGGCGTGCGGTGGCTCACATAGGCAGTAGTCACGAGAGCCGAAGAAGCAAGATCAAGGAACGAGGGATACTCCGGGGGTGTGTGTGTGCGGACCGTCGATACCCAAGAGATTTCGAGCAATCCACTTTACCAACGCGAGAAGAGCGAAACAGATGAAAAAAAGAAGCAAGCAGAGAAAAGGAAGAAAGAGGAAGACTCCCTCCACCTGACGCGTAGGCGTGCACGCACACGCGAAATAGCAGTACACAGGAGGAGTAAGTGGCGCAGGAATTGCTAGTCGACGTGGAGTTGCGAATGCGGGGGACAACCCGAGGGTGTTGCGAGGGCGAGGGGGGTTTGCGCGATTCGCTAGTCTCTCTTTCCCTCTACTGCGTACCGGAGAGTTGGGAACGCTCTGCCCCGCGTTTGTTCGCTTTTGCTCGCCAGGATATCGAGCGAAGCTTGTGAAATACGAGGGGTTGAACCGACACCATACCACCACTATCACCGCCGCCCGTTGTTAGGCGAACGAGCCGCGGCAAACAACGTGCTTCGTTGCTGCTGGCTTCTGTTGCTGCTCCTATTCTGGTGTCCGCGCGTCCAGTGGCTTCACTGTCTCTCATCGACGAATCCTGTATTTATAGCTATTGCTTTGTCGCACGCGCAACCTGGTGTACCCTCGAGGATAATAACAATTACCGTGGGAGAATTCGCCATCCGCGCAGTCAAGAAAAACTTGAAAATTCAAATATTTTCAATCTAAAAAACAAGATAAAAACTTGAAACGCACACATGTGTATGTACATAGCTTTCAATATACTAATCTCCGTAATTCAGGATCTCTTTGCTCTACAGGACTTTAAGTTTCTTTAAGTTTCACTACAAGAGAGCCACAATCCCGCCGTCCTGATCTTACAGAACTTTCAATTCGTCACATAATTTCAAGTCAATTAAAGTAGAGTATTGTGATATTATTGCTAATAGACAATCATCGGTTTATTCATAGTGTTACATTCAGTTGCATGCATCTTGCATTAACATTAAATGTTAAATGCAATAAATAAATTTCATGTCTTTTATTCTTATTTTTGACAGTATGAAATCACAAAAGTGTTTGTTCAAAAAATAAAAGTCTGTAACTGCTAAACAGCGAGGAGTAGAAGGGTGGGGTGGTATAGAATCAGAGAGAATCACCGTAATCAGATTACCGCATGCGCTCGAATAATTCAAGTCTTCTCAACATCAATCCCGGTTGTAATAGTACCTACGTTACGTTCTATGAGGCCGTTTATACTGCAGACTCGACTGATGTATCTAACATTAGCCTATTACCGGGAAGAACGAGGGAGGAGAGATGGGTCTATTGTCCTGTTATGCCTTCCTAGTAGAGTACAGACTCTGAGACGGGCATTTTCAGACGGTACTCTGTCGCTCGTACAAACCGGTTGTTTTGCGCTCTCTCTCTCGCTGCCTATCTCGTACTCGCGTCGAGATTCGAGATCATTGTTCGACGACAACTACTTCAACTGCGAGACGTTCTGTTCGAGCTCACTGTCAATGACGCCCCCGGAACAACATCCTACGTGTTCTACGTTAGCATACATGTAATCGATATTCATAGGAAGTTCACAAACACTGGCACGATGTCGGTAATAAACGCGCGGAGGAAAATCGATTTAAAGAGAACACGAGTGAATAAAAGTGTTTGTAATAAAAAGAGAACCACAGAGAAGGAACAATACGAAAAATGATTGTCTGTAAAGTATATAGAAGAGTGTGTATTTATCGGGCGCCTGGGGGAAAACCTCTTAAGATGTTGATAGTTAATCGAGAGGTTTCGATAACGAGTCTTCAATGAATACACGCGGATAGAAGAATTTGGTAAAAATGTGCAAGCCATTTGAAAGAAAAAATGAGCAAATCTGGTATAATCTGATGCCACCATCGGGAAAATAAAAAAAGTCGCCTACTAAAATATAGCAATTGTTAGCCTTGGAAGTTTATGGGGAAGGTAATAGACGCTATTGTACATCACTGTCGAATTCTTTGAAATACACTCGGCCGGTCTTCGTCGACTCTCCTCCTACAGTGGCTATTAATTAAAAAGAAAGAAAAATTCGATGTAGGATGAGTCGAGGGCGAAAGAAGAGTAGAGCGGAAAATCTAGGTAATAGAGCGATAAAGGTAAGACAAGGAGAAAGATGAGAGTGGGAAAACGACGACGAAAACGACAAGCAAGGGAACCGGGGTTGAAGGGGTTGGTGGGACTCTCGCCGGGCGCACGGTGAAACGACAAGCAAAAGGACGTTCAAGACAGGCAAGATGACAAGTGAGCGAGCTGGCGGTCCAACGGAGTAGACGAGTCGAGAGGCGAGTCGGTTACAGTGTGAACGAAAGACGAAAAAGACCGAGCGGGACATGACGACGAGTCGACGACGAACTGGTACAACGCCGCACTGCGTTTTCTCTTTCTGTTTCGCAGTACGACGAGATTAATTCTAAAATACTTTGAAACAAGGCCAGAGAGAAAGATATAAGGGGGAGAGTTTGAAGAAAAAGCGAGGACTGTTGCGAGACAGAAACGACGAAACGTAGCGGGACGACTGGTGACGAGAAGGAGAACGTAAGACTGTAAAGTTAATTTAGTTGTCAGCCGGACGAGACGAGCTCTACTGCGCTTCCTCTCTGTTTTCTTCCTCTTCGGTCGTTGTGAGGCATGGCGAATAGCGGAGAACGCAAAACTATTCTCATTCCTTCGGGAAGTACGGGCAACTCGCGTCTCGGAACATTAAACGCCATACTTTAATGGGAAACGTCAGATTTCTTCGGTTATGAGACGAGAACGACATTACGAGACTTCTGTTCTCCTGGCATGATCGCTATACTGCAACGGTTCTTCATCTTGATCTTAGAAAATAACTACTGTCCGTGTCCTCTAGTCTTTGTCTTTTGATCTGTATGTCTACAAGTCGTCACAACTTCTAAATCTATCTATATGAGAAGCAACGGTGAGAAAAACTTGAGATTTTCATTAACTCTGAACATATAACTGAAGAGATTTTTCTCTGCGGGCATGCGTGGATTAAAAGATGGTTCATCGAAGTAATGGAAGATACATAGTTCTAATGATAAAGTTCAGCTATACAGTAGTTAGGATATAAAAGCATTTAAAACTTTGTTGTCCCAACCAACCATTTTTCTTTGTGAAGCCAAACCGTCCGATTGAAATTTCCAATATTGAGAAGCAGACGAATATTTACAAGAAGAGAGCTACGCAGGACGTGCTGCGCTGAGGTTCGGTGCGTTTCTGTCTGACAATTCTCAGCACCTGCATATCTCCGAAGCAATTTCCCTCCAGGTAAATTTGTTTCTCGCGAACGACTCGAGTGCAACTTTAAAGGAACCCATAATTTGCGGACTCCGATGGAGAATCCACTGAGATGCGTCCTACACAGCGATGAATGTTACTCAGGGTCACACGGCTTTCATTCCGATTCATTTGTTCGACATTATTTATTGAACATTTGCTAATGTCCTTGTCGAGATTTCTAGATTTTATTCGTTAGTGAGCCCTTCGAATTATCGAGATAGGCGTATCTCAAGGCCATCAGCGGCATCTCTTATCTTGGTAGAAACATAGTCGGGGCACAGTATGTGCGGTTCGAGGCCGATTAAAGAGCATTCCCAACTGTGAACGGCTCATCCATTTCGAGTTAGCTACGGGATATACAGCGTGAGGAAAACTACTGAAACGGAGAAATTCAGGCTACTGTTGAACGAGTGTAAAAGCAGGACTAGCAGCTCCTCCCTCGAATCACGTTTCTACTACGTGAGCACAAGATTTTTTATTTCTCCGCGACGTGCACGTAACAACCGTGCTAGCAAGGCTGTAGTGAATCCCGCGAGTATATGTTCCGCCGAAAGGGCGAGTGAGAGTGAAGAATTCAGGCCAGCTATGCTGCTGCTGCTGCTGCTGCTGCGCTCCCTCGGCTGCCGCGAGCTCATCGCGTTGAAATACTCCCTTCAAGAATTTGAACTTCTATTTTCTCTACTGTCTATCGTTGCCTTGGCGCGTGTAATTCCTGATTCTCGTTCGACAAGTGTTGCGATACGTGAAAAAGGCGGATGGCTTTATACGTATAATGACAAAGAATTACGATAATAAGGGATATAGTATATGAAAATATTGCGGATAGGTTATTTGTAATTTGGGGGCTCATGAGAGTATTACCGAAAAGTACAGCGCGGTTTCTATATCGGCGTATCCGACTCAAAACCCCGTGCCAACGATACTGACCGAAATAATTTCTCCCGAGGGACGGATCCCGGAAGAACAATCCTCTCTATCTTCCGTTCTTCCCGAACGTCTCTGCTACTATTGCTATTGGCGTGGGGTGAAAGAGGGTTGAATCCGCATGAACGGTCAAAGGGAGCTGCCCGATGAGGGCACGAGTCTCGTCGTGATTTCCCTTTCACCTCGATAAAACGCTCCACAGATCCGTACAACAAACCGTGATAAAACCGCCTATCTATCTTGATTGCGGAAAAATCCTATTCGCATATTATGCATCAGATAATATAACAGCCCGTTAGTAGCGCGGTGAGCTTTCAACGATTCGAAAAACCGCCATATGCCGAGCAATGTCTCTCTACGACAAGAATTAATAGGATCGATTTCGGAAACGGCTTTACCGTCTATTTTCATCATTCGATTCGTTTCACGGAGGTTTCACTATCGATTACAGCTACACTCGTCTTCTACGGAGAAGGTCCTCAATCTGTGATATACCCACTGATACCATCTGTGTAAATCTATAGCTGTATATTGCTCTGGCACGGATAGGTATCGAGACGAGGAAAGGTATCGCTACTCGTGCACACACTTGAAGTGTTCACTTAATTGCGAAGGCGCTAAAGGCCTTCGAGAAAGGCAGCACAGCACTCGAGCACAGCAGATCACTTGGAGGTTCTAAGTGCAAAAAGAGAGAGGGAGAGAGAGAGAGAGAGAGAGAGAGAGAGAGAGAGAGAAGCTATCTCATCACAGTAAAGTACAGCACTACTGTACCGCGATAACTGGACTGGCAAAACGAGTTCCGCTGCAATTCACCAAGTCCATTTGCGGAAGGGACCCGTCACCGCCTAGCAGAAAAAGTTTTGTCGAAGGATTCCGGGTGAATGGTGTCTCTCATTGATGACTCGGGGAAATCGAAGTATTCTTCAAGGCCCGAGTGGTGGAGTGTAAAATAAACTGCACGAAGGATACCGCGCGGTACAAAGAGGAGTGTGAAAGTCGAGGGTGAAGAAAAGCTGATGTAGGACGCCCCGGCCGTATCTATGATGGCGGCTTGCGATCCGCCTTAAAGTGTGCTAAAGGAGAAACCCTCGACGTCTGGACGATTTATAAAGGTGTGCAGACTACTCGATATACAAACTCTGAGAGCTAATGGTCACTTATGTATACCATAAGCTGACACTCGAGTGAATCGATGGTATCAAGATACCAGATGGCTCCGGTGTCTCTGCGAATAATTGTCACGTGTATGCGCGCCTCTGCAGGAAGCACCAAACACCGCCAAGATACCGAAGCGCCAGTTCAGATGTCTAGAAGAGCAGAAAATTGAACCACACGCCTCGTACATGCGTACGCTGGTAATTTTAGAAGTTTGGGATGAGTCGCTCGTCTCGAACTTGCCAAGCTGAGTATCAGGGAGAAAGGGAGTCGTGAAGAAGTGACGAGAAAAGGCTCGCCGGCGCGCGCGCGCACGCCTTCTCGTCCCAACGTCGTTTATCACGTATGCTTTTTACCCCAAGTCGCTCCAACCGAGACGGGGTTGACAGGCGTCACGTGTTGTGCGGCGTGTTCCCTCGCTCAGAAAAAATGAGAAGCATAAGGAGAAGTATGGTAGCTTAGTGTACAGCGCGCGATGCTCACGGAAGTCAATCCTTAGCATCGAAAGTCGAGAAAAGGAGGCTCTGAAAAACTTGTTAACAAGCCAATAGACCCCTAAATCATTTGAAATTCGTAGGAAGGAGATCTCTACGTGAAGTGCAGACTGCCGGAAGTCTCTCGAAGACGGCGCCATTGCTTTCCACGAATGGGCCTCGACAAGACGGGTATTCGGGTAACTAGTGCTGATTATCCGGGTGTGCAATCTCTCAGTGAAGAAGCCTTAGTAAAACTCGAGGGAGAAATGCTTAAAAAGAGTGGACCAAAAGAGTTTGAGAAGAAATATGATTAGTGAAAGAAGTTATATGGCAATAACTAGCGCCTGTTTCAATCGCCCGACTTGTCTAATACATATGTTTCGTCCAGACCCTCTCAAGATCGTTTAACTCAACCCTTTTCGAGAATATCAGTCCTCTACAAAGTTCTCCCTCGGTCGTTAGTGTTTTTTTTTTCTTCTGGCCCAATATTCTCCGCGCCTACAGCTCGGAGAATGATTATTTCCACGCTCGCGGCCTCGGCTAACGAAAATGATGGATCACAGGGCTCTCACGTTCTTTCAGTCCAAATGTTTTCAAAACATTAATTAAGAGAAACGCTTTGCGGCTTTTCCCCCTTTTTTCACATTCCTGTATGTCGACGCACGTCTTGACTCCCGCGAGATTCATACGACGACTTTCATTTCACAGCGTTCTCGAGAGGAGCATCGATAGCGGTGTATATAAACGTAATCGTATAAGCGTTTGCGTCATAAAACTAGGTGTGACAGCTACGTGTTGTTAACTCGCTGTGTGGACAAGATCTGCAAAATTTCTTGCGATGACTCATAAATGTATAGCCACAACCAATTCAAATGTTAAATTTGACCAAGTACAATTAGTAAGCACGACAAATCTAATGATTTCTACTACCGTTTGAATTACCGATCTATATAATGAATTCAAGCTTTAGTATACTTGATTGGCTCTATTAACCTATCGATTAGTTAAGGATGCAATAATGACTGGTTAAATCGCAACTAATAGATAATCCACCAGCGAAAGTTAATTCGTACCAGCAAACATTATTTGTTTTTTTGTTTTTTTTCTTTAGTTGTGCCAGATCATTATTTTTTCCACATTCTTGAGAAAAGCCTTTGTTTCGTCAAATAAATGATAGAACTTTCGTTATATACGTGGCGGCGATGAAATAGGCGAGTGTATACTGTTGATGTATTCTAAGAGATGTGAGCATGCGCAAAAGTAGTTTCGGTATATAAAAACTTAATTTAGAATTCGAGGAACATGTTGAGAGACAGAAACAACGTTTATTGGTCGGAACTGAACTCGTATGCTCTCCCTTCGTTCCAGGGAGGCAGAGCTCGAGATTTCAAAGTGCAGTATTTCAAGAGTACGAGCTGCGCAAGATGCGAGAGAAAGGGACTTTCGTCGTGGGTGCGTGTTGAACGACGACAGTCTGATTATTTACGAGGCAGGGTATTGCGCCATCAGAAACTAGTGCAGATGCCTGCCATCTATTCCTGAAGAAAGTCAGGTGCTTTGCACTAAGATCATTGACTGAAGCACGAAGAAAACAAGTTGATTGCAACACCTAACTACACGGTGAATATGCATACTAAAAGATCATTTGAATCAACAGGTTGTATCATATTTAAGGATGCGGTTGATTGTGGCAACTGACTACCAGTTTATTTCGTGTAAAAACACAAGTGACATGAAAATGCTGGAATACAATAAATTTACAAAGTATGTAGATGAGCTTGACCATTATTGAAGGATTGGATAAGAATTTATCTGACTCACGTCACTTGGCCGCATCCCTTTTGGGATGTTTGACGCCGCATGTCACTGACACGTCTATCTCGAGCAGGTCGCCCGAGAATGGAACGTTGGATGGGATATATTATTGACACGACTGGATAGGCGAGGGTATAAAAACGTTAAGCGCATAGTGTAAGGAATCCAAATACGAGACTCTAGAGGTATGTGTCGCTGTCGGTTTCTCGCAAACGGTGGGTTCTCGTTGCCACCGTGTGTCTGACATTAACAATTCGTGTGGCTTTTGGGACATTTTTCTGAGAGCTGCGCGCGTCAATTGCGTCGCCTCGTTAATCAGATCCCGTCGGCAAGTAAATACTAAGCCGACTTGGCCGTGCCTAACACACGAGGTAACGTAAAAGCACCTTAGTAATTTATCCGAAACTGCCCAGAAGTGGGATGCGCGACGATCGTAAAGCTTCATCCGGCTTGTGTCTAGGGAGCTAAGTAAAATAAATGGAAGTATAAAGTTTTCAACGGGATGGTTGACCGCACGAGACGACGAGCTGATGCGCGACCGTATGGGAAACGTGAAGAGTAAATATATGACATGAGGCCCGTAAACTCCCTGCTGGCCACCCGGCACGGCGGGATATATCTTCCTCAAAGCCGTTTAATTATTAAGGAAGCAAACTCGCGTAGTAGCAGCAGTCTACTGGGTGTTGGCTATCGGGAGGCTCTCACAACGTTGTGGCAAGTGCGAGTGAAAAGTCAGAGTGAACGAGGAAGAGTCGAAAGATCGAGATATTAGCTGGGAAACTTGACGTATGAGGAAAAAAAAATTCGCGCAAGTCCAGGAGACATCTGTCTAGTCCCGCAAAGACCTTCTCACTTTATCTTTCAAATCCTTCTCACGGCAACGCGTTTGACACGACGGAACATAGTTAGGATTCGATCGCAAGAGACCTTTCTTCCTTTCTCACGCTCTCCTTTTGTTCTTGCGGTCCTTGAAATGTAACAGGGAGGGGTGAGAGCCCAGTGGATAAGTGCGAGCAAAAGTAAAGGGCTATAATAAAAAGAGAGCTGGCAAGGGACATTGGAGGGAAGAGAAAGAAGGGCGGAGGGGAAAGAGTTTCGCCGCAGGCGGTACGCCGATGGCAAAGGGCACCATTTACTTTAAACTATAGACCCGGCGCGCTCATATAACCAACCCCTCGTTGCTGTGCCTGTAGATATGTGACACTCGTTTTCTCCATTGACTTCAACGGTGTAAGTAAGCCAAGGGTTTTGCGCGTGTAACGTCCCGTAAGAATCGCTCCCATTGGGCGTTATCCTTCCTCCTGCATAGACTACACCGCCAGCCTTTTCTTTTTCCGAGATACCGAGTTAAAAAGTGACTGAATTTGACGAGGATGGGAAAGAGACAGAGACAGAGTGAGCGGTAACAACACTCCGAGTTTGATCTGGAATATTGCTTGGCGCATAACTTCAAACATGTTGCAGTTAATATTACGACGCATAAATGGGGAAAAATGCGATGATCGGCAAAAACAAGAAGGTAGCTAAAAACCGGTTGCACCTTCTGAGAACTCGTAAAGGTCGTAAAGGTTTAAAGCGTTCGAGCCGGTGACCACAGGCACGACGCGATTTGTCTCTCGGGCGTCTCGCGAGTGCCTCACACGGTTCGCCATCTCCCCGAGCTATTAATTACGGTCCCAAGGGTGGAATTCGAGTCGTCGACCGAGGAGACCATACAACCAAAACGACTACGTCGACAACGACGGCGGCGAGTTATACGCGGCAAGTAAGAGCATCGCAGGAGAAGGACATCGGGTTTCCGGAGAATCTTTAGCTTGCCGACGAACGTTCCATTATATAGTGCCGATGATACCTATACAGCACGACACTCATTGGAATATTGAGGCTCGTACGTCGTACGCATTATACATCGCAGGGATGACGTGTATTACCTACTGAAGCGTAGGACAGAGGCAAAGGACGAAAAAAAATGAAGAAAAAGATTTGAATATTTTTTCTCACTGGATCCGCACGACGCGCGTCATGTACGTACGGTTCTGCAGCGGAAAAGTGATAAAAAAAAATGAGGCTACGGGAAGAGAAGAAGAGCGAGAAAATAGAGCGCGATCTTGAAAGCCGGAAGAGGAAATTAACGGTGACGTTCGTTCAGGCAGGCATGCAGGTAAGCTTGGCGGGGTTGTGCATGGTTATGCATGGCCTCGTCGGTACGACACGACGAAAAAAAGGGGGAAAAAATCATCGGTCGAAGCAGCTGAGCTACGATATGACTACAACGACGATGACGCTCGACGACGACGACGACGGCGACGACGACGAGGGGTGTCATCACGATATAGTGGAAAGAAGCGGACAAGGAGGAGAAGTACCGCGGGCGCGCGAGAGCAGGCACTCGAAAGAGCACTCGACTATCGACTTGACGTCCCCGGGGTACTCTTTACTCCCTATTCCACTCTCGTTCCTCGTCCTCTTGACACCTTCTTTCCTCTCGCTCTATCATCCCCTCTCTCCTTTGCGCCTCACACTCCTAATATCCCGAGCCAACAGCTTCAGAATCGTCGAATGATGCGTTCGTCATAGGATCGCCACACAAAAGTCCTGACGACTTTTTTTTACCTCTTTTCGCTGCGATCTTCAATCGAGAATAGTTGCGAAAAAGTCGAAACAGCACCGCCGACTGTCTCCACGACGACAGCACTCTCGAATTGAAAGGCGATCGGAGAGACGTACGGCAAATGAATGTCGATCAACGAGTTTTTTTTTCTGGTACTTTGAAATTTCTCTTTAGCCTACATATACATGGAACCTATGCGATTGGGGAGGATGAAAAGAGACAAAGGATATACGAGCTGCGAAGAAAGAGCGATAGTCAAAAAGGACGAAGAATCTCAGTGGTACGAGACTGTCGTCGCCTCTGCCGTATATATATATATATATATATATATATATATATATATATATATATATGAACATACTTAAACGCGCGCGTGTGTGTGTGTGTGTGTGTGTGTTAGAGCTGGTGGCGCGTATTCAAGATTTATGGTGCGCCCATTGCTTTCAAGGGGGGGGGGGGGGGGGGGGGCAGAAGCACTATCTCGCTTCCCTATATGGAAAGTAAAACGTGGCTTGGCTAGCTGTTAGCTTTTCTTCGAAAGCGATGTAGAAAAAAAAAGAAGAAACTCCCTGCGCTACGTAACCCTGGCTATTCTGAACAATCTCGACGTTGATATTTGCCGTCACAATCCTGGGTGCACACGTACTAATGCGCCGAATACATTTATATACGCGCAATTCAAGAACGGTAAGCGGAGAAATAAATAAAACTAAAATGGTAGAAGCAATAACGCCCTATAGGCTACAGTTTAAATAGATTAGCATTCGTTTGGTTCTCGCGCGTTACCACATCTCACCAGGACGTAGGTCTGGTACGATGGAAAGGGTTCTGTCTTATGTACGCCATTCCCTCTGTTCCTTCTTTGGACTGCGGGAACCGAGAAGTAAAAAAAAAGGCAAAAAGGCTATTTTACTCGGTTGTCCCCATCCCGCCTCTGCTGCTGCAGTCTGTACTCGAGGGAGCTGAGACACGGATCCTCTCCACCTTCTCGCTTGGGAATAATCGATGGAGACGACGCCGAGAATTCTCTCGGCGTCGTCGTCGTCGCCTCGACCAGAACCTCAGAGCCACGCTCTCTTGTTTCGAGAGGATACATGGTATACCCGTTACGCGTGTATTGCCTAATAAGTATTTACCCATGCGAGGAACGACATGTACAAGTATCGCTGCAACCGACGCCAGTTTATGCCCAAGATATACAGACAATATTGAAAAGAAAAATAACATCAAAGTACAAATATATTAAGAATTATTTACAGTAAAATGAGCTTTGTTGAGGACGTTATAGCGGAATGAATACAGTGGGCGATTGGATGAGATGCTACAATGGCGAACGATAGACTCACGAAGGATGTCCTCCAAGTGTCTACATATGTATACGTAGATTGTGTCCATAAATAAAATATTAAGAATGCTGATTGAATTTTCAAGGATTTTTAGTTACATGTTTTTTGCCATTGAGAATCTTTAATTCTAACAATAAGAAGATTCCGGGCACAAATTAAAATTAAATGCTTTTAAAAGACTCGAAGAGTCATGGAAAAAGGTTTAAGCCCAATAGAGTTATAATGAAATAAAAAATGTCAAAAAAGGCTTTTTCTTGAAATAACAAAATCGTTTAACAAAGTGATTTGTGAAAACGAAAGGTCGTAATATTTCTACATTGGAATTAAAGTAGTCATTATGTCAATGTCGTCAGGACCTATAGTTTATGGTGAATGGGGATTACAGGTTATTGTAAAGAGAGCAGACGGTTCGAGCATGATACGAAAATTCTTCGCTGTCGACTATATATCTTCTCTTTCTCGTCCGAGTCTGTAGTTTATTTTATACACCCGCGATAAAAATGACATTAAGTGGACGAAGAGTATAGGAAGCTCGGTGAAACTGGGCCCCTACCCTTCTCCTTGCTTTTGTACCAGGACTGTGCGTTAACCGGCTAATCGATAGTCGCCACCTCTTCCCCGTCTATAAACTTCCATGGCAAGTAATTGAATCGATTCTCCCAAGCCGGACGTAAAGTGATAAGGCTCACGTAAAAAATCTCACGGACCTGTGAGCTCTTTATCCGTTGCGATAACCGTATACAATGTTTGTTCTTGCGATTAAAAAAGCAGAAAGACGTAGATGCTGGGACACCGTAGACAGCCAATAACGATAGGATTTTCATGCATTTTCACCAGCACCTATTCTCACCGTACACAAATGCTTCTTCGCCTAACCGTACGCCCAGAAAGTATTGTGCACAAAGAAAAATAAATGTTTAATTATTAACGATAAACACTATTACCAACTATTTCAATTATAATTTAAGTAAAATTTTGCTAACCATTTCTCGACCTAGGGATTCAACTGAAAATTACTTGATAAATCAATAAAGAGAATGGGTTAAAATTGGAAAAAAAAAAAAAAAAAAAAAAAGTAACAAATTTTTTTTTTTCATATTTTAACTTGGCAGTTTTAGAAAAATAGTTTTTACTACTGTATAATAATGAAAAGATAATTAACATTTATTTTTCGAGTTGTTGAAATGTGTTTGAGATACGAATAATGTAACATCAAGAGATGAGAGTTTTGAATTGGTTACGCGGTTGTTAGACCCAGGCACTCTCGATGAAGGAAAATTATCTGCGTGGATTCCAAGTGCATTACGTCTCTTAGGTGTATCATATATAGGCAGTGATTGACGGGGAGGCCAAGGATAACCGGTACGTGCAGCACAAAAGGCCCTCTGCTAGCAGCAATAGTTATAGTTCCACGCGTACGGGTTCGTTTAGATTCGTCAATAGTCTGAAAGAGAACACGTCAACTTACCATCAACGGGATGCTTAAGATTTATGGCAATGCTATATACGTGTACTCGCTGGCGAGCAAACGAAACTACGTACCGAGCTGAGATACGCTTACATAGCGTAGTAGCGCGAGTTAACGACAATCCCCCCCCACGACCAACAGTAGAGCTCTCTCATTTCTAACTCGAGCGCTCTAAATGTAATTCTTATTCCCGAGTCGCAATCATTCCAGTCCTATTATTATGACTGTGCCGGAAAGCCATATGGGTCCGCATGCGCAAATAAATAATAAATTGGTGGTCGAACTTTGCGTGGGAACACAAGTATTATTAGAACTGCCAGTAGCTCCGATATCCTATATGAAATCTATTCTCCACGCTATTCCAGACAAACCCGCCAGTGTCCGGGTATACATATATGTATTTCCATTCTGCATAATATTTTCGATATCCACTCGTATAATATAACGGTGGACAAGAAGATCCATAATACTGCGGTCAGCATTTCAATCTCAAGATAAGAGGAGACTAGGATACCAAAGAATTTCCACAAAATACATATAAAGCTATTGCCGAATCATGGTTTCTCTAATTCGGCGAGTATTACGTAGACGTAGTTGTCGGTTGAATCGCGAAAGCAGATTATTCTAAAGATTCTTCTTGTTCTTTTGCTTCCAAAGAAAATTCCATTGTGGCCTTTCGCGGAACGACACAGGAATTTTTCGTTTCAGGCTACGAGGACCGAGTACACACGCACCATTTTCATCAGGGGAAGCTCTCGGAGCCGAAAGATATTCTAATAAACTATCCTGCAAACGCGTACTCCGAAACTGTGCACGGCTTTAACTAAAAGGGATAGGTGAATATTCGAAAAATGCCGTACGTCCTTTATCGCAAAGTGTTTGAAGCGGGATGGCTGGCAGTCCGCCACCCCGGAGACTGCCATCGATTTCATTATGCTCGACTGTTCGAGTCCTCGGGTCTCTCGAGGAGAAGGACAGTCCCGCGAACTCGTGTGACGACCACGATATTGAGGTCAACTTGTCTCCTTTCTCGTCCTATCCTTATATACGAGACCTCACCCTCGGTGTACAAACGACTACTTATTACGTCACAGCCTGCACATCGCTCTCCCTCTTTTGTACGGCCATTTCGTACACAGATATTAATTTCGTCGAGCTGTATTATTGCGATATAGGTCTCAACAGTCGTACCCTCGGTTCCTTGTCTCTCTTTTGGGTTTCTGTGCGACAACCTCTCGAGGGGACGTACTTGTCTAACTCATCCACGTGCACTGACTTATACCGGCTAACATTCGCAATCGAGCCCTTTCTTCCCTTATTTACCCACCGACAAGCCCATGAAAATTTATAGTATATATACGTCGTACGCGGAGAGTCTCCGTTGCTAAGAACTCGCACGGAAATCCTGCCATCTCCAGCAGTATATCTACCGATATACACACGCACACGCGCTACTTTTATATAATGACACTCTGTGTATAATGACCTCCGATGGATCGCATAATGGTCGGTTCACGGTTGGCCTTTCCCCCATAGAGCATTACAACGACCTTCCGGCACGTGTCACTCGCCGCTCAACGACAATCGTTTCTCATTGTTGCATTTATCTCTTTCCTTCTTTTCTCTTCCTCTTACCGACAAGCTCTATGCGTGTATACGTGCGCTTCCTTCAATTCTGCATTCTCGCACTTGAACTTGCCGAAAAACTTCCAAACTACAAACATTTCCGTGTGATTAAATTAATTAAACTTTGTTGTGATTTTTTTGGGGCAAAAAAAACACGAGTTATTATATGTTTTTAGTGTTGATTCGTGAAACTCACTTGGTTCGTTTATAATTCATGTTTATGGAAACGATCACGCTTGTGGTTGACCGTGTCATACAACACACTATTTATTTATATTTGCGAATTATAAGGCAAATTACATTGTTTATTGAAATAAACTTGGTATTTATTCGTTTCAATTACGCAAACTCATCCGACTATCTTTGAGTCATCGTCATCCTTGTCGACATCAATCACCTTGTATATAACGACGTCCGCCTTAAAACGATTATCTTAGCAAATAATCACGATTATAAAAATATTCAAGATTTATCGAAGTATGCGTCATAGAACGCAGTTAGGTATAGGCTACATTCGAATTTCTCGTTGACGATAAATTTCATGCTTTCCTTTATCTTCGAAAAGTAGTAGAATTCACTTGATTCTTTCTTCTATAAAATCAGCTCAAGATAGCAAATTGACTTTTATCTTGGAATGTTTTCATGTTGCAATGATATAGCGTAGAGCTTATTGGAATCGAACCAACAATATATAGATGGAGGAAAAAAGAAATGAAAAGTCGCTTGCGGTATAACGCGTTAAGAGGCGGGATTTTTTCTAAAGTTTGCAAATAAGTCGCACGGTGTCGAATGATTCATCTCGCGTACCAAACCGGCAGGGAGTGTACTACCACGAGGGCTCTTCCCATCCTGAAGTCTCGTCCGGGTCCTGTAGGGGCTTGACAAAATGCCGGGGGGTTATGAGCAGCAGCAGCAGCAGCGGAAGGAATGACGAAAGAGAGAGAGAGAGAGAGAGAGAGAGAGAGAGAGAGAGATTGATTGATTGATTGATTCATATTTATTAGCTTTCTCAGCTATTGTTGTTTACATTAAATTACATATTGCTTTTGTATACAGTATTTTTTACTTAACTACCGATGACACAAACTCCTTTAACATTCTCTTGAATTGTTCGAGCTTCTCACAGCCTTTTACTTCTATCGGTAACGCATTATACATTTTCACACCTTCATAGAATATACTCTTTTGCGCACTTGTCGTTCTCCTGAACTTAATAGATATATCGCCAGCTTGTCGCGTGACTCTATCGGTCCTTGAGCCCACCACAACAAATTTTTGCTTTACTTCTTTTGGCAACAAATTCTTAACCGCTTTAAAGATAAAAATACATACGTTATAGTGAAGCCTCTGTCGCACTGACATAAATTGCACTGCGTGCAGCATGTCATCCACCTTCGTATACCGGCTGCACTGTAATATGACCCTCATCGCTCTGTTTTGTGCTATCTGCAGTTTATTCAACTCCGTCTCACCCATATCTACTAGTAGTGTTGCACAATACTCGAAATGAGGTGCTACGATTGTCTTATATATTACACATCTCGTATACGCTGATACAGATTGTCCTATCCGATTTAGAAAACTTGTCTTTTTCCCAATTTTCTTTAACATGTATTCACAATGGTCTTTGAATCTCAATTTGTCGTCTATCATTATTCCTAAATATTTCACGGTTTCTACACGTTCTAATTCCGCTCCATCCATACATTTTAATACAATTTTTCCTTTTATCTCTCTTCTCACACTCCTTACAATCATAAATTTGGTTTTTCCTGCATTCATTTTTAGTTTGTTCCTGTTCATCCATCCTTCTACAATTTCTAGTGCTTCATTCAGCTTCCTTTCCAATTCTTCACTGCCATCTCCAGTTACATATATTAGTGTATCATCAGCAAACATTTTTATCACACAATCTTCCGGGCAGATATCAACTATATCATTTATATATAGTGTAAATAATAGCGGACCCAAGACCGATCCTTGCGGCACTCCGTATTTCGTGTTAATTATTCTCGAGCAATTACCATTGAAACGTACTTGTTGCTTTCTATTACTTAAATACGATTTAAACCACTCTAAAGCTTTACCTCTGATTCCATATTGATAAAGTTTCTCTATCAATAAGTCCCTATCGACTGTCTCAAATGCTCTTTTCAAATCCATGAAGATTATTCCTACCATTCTCCTCTCACTGACATTGATTTTCCACTCATCGATAACAGTTTGAATTGCAGTTTCACACGAATATTGTTTTCTGAAACCTGACTGATGTTCTGTTATGATTTTGTTTGTTTCCAAAAAATCCTCAAGTTGACTTTTTACTATTAATTCTAATACCTTCTCGTACAGTGGCAACATATTAATTGGCCTAAACTCACTTGCTTTACTCGCTTTTGCTATCTTTGGGATCGGAATGATAGTGGATGTCTTCCAGTTCTCTGGAAAACACCCCTCTATTAAGGAACCGTTTATTATATCTACAAACTCCTGACCAGCCACCGCCAGCCACCACCTAGGTCTCCCCCCAGCGACCGACGCGCCGCCGGTCGATGTTTTTCCGAAACCGCAGCGAGGTACAAAGATCGCTAAAATACCTTAGCCCTGTCTTCCCCCCACTCCGTTGGGTCCCCTAACCATTACCCGCCGCCCGCTCGCCGGCGTCCGACGCGCCGCCGGACGGTGTTTTTCCGAAATTCGTTGCTGGGTGCAAAGATCGCTAAAATGGGCTAGTCACGGTTCCCCCACTCTGAATGACCCAATCGTTGCGTCGGCTGTACTACGCCCAGCCGCCACCCACCACCCACCACCCACCACCCACAACCCACAACCCACAACCCACAACCTAGGTCACCCACTCGCCGAAGTTCGACACGCCGCTAGTCGGGACTTTTCCGAAACTCGCAGCGAGGTACAAAGATCGCTAGCATATCGTAGTCACCGTTCCCCCTACGCCGTAAGGTCACCCCGCGCAATCTCATCGGTGCGACACCCATCCACTATCCACAGCCGAGTTTTTTCACCCGCTTCCCTCGCTTTATATCTATGTCTGTGATTTTGGTAAGTAAAAAACGATTTTTTCTTTTCCCAGGAAGCTGTGTTTATTTACAATTCGTGTTACACACATTATTATTCTTATTACAATAAAGTTATACAAGCAGAATTGTCGATAGGCGGTCGCGAATGTAGAATATTTCAGACGATGGGTGGCTTCGATCGACCAACTCCCAGGTGGTAACGGGAGAAAAGGTGAAATAAATGTAAATTCACTTTTAACGTTTCGGTCCTATGTGTGGACCCTCTTCAGATTTAATATCCTGAACAGAAATAATAAAAAAAGGAAGGTGTGTGCGGTCACGTAAAAAAATGAAGAAAAAATATCAGCAATTAGTGATGACAAGTCACAATTCAAACCAGACGACATAATAAATAAGTAATATAACTAAGACCTGCAGTTCTTATTAAAGTAAAAGAACTAGATTAATGAATTCACTCTTATAGGTTAAACAATTGTTAAAAAATTATTAAAGTGGTATACAATAAATAATAAATGTTAGATAATAAATAATAAATAATAAGTAATTGTATGGACTAATAAATGGTGAGGTTTTGTGTTATGAAAGAGTGATGTGTGTCATGTGAGAGTATCAAGGTTAGAAATTACCATTAGAATGACGAGTAAGGAGTGGGCCAACTAACCTCAAATTGATCAAAGATGTAATTTTCGCGTGTAGATCCATAGGATAGAGACCGACAACCACCATGTTCTCTATGGAGATCAGATGAGTGCAGTTGATGATATTTAACTGCACCCAATCGAGACCATATCTTTTTTGTTGGGGATAATTATCCATATTTAAGTGCTGACTATGGTTGAACCGCACATGTCGGTCACTGTATAAATGTATTAAGAGTTTCCAATATATTGAGAGTGTTAAGAGTAAATTTGATTAATAAGGATAAGTAACTAACCTTGGAATAAATAGATGAATTATACACTTTAGTAGGTGGATGTGGTTAGATCCAGTGATCAATAAAAGAATTTTCGCATATTTTTCTGCGACGGTTACTTTTCGCGAAAATTTTTTTTTTTCCAAAACCTCACCATTTATTAGTCCATACAATTACTTATTATTTATTATTTATTATTTATTATTTATTATTTATTATTTATTATTTATTATTTATTATTTATTATTTATTATTTATTATTTATTATTTATTATTTATTATTTATTATTTATTATTTATTATTTATTATTTATTATTTATTATTTATTATTTATTATTTATTATTTATTATTTATTATTTATTATTTATTATTTATTATCTATTATCTATTATCTATTATTTATTATTTATTATTCATTATTCATTATTTATTACTTATTATTTATTATTTATTATTTATTATTTATTATTTATTATTTATTATCTAACATTTATTATTTATTGTATACCACTTTAATAATTTTTTAACAATTGTTTAACCTATAAGAGTGAATTCATTAATCTAGTTCTTTTACTTTAATAAGAACTGCAGGTCTTAGTTATATTACTTATTTATTATGTCGTCTGGTTTGAATTGTGACTTGTCATCACTAATTGCGGATATTTTTTCTTCATTTTTTTACGTGACCGCACACACCTTCCTTTTTTTATTATTTCTGTTCAGGATATTAAATCTGAAGAGGGTCCACACATAGGACCGAAACATTAAAAGTGAATTTACATTTATTTCACCTTTTCTCCCGTTACCACCTGGGAGTTGGTCGATCGAAGCCACCCATCGTCTGAAAAAAAAAAGTTATACAAGTAAAAAAACGCGTACATGAAAGTTACAAATCTTATAAGTCTTTTCTTTTAGATTAGCATTATTCGGACGCCCCCAGTGTCTTCTTGTTCGTAGAGTGTATCTTTTGTACCTCATTTGTTATAAATGGAATACAGAATACTTTCAACTCGACGAAAAGGACATCCAGTAAATGATCGTAGAATGATGAATCCACTCTTCTGCGTATAGAGTCGTGAAGAGATTTTGAATTCAGTGTTAAAATTTCTTTAACCCGAGCTTCATCAATATCTTCGGTCTTGTCCTCAGTAGGGATATGAAGAATTATTTCCTCACAAAGAATATCAATGCACATCGTGACGTTTTTAACGAATCTTTGAAGTCGTCTGAACCGTTCCTCCACACACACCGTAACGTTGCATAGTCCATCGAACGAGGTTTTCTGCATAACAACAGCCGGTGAATAGTTACGCTTCTTTTTCTTCTGCGGTGGTGGTTCAAGTTGAGATTCCTCATTGGCGCCGTCATACTGCTCGGTATCGACGGTCTTGTCAGGACACCGGTCGAGCACGATAGCCTTTGACCCGAATGCTGTTGTAAAAAATACCTCAATATCCTCAATGTTTAAAGGTCTTTGGAACGCAGGGTCGGATTTCCATCCATAATTCGTACATCCCGAGAAATACTTGGTAATAGTCTCAAAGTTGTCTTGTAATTTAGTCCATGTGGATGATTCAAATACGAGCCCTCCTGACGAATTATTGTTCTGCAGTTTAACTACGGGAACGATATTGCCGTTTGCTCTGGGTTGTAGTCCAACACTAATTTTCTTCGTTTCTGATATATTGAGATTATATGTTGCACTGAGAAGCAGTGGGGCTTCTAATTTCTTCTTCTCTTCAGCAGATATAATTCTGTACATTGTGTTTACACTTAAATCCGTGCGACTCATGATAAAAATGTTTGAGGGAGAAATGTATAGACAGTATGTTAATCTCTTCTCGCGAGACGTAGGGTTGTACTGTTAGCGGTCCGTGTATCTTGACCCTTTTTATACGTCAGCGCGGGCCCCTCCACATATCACATATGTTAACATGGTGGGAGAAACCGGTTTTCCAACATCTATTGTGTTGAGTAGTGCAAGAGAGAGAGAGAGAGAGAGAGAGAGAGAGAGAGAGGGAGAGAGAGAGTTTAAATGAGTGAGAGTTTAAATGAGTGCAGGTGCATCGTGAGATTTAAAAAAAAAAAAAAAAAAAAAAAAGACGGGAAACATAAATTGTCTAGCGAGGACGTAAACGTATGACGACACTGTCGTGAGATTTTCAGAAACGGGGAAATTTTACGGTACCTGAAAACGTCTCTTGTCTCTGTTTTTAACGAGTGGGTCTAACCGCTTGTAGATGTTCAAAAACTTCAGGCTAATGGAAAAATAAACTATATTCCACGAAAAGACATAAAATTTTACCCACTTCATTCTCTTAACACGATTTTCTACTTGTGTATCTTCTCAGAAACGGAAAACGCTGCCATATCTAAAAAATTATTGCATCTCTAATGGTTATACCGAAACCGTAAGATAAGTCCAAAAGACCCGAGTCTCTGATTTTATGAGAGGGTGAAATCCCAGGTAAATGTTAAAAAAAAGAAAAAAAAAAAACTTCGAGTTAATGGAAATAGACAATATTCCACTAAGAGTCGTAAAATGTTATCTTCCTTTTCACCTTAACAAGAATTTGTACTCTCGTAACTCTTTTGTTTCTATCACCAATTTTCCGCTTTGTATTATCAGCCTAATTGTTGCATGGTATATAAGAGACTGGGGGGGCGCGGAGGGCGCCGCTGCAGAAGTACACCCAGGGCAACCCTTACCGATGAGAAGGATTTTACGTTAGAATTAAATATTAAAGATACAAAATTTAACTATTTTCGGTTTGAACTACTTTGTCGCGCATGTACCAAATAGAAATATTATATTCTCGAATTTTTACACGAAAGGTAATGGATACTACCTATCGTTTACACAATTGTAGAAACAGAAAAGAAGAAGAAAAACGTATTGGCTTTAACAATACGGACTGTTAGAGAGGTTACTAATGGTAACTGCAGGGGTTCAAAATCCCGACTTTTACCACCGTGCAAAAAAAAGGGTCTTCGAGCACGAGCTTTCTAAAAGAATAAACGCTAGCGGTGAGGTTGACAATTAAGGCGTCAGGTATGGTACAGTTTTCTGCACTTAACGTTTTTTACATAGGTTGTTCATAGGTTTAAGCCTTACTTGTGGGTGGGGGAGTTTTGACCGAGTGCATAAAACTGACTGTAGTCAAAAACTTCGTCTAATTCCATCTCCAAACTCTCGCCGGTCAACAACGGAGTGATTTTGAATTTTTTTATATTTTCCTAGTCTTCGTTAGTTTCCCGATCTTAGAATGTCTGTTATCATAAATAAAAGACGTATGTTTTTGGAGGCGGTTCATGCGACTGCCAGAGTTTTTATCATTTATGTTCCGCGACTTGAGCGGCGATTTACTCAACGATGGTTTGCCAAAGTGGGTAATTTCACGCTTGCTCAATTAGTTAGTGAGTTAACAAGTGTTTTACGTGCGGGAAATACAGTGTTAATAGCAGCAGCGTATAATGCTGGTGTGGTTAGGGCCGAATTAGTGCAGCGACACGTTGTCTCGCACTTAGCTCTGTACGGTGGTGTATTGTATGAGCCGGTACGCCCGTTGGTTGAAGCAGTGGATCGTCGGAATGGTAAGTTTTTAACAAACGATTAATAAAATAATTGTGTGGAAAAATAAAAAAAAGTTACGTTAAACATTTATTAATAATTATTTTTCAGCTGCTCAGGCTGATGATCAGTCGATGCTGTTCGAGTCGGCGGGATCGTCGAGCGGAAGTAATTCTGTGGATGCGGATGCATCAATGGAAACGGTTGACGATCACTGGACCGACAGCAGCAGCAGCAGCATCATCAGTGATGACGACGATGAGGACGATGCGTTCATGGAGGATATGTTCAACGACCCTGCTGACGAATCCTCCGTGGAACGCAGCGACGACGACGATGACAACGACGACGACGACGACGACGACGACGTCATCATCATATCGGACGAGGAGGTCGACGATGATGATGAGAGTACCGCGGTCACGAATCCGAGACCCCATAACCTCGATACCGCGTCAACGGTACTCATGAGTGAGTTGGATAACAACGATTCATGTAAGTATAGATTTTAAATAAGATTATTTATATTTTACATTTAAATATTAAATTCTATTTTATATGTAAATATTAAATTCTATTTTGTAACTAAATATTAAATATAAAATAGAAAATAAATTCTATTTTATATTTCAATATTGAATACAAAATAGAAATTGAAAATATACTTATATATTTTTTTCAAACTTTTTTTAATTCAAATAATTTAAATATACAGGGATCCACGAAACGTCGCCTCAACCCAACGAGACTGCCAGATCCGAGGCGTATGACGACAGTCTGGAAAGCCCCGAGTCACCCCCTGATCAGGAGCGCGGAAGTTTGCAAAATCGCGACGTGCCTCATTTCATGGAAGAAATGGGGCAGGCCGTAATGGAGAGTCCTGCTTCTCCCGAGGCTCACGACAGGGGCGACGCGGACGGGTCTGTCGAGTATAATATGCCTGATTTTTACGAAGAAATCAGACAGGATATACCCGACAGTCCAGCTTCACCCGTGCCAGACGAAATGGAAAATATGAATCGTCTGGCCGAGTATTTGGATATGATCGAGGACCCTGTGGCTCTCCTCCAAAGGGAGTCTCCCCCGCTTCGAGATACATTTGACCTCGTACAGTACCTCCGAGTACAGGGTATGATGGGTGATAATGTACCTGGTGGCTTGGGATACGACCCCGCGTATGAGAGGGGCTTGAGTAGAGGAGCGTTCCGACGCGTTGTAGAACTCCAGCAGTTTTACGCTAATCGCGGTAGGCTGGTAGTTTTACAACACTTGGACGCCCTCGATCAAGCTGCAGAGGAGTCAGACGAGTTGGACGACGATGAGGATCTGGTGGCCTCACGTTGGTTGGAGTCATACGACGTTGAGCGGTTGGGAATGCTCGAGGAGTAGTGAGTAAAATCACGGTCATTTTGCAGTTTGGCGACCTCCACTACTCTCACCAATTCACTCGCTGACTGATGATTTGTATATAACGTCATCTTCATCGTCATCCTCGTCTTCATCGTCATTATTGTCTTCATCTTCGTCATCATCATCTTCATTTTCGTCATCGTCTTCGTCTTCATCTTCGTCTCCGGCTTCATCTTTGTCTTCGTCTTCGGTCTCATCATCATCTTCATCTTCATCTTCATCTTCATCTTCATCTTCATCTTCATCTTCATCTTCATCTTCATCTTCATCTTCATCTTCATCTTCATCTTCATCTTCATCTTCATCTTCATCTTCATCTTCATCTTCATCTTCATCGTCGCCGTCATCGTCATCAGGGTCATCGTCGTCTTCAGCAGCCTCCTCACGATCTTCGTCACCAACGTCCTCCGAGGTTAGTAGTAGTGATAGTAGCCGTAATCATAGTGAAATCGTACAGATAGGCGGCAGTTTACGCGAAACAAACTCAGACGCGAGTGATAGTGGTCATTTAGAGGTAGTTAACGACAATACTAATGCGATTAGACCACCGGGTGAGAGGTTTACGGTAGTCGGTACCGCGCGGGATTGTTATAACCGTAAATTTAAAGTTTTGGCCAGGCAAACGGATATTGCCTTAGTATCACCTCCCGAGTCGGTAAACCCAATAACATGGATACGTAACGCAGTTCGGGATATTTACCATTATATCGTGCAAGGTCGTAGTCAAACGGATCTTATAGGGGTTAGTTTTGAAACAGCGGCAATGTCTGCCGGTGAGGCTGGTGTATCTATACGGCCAATATCGCGCTTCAGCGATGAACAGCTGTGGAATCTGATGTGCTCGGTCAATCAGAGTTCACGTGTTCTATTGGCTAGTGATACGCTGCGTTTCACCGTTACATACATCGAAGTCCCGAGCGGTCGAGGACTCCGCGTTTCAATGCTAACTAGTAAATCGGTTGTGCATATATCGCAGAGTGATAATTTATGTCTTCCGCGCTCTCTCGTCCTAGCCCGCGAAAATAATAAACTACGTAGTAATCGCAACAAAGAGCAAATATTGCTTTGCAATCGTATCCGTCATGCAGCTTCGAAGCTTCAGCGTGCGGAAGTGCTTAACCTTGTCGACGCGGTCGGTGTAATTATCCCTGAGGAAGGCTGTGGTATCCCTGAGATACAAGCCTTCCAAAATTATTACAGGGCGTTGCGTGTAGCTATCATTGTTTACGACTGGGATACGCTGGGGCGAGGTGCAGCACCGATTTTCGATGGTCGTTCTTACTTCGAAGACGACACCGAGAACGGTTCACATCTTGAGATTTTGAATGTGGCGTATAGTGCTGGATTAAAGCACTATTCGACCATTACGAATCTACTCGGTGCTGCCGGTGGACGGAATTATTGCATTCCATGCAATAAATCCTTTCACCGGGTGAACCATCATAAATGCTCGAGTCGCTGCCCTCGCTGTTTAACGTCCCTGCCTTGCGTAGCCGACACTGACCTGCAGGCTTCCAACGAACCCCTGGTTGTAGGTACAGTGTCCACGCGCAGAGAGAATGTTAATAACAATAATTTCGACAATCAACGCTCGTGTAATAATTGCTGCAGGACTTTTTATAATCAGACGTGTTTTGAAAATCATTTAAAACCGCGGGCGAACCGGCGTCAAACAGATAAGCACGAGCGCTCAACCGTGTGTGAGATTCTACGTGTATGTAAAATATGCGGTTATACTATACACAACGTGAAGAGTGTTCACGAGTGCGGTGTATTTTTTTGCCGTACCTGCAAAAGTTTACACGGCTCTAATGAACATTGCTTCATGCAAATCGCAAAAAATAGAGTCGTTAAAAATTCAGAAAACGTCGAAAAACATCCCGAGACGTTATTTATTTTCTATGATTTCGAAACACGTCAAGACGAACCGTTGAATAGGGAAAATAACACTCCGGATGCTGCACGCGAACACGTCGTCGTAACGCTTGGTGTTGCAAATCAGCTTTGCGACGTGTGTTTAGATCTAGGTGACGCTAAGCCTGAAGGGTTTTGTCGATGATGCGGGGTGTGCGAACACGTGTTTCGTGAGGATCCGGTTGCCAAGCTGGTTGATCTCGCCGTGCGACGAGAGACGAAGTTCCGAAATATAGTTTGCATAGCTCATAACGTTAAATCGTTTGATGCTCAATTTATATTGCGGAACATTGTCGAACGTCTAGCGGATATGCCAACTCCGGATATAATTTTAACTGGTAACTCGATAATTTCAATGCGTGTGGGTAGCACTGTTTTTATCGATAGTTTAAATTATTTCCACATGCGGCTAGCTGATCTACCGCGAGCTTTCGGATTCGATGACAAGATTGGGAAAGGTTACTTTTCTCATCTGTACAATACGAAGCACGTGGACAAGTCTAACCGCACGCTACCCGCAGCTACTACTCGCCAGACACGATGAGCGAGGGGGAGCGTGAGAAATTTTACACGTGGTACGCCGAGCAAGTGAGGGAGAGTAAAATATTTTATTTTGACGATGAAATTATTAAATATTGTAAAATGGATGTGGAAATTCTCCGTCTTGCTTGCCGGGAATTCCGTAAAATTTTTCTCGCGACGGGTAACGTTTGCCCCCTCACCGAGGCTGTAACGATAGCCTCAGCCTGCTCGCTCGTCTTCAGGCGAAATTTCCTCAAACCCAACACGATTGGCGTTATACCTGCAGGCGGGTACAGGCGAACGGGGAACCACTCGCAGCAGGCTATAGACTGGCTCTTATGGGTAGAGCGTGAGGTAGGTCAGGGGATTATCCACTCTGCACGTGACCGCGAGTTTCGTTTGCCTGAAGGACCACGTGTCGATGGGTATCTTGAGTTGAACAATCGACGAATAGTTTACCAATATCGTGGTTGTTATTGGCACGGTTGTCCAACCTGTTTCCCGAACGATCGTGCTCGCAGTGGGCGTGCGGAAAAAGAAACCCTGGATTCACGGTTCGCCCGTACCGAAGCAATGAGTGCAAAGATACGTTCCCACGGCTACGATCTCGTAGAGATGTGGGAATGTAAATTTGCAGAAATGCGTAAGCGCGATACGATGATTGAGGAATTTTTGAAGGTTCACCCTCGTCGAATGGTGGAGTGTCTTAACCCGCGAGATGGTTTTTACGGCGGACGTACGGGCAATATTGTCACGGGTTACGACACTGCCCCAGGTGAGAGAATATCGTACATCGACATTTGCTCGTTATATCCGTACATTTCAAAAACAGGTAGATTCCCTGTGGGTCATCCCACAATATATCTGGAGTCTGAGTGCGACGATCTATTCCGAGACTCGTACGACGCTCTAGGTACGAGTATCAACGGGATGATGCGATGTACGATACGTCCACCGCGAAATTTGTTCCACCCTGTTCTACCTGTTCGAGCGCGCGGGAAACTAATATTTGCTCTTTGTCGCGAGTGCACAGAGTCTGAAGTGCAGGGGCCTTGCCCACACGATTCTCCAGACGAGCGGTCATTCACGGGTACATGGGTTACCGACGAGGTGCGAAAAGCCCTAGATGTAGGGTATAAAATCATAAAAATTAAAATCATTTGGGCCTATGAAACCACCCAGTACAATCCCGCGACACGTGACGGTGGTCTATTTGTAGAGTATGTTAATACCTTTTTAAAAATAAAACAAGAGTCGAGTGGTTGGCCACATCACTGCGTCGACGAGTCGTCCCGCGAGCGTTACATCGACGATTACGAACGCGCTGAAGGAATACGATTAGACGCCTCGCGAATAACTAAGAATTCCGGATTGCGTTCGGTGGCCAAACTATGCCTCAACTCGTTCTGGGGAAAGTTTGGTCAACGGGATAATATGACGCGGACTGAGATTGTAAAATCGCGTGAACAACTGCTCGCCCTTCTGTATGATAGCGCTAAGGAGGTTAATCGTCTACTGCCAATCAACGACGACGTTATGTATATCAATTGGCAATCGCGTGAGGAAGCCGTTGTAGCGAATCCGATGATAAACGTTGTAATAGCAGCGTTTACAACGGCTCAAGCGCGACTCAAACTTTATACCTATCTCGAGCGTTTAGATCGCCGAGTTTTGTATTATGATACAGACTCGGTTATCTATACGAATTCCGGCTCACCCGATGAATGGTCTCCGCCACTAGGCGATCTTCTCGGCGACATGACAAACGAGTTGTCGTCCGAAGGCGAGAATGCCTATATCAATTGCTTTGTCTCGGGTGGGCCGAAATTTTACGGCTACACTGTAGTTACAAGTGAGGATCCTCAAACTGTTGTAAAGACTGTTTGCAAGGTTAAGGGTATTAGCTTGAACTATGCCAACTCGAGGCTAATAAACTTTGAGTCAATTAGGGAGTTAATTTTAACCGATTTACCGTGCGACAACGATGAATCTATACGTCTACGTTTCTCCTCAATTCAGCGAACACCACATCACAATGTAATAACCCGAACAATGTACAAGACTTGTCGTGTGGTGTGTCGCAAGAGGAGACACGTAACCCATAGATTGTCGTTACCGTTCGGATATAAAAACTAATTTTAAGTGTAGGTTAAGTTAGTATAATTTGTAAATAAAAATTAAATCAGCATTGACAAAAAACAAAACGTATATATTTTACTTGTAAAATATTTTTATACCGTTTTGTTTTTATTTATGTATATATATTTTTTTGTAAAAATGTTTGCTACTAGAAATAAACTAATTTTAAGTATAGGGTAAGCTAGTTTTTAGTTTGTAAATTTAAAAAAATTATTTAAATAAACAATAACAAAAAACCAAACGTATATATTTTAGATGTAAAATATTTTTATACTGTTTGGTTTTTATATACTCGTGTGCGTAAAAATGTAAAATGTAAAAATGTTTGATACCAAAAATAAAATTAAGTTGAGTTGTAGTTACGTTTTAAATTTTAAAAAACTTGTAATAACGAAAAGAAACGTATATATTTTACGTGTAAAATATTTTTATACTGTTTTGTTTTTATTTATTTATTAGCGTATATGGTTTTGTAAAAAAAAAAAAAAAAAATTTGTCATACAAAAATAAATTGAAATTTTTTTCGTAAAAGATATTGATAAAATACTATTTTTGTAATATTAAAGTGTTTGGGTGTTTTAATAAAAAATAAATAAAAATTTAACTATTTGTGTACACCCTTTTTATTATCCTTCACTTAGGCTAATGAACATGCGCGTAAGGAAGCTTATTCGTGCGCATGTGCCACTGCGGTTAAATAAGTTTTTCGACACGCGCACACGTTAATAAGCTTATGAACGTGCGAGCGTGTGTCTGTATAAGCTGAACACCGCGCGCGCGCGCACGTCGAACAAGCTAGTAACGACGTGCGGGTCCGCCGCCGCCGTCCGGAGTGTATAGGCTTATTTTGCAGTAAATTATCGCTGGGTATAAGAATTTGCGTAGTTTTTTCAATTAAAATCATGGACGTTAGATGGAAACATCCGTGGACATCACTCGTATGCGGTCCTACAGGGTGCGGAAAAACTGTTTTCGTACGAAAATTTCTTAAATATCTACATGATATGAGTAATGTTGTTTTTGATAGAATCATATTTTATTACGGGGATACGTTAGATCGTGATACGCGTGCGCTCCATATCGATGCTAAAAATCCGAAAATTGAATTTAACGAAGGATTGCCTCAAGCGGTAGACTATTCCAATGATAATAATTTGAAAAAACTTATTATTATCGATGATTTGATGCGAGAATCGTCAAATAACACAATCGTGGACTTGTTTACAAAAGGTAGCCATCACAAAAATATAAGCGTTATATTTATTACACAAAATATTTTTCATCAGGGTCATGGTCAGCGCGATATTTCCTTGAACGCTAATTATATCGTTATTTTCAAAAACCCGCGAGACCGAGCACAAATTAGTCATCTTGCACGTCAAGTTTATCCAGAAAATCCACAATTCTTGACAGAAGCCTATTACGACGCGACCGCTCAACCACATGGTT
Source organism: Perithous albicinctus (assembly GCA_964016905.1). Taxonomy (NCBI): domain Eukaryota; kingdom Metazoa; phylum Arthropoda; class Insecta; order Hymenoptera; family Ichneumonidae; genus Perithous; species Perithous albicinctus. The sequence goes on from OZ024689.1 coordinate 33,433,472, forward strand.
ACCTTCTGCTTGATTTAAAACAATCGACACCCGATAATTGTCGATGTCGCACAACCATATTTCCCGACGACAAGCGTATGCATGTGTACGTACCAAAAAATTCACGTCAGCGTATTTAGGCGTGAATCATACGAGTTTTCTCGTCAGTCGATTGTGTATCGTGTTCGCCGCGAGAACGCATAAGACGCGCTGCCGCAATGACGGTGAAACAATTAAAAACAAAAAATAGTGGCAAACGTTCGAAAAAAATACCCTTTGATAAACGAAGTGCTGCTCTGCTTAACGCTCTCTATCACTCGAAGAACGAGCAGCGAAAAGCCTTACTACGTGCTGCTGATAAACCACTCGTTAAATGCATCTGTGAATGCATTGTAAACACTCTGCATGGTAGTGTCTGCGTTAAGAGCAGTGTAAAAAACCGTTAAAAAAAATATAAAAGTGTACTTCGACGAATTGCCGCAAGTTGTATGAAGAAAAAGAACTGCTCTGGTATTCCCGGTAAACAACGTGGGTTCAATTGGAAGACGAAAAAGCGTTTAATAATACAGAAAGGAGGTGGTGTGTTTTTACCACTTTTATTAGCGCCTATTATCAGCACACTCGTTGGTAGTTTGTGTGGCGGCAGAGGAGGTGGCAGCACCTGATAAGCTATGGAACACACGACGAAAATGGTTTTGGTACCGATCAACGACGACAACGACTACGACGATAATACCGACGGTAGAGAACCCATGACCGGTGGCGGTGACAGTGGTAATATTGGCAATCTACATGCTAGCTCGAAAACCGTTCAGACACCTGGTGACGCACACTCACGAGTTGACGCTGAACTTTACAAGATTTTAAAGTCAAAAAAGTACAACGGTGATGACTCAAGTAAATGGAAGACTTATATGCAAATACTACAGCGTTACTTATTCCTCAACTCTCAAAAATATGAGACGCCAGCGCCACTACCATCATCTTATGAAGCAGCAGCAGCAGCAGCAGAGCCAGCGGCTGAAAACCAAACTAAACTGCATGACGCAATAATTAACAGCATTCCCAAGACGTATAGACGCAAGGCAGTGTCTCTCTTAAACTATATACGCGGTTGTCAAGGTGTACAGAATAGTGTACAGTGGGATGATAAGGGTCGTGTCACAATAAACGGACATTTCTTTGCAGAATCGAATATAATTGATCTCGTCAATGACGCTGTACGTGCGAGAAAAGGCGTTGCTCCACACGCTCGAGCACATTTCATCACGAGTCTTCGGGCCAGCGGTATACCTCGTGAATTCATCGGCAATAACGCGTTGCGGTGTATGGGAGATTCAGACCGTGGTACTAAACGTGTGGGAAAAAATAATGAAGGCCGAAAAATAAATCATTTTGGTGTGGACAATGGTCGTGTACCTGGCGACGCGCTAATCACCGGCAATACTAGGGACAATGAATACGATGGTGACGACGAGGGTAATCCGATTATGAGACAACGTGAGGAACTTTCGAAACGTCGTAAAACAATTAAACTCGAACGACCGGCTTTTGGAAAGTGGATTAAAATTTAAAACTCGTATAACAATTAGTGACCCTATAATTACGAGTATAATTTTACGACATGTCATTTGAAAAAGTGTATTATAATCCTGCCAACCCTGTTGGTTATTCTGGCGCACGCCGGCTAATAAAGGGTCAAAATAAAGCTAACGATGTCTATGAATGGTTGACCCAGCAGGACGCCTACACGTTGCACAAACCCGTACGACGACTCTTTCCACGACTCTGCTACAACGTTAGCAATATCGACGATGTTTGGGAGGCCGATCTAGTGGATCTACGTTCATTGAGAAGTTACAACGACAACGTGGTCTACCTGCTTATGGTCATTGACGTTGTTAGCAAGTACGCATGGGTCGAGCCTCTACAGGATAAAACTGTGCACAAAGTAACGCTGGGTTTTAAACGAATTTTTGAACGTAGCGCAGGACGGCAATCGGTATACCTGCAAACGGATCGGGGGAAAGAATTTCTCGGCAACGAACTACAAAATTTCCTGAAAGATCACGATATTCGTTTTCGTGTTGCGCGTAATCCCGATATAAAAGCCTCGATTGTGGAGCGTTTGAACCGCACCATTAAGGAGCGTATGTGGCGCTACTTTACCCACAAAAATACTCATCGCTACATCGACGTGTTGGATCAATTGATTGACGCGTACAATCACGCCACCCATTCAACAATTAAAATGACACCTGCGGCTGTTACGCTACACAATGCTGAAATAGCAGTGCGTAATATGGTAAATGCCTCGGAGAAACGACGAGAAAAAAGGCGTTTCACAGCGTATAAATACAAACTCGGGGATTATGTTCGGATTAGTAGAACGAAAGGCACCTTTGAGAAGGGTTATGAGAAAAATTGGAGTGAAGAAATTTTTCGTGTGAAAAAAGTTATAGAACGTTAAGGTCTTTTCGTGTATGTATTGTGTGATCTCGAAGACGAGACTATCGAAGGATTTTTTTATCCAGAAGAGTTGACACGTGTACACGAGAATCGTATGAAGAAAGATCAGGAATTTAAAATCAATCAAATTTTACAAATAAAAGGACGCGGTGCTAATAAACAAATACTCGTAAGCTGGGTGGGCTATCCTGCAAAATTTAACTCGTGGATACCAGCATCCGAAGTCCGAGACATTACGTGAAACATGCATAATGATGATGATAATTTTTTTAATGTACTGCCAAGCAACAGCAGCATGAAATACTTCCCGAAAAATACAACAACGCGTTTCACCACTCAACTTCAGCGTGAAATAAGTTTGAAAGGACAATGGGCTGTAGGATTGACGGAGATTCATGTACCATGCACGATGACTCATCTACAGGAATCCGAGACGGAAATCGGATGGACACCGTGCGGCTCTGACACACCGATGGCTCGTAAAATCCCACACGGTGTATACACGAGTTACGATCAGATTGTTCATCATATAAATAAATTAAATGGTTTAAAGGAGGCTGGAATACAAATTGTTAATGCGGATAATGCAAACGGCTATGTGGCAATTGATGCAATACCCGTGGATAAATGCCCTGCAAACGTGATACCGAAAAATTTATTGCGTATGAGTCGTAAAGTGAAAAATATACTAGGATTCGAAAGACGCAGAATACACCCGATCGACTGGGTAAGCTCACCGGGCGTTTATCTACGGTTCAACCGAGGAAGAGACAGGCCGACGTACCTGCCTGTTTAAGCCGATCGCTACCCTGTCAGCTCTTTGTTTACACCGATATTTGCGAACCATACACAGTCGGTGACACGCAAACATCGCTGTTACGAATAGTTAGTTTGAATACATCGAAATACGCATACGGCACAACACAAGTAAAATATTTTTCTCCGCCTAATTACATACGTTTGATAAATAACTGTTTCCGCTCTATAGAAATAGATATAAGAGATCATTTGGGTGAACCGATACCATTCGCGTATGGAACGCTGACTCTGACACTCCACTTTAAGAGAATTTGATTTTGAAACAGTACCGGAAAAAGGAAAAAATGGCTAGTGTAAATACTAATGACGAGGCAGTGTGTATCAATAATGAATCGTACGATGACTATACTCAACCAGAAACAGCGAAATATTACCTTGTGAAGTATAGCGAGTACGTCGAAAAACTAGGTGGGAGAGTTGAGAAAAAGATTATTATTCCAGGGAAATATGTCTATATCGTCCGTAGAATACAAAACTTGATAAAAAATTGTTGTGATGGCTACTATAGAATTACGGGCTTTATACCTATAATTCTATTGGACAACAGTAGTCGTGACTGGGAGTTTTGCAGTAGTGAAAACTATGTAAAAATCAAATATGAGACGGATATACCGTACAACACATACATCACAAAATGTATTGTTGATATTTTGCTGAATTCAGAGAATAAATGTTATAAAGAGATTAAGGAACGTCTACACACCAGTACACCGCTCATTCTCTCATTTTTCAACGCAAATGAATTTTACATGATCAGAGATACGGAAAACCAACGCTTAACGGACGATGTTGCTTGCAGTATCTTTAGACGATTGGAGGATTATAATAGGAAGAAAAAGCTGTCTTGTTAAATCATTTATCTGTGTAAGACTAGATATAAATACCGTTCCGCGACCCCCAAGTAATACATTCGAGTATGGTACGTTAAACCAAACACTTCGGATTAAGAGAGAGAGAGCAAGAGTTCCTCATAATAAGCAGTTATGGTGGCACACTATACGGCTTACTACGAGAATCAAATCGGTGGAGGAGCCGGTCGCATACACAACGTCTTTGTCGGATCACCTTATCAACGCGGACACGGGATCGGGAGCTTTCTTGGCGGGCTGTGGAGGAGTGTGTTCCCGTTGCTGAAAAAGGGTGCTAAAACTATTGGAAAAGAGGCCGTACGCACAGGTCTCCACGTGATTGAGGACGTCAGCGGGCACAAGCAACCGTTTAAAGAGTCATTGCGCCGTCGCGTGGCTGAATCTGGTGATAATTTACAACGGAAAGCCAATGAAAAAATTTCTCTTCTTATGAACGGCTCGGGATATAATACGATGAACACTACGAGAATGATGCAGTCGTTAACCGGACGTGCACGGGTACGTACAAGAAAAGGGAAAAGACGTACAGGTACTTTGAAAAAATTACACGGCGTAACGAAGAGACGAAGAACAAGGAGAAGTACCGTGAAGAAAAGCAGCAAAAAGAAGGGAGGTAAAAGAGTCACTAGTGGCCGGCGGACAAGGAAACGCAAAGCAAGCGATATTTTTGGAACCAGCTAAAAAAATGTCTTTCTTACACTCACATTCTTTCGAGTGCATGAAGTCGGAGCTTCACTTATTCACGCTACCACCAACACAGACAGCTATAGAAAACTCGCAATGGATTCACTACAAGCCGGTTTCGTCCCTCACGGACGACGGACCCTTGGAGTTTGTTATACCTGGCCACGGGGAAGAATACCTCGATCTTGCCCACACAATGATCTCTGTAAAAGTTAAAGTTAGAGCTAGTGGTGAATCGAAATATCAAGTGGCTCCTGTTAATAATTTCTTACACAGTCTTTTCAATCAAGTTGATGTGTATTTCAATCAGAAACTCGTGGCGACTCCTAATAATGCCTACCCGTACAGAGCATACATTGAAACTCTACTAAATTACGGACCTGCAGCGAAAGAATCACATCTCACCACTGCTTTATGGTACAACGACGATCCTGGAACGTTTGATTCTCTACCCGACGACAGTGCCCGAAATAATAGAGGGCGTATTATGCGCGAAAGATTCATAAAGAATGGAAAAACTGTGGATATGATTGGTCATCTTCATTGTGATGTTTTCAATCAAGATAAATTTCTCATAAACGGTGTAGAAGTTCGTCTGCGATTGGTACGATCAAAGGACGATTTTTGTCTCTTGGAAACACCTACACAAGGAGTCACGCACAAAATAGAAATCACCGAGGCTACTCTACTTGTGCGTAGAGTGAAAATCGCTCCAAGCATCTTGATTGCACATGCAAAAATGCTCGCCAAAACTACGGCCAAGTATCCAATAACACGTGTGGAAGTTAAAGCTTTTACCATGCATGGTGGCATTATGGGAGATACTCTTGACAATGTTATTCTCGGGCAATTACCTAAACGAATAATTCTCGGCTTTGTGAATAACCGAGCATTCAACGGTAGCAGAATACTAAATCCTTTTAACTTTCATCATCATTCAATAAACTTCCTTTCTCTGTACGTGGATGGACAACAGGTACCTAGCAAGCCTTTACAACCTGAGTTTGGCGACAATAGTACCTGGGTTCAGAACTACCAGACTCTGTTTGCCGGCACAGGTATACATTTTCAAAACACCGGCATAGACATAAGCAGAGACGATTTCCCTAAAGATTACTGTCTGTATGCCTTTGATTTAACACCAGACTTATCAGCCGGTTGCTTCAGTCACTGGAATCTCGTGTGACACGGCAGTGTAAGAATCGAAGTATGCTTCAACCATGCCTTGACGTCAACATTGAATTGTATTGTTTATGCAGAGTACGATAACGTTATAGAGATAGACTCCACGCGACAGGTTATTACGGACTTTAGTGCGTGAGCTGGACCGCAGCATCCACGCGGGCGCCAGCAGCGTCCACGGCGGTGATGGTGGTGGAAGTGGTATTTAAACCGCTCTCGAAAACACTGATGGCATCAGTCTTAGAAAACTCTAGCTATGGCCGTTATAGTAGATGTTCAAGCCCTCTTTGGTGCAGTAGGAGAATTTCTACCGAAAGAAATAGCTGTAATGTCAACGGATAACGATTACTATGGACATTGGCTTGTTGAACCACCATACGACTTTGGTGAACTACCGAAACGCGTGCGGACAAGCAACAATAATCTAACGTGCTATCATTACAGCTTGGAATGGATCGACGGCGATACACCGTTGAGAAAAGTTTACGCTAACCTGCGAGCTGTGTGTAGGAATATTTTACGCATTTACATGCGCGGGGTACAGAAAGCTGAGCTTTTACGTGATGTGCTGGGACGCGAAATTATTAATCTCGAGGAGTTTGAAGGCCCGTCGTTCAAAAACATGCCTGTCAATAATACGTTTTGTGTTCATCACGGTATGTTAAAAGAAGATCGAGCAATCTGTGCCTTAAACAACGTGGCTAAAATACGTTCGTGGCTTAACTTTCGTGATCTCAACTGTGTTAGCCCGATTTATTCTCAACCGCTCGCCACGTCAACGCCTATCAAAAAGAAGCCGGCAGAGTCATCAACGACTACGAACAACGCATCACCGAATAAAGAAAATGGAACAAGGAGGCATTCGCGCAATATACAAATAAGCAAAGTGTATATATTGGATGACATTACACCGCCATACAGCAGTCCAGAGACAAGTCTTAACGGAGGAACTGAGCCTGCTAACGACGAAATTGTCGCTCTTTTCCGAACTAGGGATCAGACACTACCCCGCCCGCCAAGAAATCTACTACAGCGCCAGCCTACACCCCCACCACGGCGTCGCAACAAGCTACAGCGCCGACGCCAATCACTGACCAGGCAGAATCATGAACAGTCTACAGCTGCTGGAGACTCTACAACAAATATCGGCTCAGACCAAAGGTGTCTTCCCAGCCGACCGCATACCGAGACACTGGTCTAGACCTGCAGCGCTAGTTTTAAATACCGATGAGCACCATCAACCAGGCAAACATTGGGTTGCCACATACGTTGATAAGAATGGACACGGCAACTTTTTCGATAGTTATGGATTGCCCCCACTCATCAAACAACACCATAACCGTCTACGCAGAAACTCTCGAACCTATGAGTGGAATACAACACCGCTACAGTCTATCAAATCTAAAGTGTGCGGCGAGTACTGCCTTATGTTTCTTGATTATATGTCTCGGGGTTATACTTTGGCTGATTTTTGCAATAATTTTTCATCAGATAAGATGAAAAATGATCGTGTTGTTGCACGATATTACAAACGAATGAAATATGTTAACCAGAAAAAGAAATATGCAAGAAAAAACAAATACGGTAGTATTAAAGGCGACGGATGTTATAGAAATAAGAAACAATGTATTGTAACGTGGTAAAAATTGAGCTCCTCCCAGCTTAATAAAAAGCTCCTCGCGGCGCGACAACTCCCGGCAGGTCCACAGAGTTCGATAGGTATTTAGGTATAATTTTTAATTCCTTTTGTTTTATTTTTTTTTATTTGTGTACTGAGTGGCGAATTTCCCGAGACGAGAGAGAGTCCAAGGCGTCGAGATTTTGGAAAGCCAAGAGAATTGGGAGGTCACGAGGTGTTTTTCTTCATCACTAACACGATCCAACATTCCCGAGGTTACCCCACTGAGGAATAGAATAGCCGTCTGGCTGAGAACAACGTCGCTGCATCGTCCCTGCACCACATCGTGTCGTCTGGAAACGCTCTACACCTTCCCGCTGCGCTGCGCTGCGAGATTTTAATTAGGATTTCGCGCGCCAGAAGCGCCAATATATTTGCGTACGTTAATAGGCGTTGCGTAGAGTCAGAGTTGGCCGCCTGAACTCTCGCCGCCTAAATTTCGGAAAAAGGGTAGGGATTAGAAGGCTCGTGTCTCGGTGCGCTTCCGATCTCGAGGCTGTTTCCCGAGGATTGTCGCGCTGGGAGGAGAGAGAGAAAGAAAGAGAGAGAGAAAGAGAGAAGAAGGATTCCCGTTGTTTGGGTGAGTTCTGCTGCTCAGTTTTTCTTTGTTAAAAATTCCTTTTTTTATGTATATTAAATTAAATTAACTTTATTCATTTATTTCGTACATCGTTATTTCGCGAGTGTTTAGCCACGACGACGATTTTTCTGTACGTGCAGGTTCGCGAGATTTTCTTTAGTTCGATGGTTGCAGAGTCCCGCGAGACTTGGTCGGAAATTTACGCCGGGTGACTAGATTTCCCGTTTATCTAACGAGTGTTAAGATTATTTCTGTGGATCGTGCCGCGAGTTTCCCCGGGTTTAGCCAATATCGTAGATTTAATTTAACGGGTTTCGGGAACGACCGAGTGGGTTTTTTTTTTGAGTGTGATCCGCGCTTATATTATTTTGTGTCGGTGAATTTAGTAGCCGGTTTTTTTTTCCCGTGGGAGAGCGTGAGTGTTTCTTTTTCTTTTTTTGTTGTTAATTCGATAAAAAAAAAGGGAAGATTATATTTAACTTCATTTGTGTGCGTCGTTCCCGTCGTACCGTCGTGCGTTAATTTAACGACGGGACTGAGCGTGTCGTTACGAAAGTGGATAAATTTCGACGTGCGCTAATTTCATATTTCGTTTATTTCTTTTCTTTTCTTTTGGGTTCGCGAATATTATCGTCAATAATTTCCCGTGAATTTGTGCGGATTGGTGGATTAGTTATGCCGCTTTGGGAAAACGAGAATTATTAGACTGATCGCGAATATAATTCTTATTTTATCTCATTTATTTTATCTATTAATTGAACAGTCCCGTCCGTCCGATTATTATTTATTTATTGATTGAGTGAGTGTTATAATTGTTTATATTGTTATATTTTTGTGTGTGATTGTGTGGTGAGAGCCGTCGCGTACGGTAGCTCGCATCGGCAGATCGAAGCCGAAACTTTGAACATTTTATGGGAAATTGAATCTTGTTTCTTTTTTTTTTGCTCTCGAAAACTAATAAATTGACTTGTGATTCCCGTATTTGAGAATCGATTTATAATTGTTCATTTGATCAAACTGCACGAGTACCCCTTTTCTGGATCCCGCCACTCTACATATCTTGACGGCTGCGGCTAGCCCGGCAAAAGCAGCTTGGTCCACAGGAGATCGAGGATTCTTCCCGGCGCGAAAGCGCCTGGCGCCCTTATAAAATAAAAGGGAAGAGTTCTCAGGACTTTAGCTTGTGGTGTTATCGGGACTTGGAAATTCACACTACAGTATACAAACTTGTACTGCTCGATTTGGATGTCATTTATAAATATGAATAAATTGTAATTTCTTGTATTTTCTTAGTGTTGTCATTCGAAACCCTCTCTCCACCGACTCAAAATCTTCCCACTCAAGATATATAGTATATACATAGAACTTGGCTTGCGGTTGGTCAGTCGTAAAGAAACTCTGTTAACGAAATCATCTCTCTCTCTCTCTCTCTCTCACCACCATGAGTAAAATGGGCTGTATCCTCCTGATTGACTGCTCTACTGACCCTCGGAAGCTAACCAGAGATGAGCTCGAGTATATTCCGAAGCCTCTACTACTCAAACACTGGGCCACATACATACCCATTTTGTGGGACAATCTACCTGAACATCTGAAAGCTGACCGCGAGGTAGCTTCGTATTTACTGTGCTACCTACACTACAATAGGTCAAATATGAGAACCCACATCGATGGACCTTCACCATCCCGCAAGAATTGTTCGGGTTGCCGCGTCGAATCGTCAAAGGAAAGAAAAATATTGTAATTGACTTGAAAATATTTAAGTAAGTGGACATAAATTTTACTAGTGTTATTTTTATTCCGATTAACGAAAACCTAAATATTATTTTGTTTTAAAGATCCATAACCGAGCTAACCGAGTGGGAGCTTCAAACGATTTCCAAGGAAATATTGTTGAAATACTGGGGGTCCTATGTTCATCTTATATGGGATAAACTGCCTCAACATCTCAAACTTGACCGTGAAGTCTCTACATACCTACCTTGCCATACACACCACAGTAAACCAAAACTAGACACACCTCTATACAAGAAACGTTAAATATCAGTGTATTACAATAGGTTAATAAATAAATAAACAAAAGTGTTAAAAACAAGAAAAACCAAATTTAAACAATTTTTCAAACTCCCGACTACCAGCGGCGTCTCTAAGGAAAAAAAAGTGGGTGGTGAGTGGTTGTCACGCCGACGTCATTGTGAGGTGACCATACGGAGTAGGGGCACGGCGACTACGGTATGCTAGCGATCTTTGTACCTCGCTGCGCATTTCGGAAAAGTCCCGAGTAGCGGCACGTCGGACGCTGGCGAGGCGGTGGCAGGCGGTGGCTGGGGGGCCCAACGGAGTGGGGGGGGGGGAGACAGGGCTACGGTATTTTAGCGATCTTTGTACCTCGCTACGGTTTCGGAAAAATCCCGACCGGTGGCGCGTCGTACACCGGTGAGTGGGAGGCCTAGGTAGTGGGGTGAGCCTCGGTGGGGTGAGAACACACGGCGCGCGCATCGGATCCCAGAGTAGGGGGTTACCACGTGACACATCTAGCACCCTTTGTGGGGGTATTGGAGGGTGGGAGGAAGTGGGGAGGATGAGGGCCAATGAGAATACCCGGGGGTTGAGGGAGAGGGTAAGTGGGGGACCAATGAGAGTGGGCCTCTAGGGAGGAGGGGTGGGAGGAGAGGGGGAACTTAGGCCACGCCCCGGTCTCGCGATCTTTATACTATTCTACTCCCGGGCTGCACTCAAGAAAGGATCTCGAGGCGCAATAACGATCACAGGGTTTTCACAAAGGTGAGAAATCATAAAACCATGAGGCGATATAAAACAAAAGAAATTGAAACGAAATAATAATGTTGCTCGGGAAAATAATGCTGTGATTTGGTGAGAATAATCAATAATAACAATGATAGAAAAAAAAATAAACGAAACAAAATTGGTAACTACGAATGATAAATAACGAAAATAATAATAATGGGGATGGAAATAACGCAATGGTTCGCCGCTGATGGTAAATGATAAAAACAATAATAATGATAATGGAGGTAACGCCATGGTTCGCCGCGGATAGTAAAGGGTAAAATAAGTTAGTAATGATCAAAAAATGTAATTTTACGGATAGTAATGATCATAAAAGGAACGCAAATACGATTGATCGCATATTAGAAAGCATCATATAGAGAGCAAATTAAGTGTACGCAAAATAATCGAATAGTAGAGAACATAGTGTAGAGAGCAATTAAGTATACGCCAAATATATCGAGTGGTAGAGAGCAGAGTGTAGAGAGCAATTACATTTACGCCAAATATATCGAGTGGTAGAGAGCATAGTGTAGAGAGCAATTAACTTTACGCAAAATATATCGAGTGGTAGAGAGCATAGTGTAGAGAGCAATTAAATTTGCGCAAAATATATCGAGGTAGAGAGCATCGTGTAGAGAGCAATTAAATTCACGCAAAATATATCGAGCGGTAGAGAGCATAGTGTAGAGAGCGATTAAATTTACGCAAAATAATCGAGGTAGAGAGCATAGTATAGAGAGCAATTAAATTCACGCAAAATATACCGAGCGGTAGAGAGCATAGTGTAGAGAGCGATTAAATTTACGCAAAATAATCGAGTATTTAGAGAGCTAGAGAGTATAACATCCTATTGTACGTCGAATTGCAAAGCGAACAAGGGGTAGAGGTAAGAAAAACGGACAAAATTGGGCGAGAGAGTTTCGCACGATTCCGGGAATTGTTCGCTCACGGTGTAAACATCGAGACGGACCCGGTATGACCTTCCGCGCGAAGCACGCCAGCAGGCCAGCGAGCAATATATTAATGAAATTTAACGACGATGAATGATATTAGAAATCACGCAAGACCAAATAATATTTTAGGAAATGAATATTCGAAAATGTAACTTATAATTAATCAGCAAGTGATTTCTATCAAATTATGAACTCAGTGATACAAAAACTCAGAATTTATCAGAATATTAAACTGCCGTTAGTCGTCTACAAACAATATTAATCCTAATCAGATGAATCTCAAAATGAAACAAAACTTTAATCGACGACTTACGCAAAAATGTTGTAATTTAAATGAAATAAATAATCGGAAAATTAAACGACCACTTACTGACGGGAGATTCACGGTTTTTCGAGTACTCGAGCATTCGAAACCAAAAATTATTTAAAAAAAACAAACTCAAAACTGATTACTCATACTCAAAACTAAAATATAAAATTCAAATAAATAATTAAATAATCGAAACGGAGTACTTTACCAACCGGTGGATTTCTCGTCGAACAGAATAAACGTGGGGGCTGGGTCTCACCGGCGTCCTGCACAGCTGCTGCGGCGTGGTTCTCCCCGAGGGTTGAGGCGGCGCACACACGATCACGGTCCACGCGGAAGTGATTTTCGCGAGGTGTCGCGTGGCATCGATCGATGAATCTCCCCACTCCGCCCGCTCGCCGGGAGCCTCGCGCGCACACGCTCCATCCTTCCGCGCTCTTCGATCCCTCGATCCTCGCTGAACTTCGTCGGTCTTGGTGGGGGGGTACTCGCAGCGGCGTGGCGCGAAATTCGTAGCCGCGCTTCTTCCTTTTTGCTTGAATCTGGATTTCTCCGTCGAGGTATTGAGGTGGCATACATTGTGATGTATTTTACTCGCGTCGGTCGTCTAACCCCAGCCTCTTTGATGCAGTAAAATTAGTTGATGGAGCCCTAATATCTTCCCCTCGGATCCGGTGGCCACTCGGGTCGGGTGCGGAGTCCCTCACGCCGGAAACCGTGGCCTCGGTGCATCAGCGGTATTGGACTCACAACTGTTGAGTGCAACGCTGCAATTAAACCCGCCTTTGCCGCTTCTAAATCCTTGCTTCTCGGGGCGCCGGGGTGGCCGGACTGTGTAAGATAGTGAGTTTATATTTAAAGATCGCGCCAAGTTAATGGGCGACGCGAGAGCCCCGAAAGCTAGGCTCCGAAAATTAAACGGTAAATAGAGTGGGGACAAACGGAGCACTTGCTCCATTATGACGAGGACTCTTCCTCTTTCTCTCTGGGGACGTCGTGCGGGATACTTGTAAATGTGCTACTGTCACCCGGATATTCGTGGAAACGAGGCATTCCTCATGATTTTCATCATCATCAAAGTGATCCGTGTCTTTTTCCGTGGATTTACATTCAACTCTGCATATGCACATACGGATGTCAGCGAGCCCTAGAGATATAAGAAAGAGCCAACGAGGAAGCCAATCGAGAATAATTTGACATAGATGAGTACTCATTTAACAAAATATAATAATAATATTTCTGACGAATATCGTAGCGAATAGATGTGTATAAAAAGACAAAAAAAAAAAGAAAGAAAGCTTGTAAGTGTGAACGAATGATAAGTGTGTTATATTATTTCAATTAATCCGATTTTTTTTTCTTGTTTGTTTTGTATGGAATCGTGTAATATATATATATTTATATATATATATATATACATAAATATAAAAAATATTACATTTGGCGCCCAACTACGGGGCACGATGCAGGGGCTGAATTTCATAAATTTGGTAACTGACATCGTGGACTCAAAAATTATTATTATTAGTCGATATATTTGGCTGTCTAAATTAGTTGCGAATGTTTTTCTTTTTTTTCTTTTCTTTCTTCTCTAGTTTTTTTTTTTTTTTGTATCGATTTCATGAAATAAGTGTATGGCAGATGGTGCGAGTCGAATATACGTGACTAAATCGGGAAGAAACTCGAAACAAAGATTTACTTTTCATAAATCCGCAGGAAAAAAGAAAATAGACATGCCGTTATTGCGCGACAACGATGACGAGGCCCCGAGATTGCGGGATATCGAGAACGAAAGAGCGAATTTGAATAGACAACGAGCCGAGCTAGAGCAATTGCGTCGTGACCTCGAAGCCCAACGGGCAGCTTTACATCAACAACAACAAGGTGCGGCGAATAATGTGCCAATCGAAGTCGTTCCACAACAACAAGGGGCAACTACCGAGGAGATTGCGACGATTATCAGTAATGTACAAACATTTCATATAGATACTAAAATGCCCAAATTTCGCGAGGAGTCAGAAATGAATCCCGTTCAATTCTTAGAGGAGATGGAAAGATTTTTTAAAACCAAAAATATTAAAGAAGATCGAAAAATGTTGATTGTCGAGAACGCCTTAGAGGGAAAGGCTGGTTTATGGATCGAATTGCAGGGGGATTTCGTGAATTATAATGATTTTAAAGAAAGATTTCTGGCAGAATTTTATTCAGTACCAGTGCGAGTGCAGTACAAAAATCAATGGAGTGAGCGAAAATATAACGCATATAAAGAGTCATTACAAACGTATTATTACCGACAATTAAAAGATTCTAAATATTTTATTCCGGCGCTCACGCAATATGAGATAAATTACAATATTATTCAACAGTATCCCGTGTGGGTGAGGGATGCATTAGCTACAGTAAATTTCAATGATGACAAGGTTATTGGTCAAACTCTCGCGAGTCTCGATGGAACGCGTAGATTCCGCGAAAAAGAGAACGAAAATAAATCTGGTGGAAATTATACAAATTCGCGACATCGCGTGCAAGACCTCAGGCAAATAAATTTGAGGGGACAAAATAATCGCAACGGAGATTATTACGAACGAGATCGGTATGACTCGGGGCGCGAAAGAAATTATAATTATTCGAGAAAAGAGGATAGATTTCCGCGAAACGAGGAGCGTTATTGGCGCAGCGAGAACCGTTATTCGCGAAATAGAGATCAATACCCATATGAAAACCGACAGAATTTCAATCAAAGAAGGAACGATCATTACAATTACCCAGCATCTGGTTTACCCGATACACGAGTTCCGCCACCGTCTCTTCCAAATAATTCACAACGCGTTGGTCCCAGTAATAATTCAAATGATAATAACCCAACAAATCGACAGCCTTTAAACTAATATGCGGTGCGTTGTTTAATGGTCCGCCGACGCGCCGACAGGATTTTGATTTTGTAGAGGATTTAAGTGTGGGAATTGAAGGAACTAAGGATCATGAAAATAAAAAATGTCTATCTAATCTGGGTACTTGCCCACATATAAAAGTAAAAATAATGGAAAAACAAATAACGGTTTTAATGGATTCTGGTAGTCAGGTAACAGCTATGTCCGAAGATTTGTATAAGGAATTAACATCGAAAAAATCGTTGAGCACGATGCCGGTGTCGAATTTATTTGTTACAACCGCGATAGGAAAAAGAACCACAACAATAAAATATCAGGCGTTTTTGGAAGTTGAAATTGAAAAAACAACGTATAGTTACCCTTTCCTAGTAGTACCATTTCTTACGTCCGCATTAATATTAAGCAACGATTGGATGTCGAGAAATGAAGTCATTTTAAATTATAAAAATCATACGATCGAGGTAGCAGGGAAACTTCTCTCGGATTCAGCGATAATGTTCGAACGGAGCTCTTCAGAAACGTTATTTTGTTCGCAGCAAGGTTCAAAAACGTATGTCTTTGTCATTGACCTTCACACACATGAGAATAAAGAAGGCCAACGAATAGATTCCCGCGATGTTGAAATCAACGACGCGTCAGGATCTAGGGGGAAAGAAAATCTTGAAATTACAGAATTGGGTAATGAGGACAAAAAAATATCTAAAAAAATGTCAATCAAAAGTACAAATTATATTGATGAAATTGGTTTAAACGAATCCAGCGGCAAAGAAATCAAAGAAAAAATTCAAGATAAAATAAAAATGAACGAAGCGAACAATGATGAATTTTCTGGAGACCTCCCAGCGGTCGCGTCTCTACTAACGTTACTCAATGAATCAGAGAGAAAAATTTTCAGTGATTTGCTGCAATATTTCCGATTATTATTCTCGAATAAACCGGGCTGTTCAAAAGGCTATGAACACCAAATCAGATTAATTGTGAGTAAACCAAGTGTCAGGCACACATATCCAATCCCATATCATTTGCGAGAAGCGACGGCCAATGCGATAGAAAAAATGGTAGAAACCGGAGTAATCGAAAGGGCAATAAGTCAATATTGCAACCCATTACGCATAGTTGTAAAGGACGATCATTCAGTTCGAATTTGTCTAGACGCCAGATTTATTAATAAAATCATCGAGGATGATCACGAGTCGCCACCGTTAATTAATGAGTTGCTACAAAAATTCCATGGTTCGAAGTGGTTTTCAAAGTTAGATTTGACTCAAGGTTATTGGCAAGTGCCACTCCACAAAGACTCAAGACAATATACGGGATTTCTATTTAATTCCAAGATGTATCAATTTTGTCGAATACCATTCGGTCTTAAGACCGCGGGAAGCGGCTTTATACGAGCACTTAGTTTCGCGCTTCAGGATGAATTCGAAGCAAATGTCTCGTGTTATATCGATGATATTTTGATCGGTACAGAGAATTACGAACAACATATAAAAGTTTTAAGAGGGATTTTCGAACGATTGAGCGAATATAACTTCACTTTAAAGCTGTCAAAGTGCAAATGTTTCCAAGAAAACGTCTCATTTCTCGGATTTATAGTCTCTCGAACGGGAATCACGCCTGAGCCGAAAAATCTAGATACCATCCTTAAATTCGAACCACCACAAAATAAAAAGCAACTGCAGCAGTTTATTGGGGTGTGCAATTATTATAGACAATTTAACGTAAGGCATAGCCAGTCTATTAGTCAATTAAGAGATTTATTAACTAAAGAACGAGTTTGGGAGTGGACACAAAAACACGCCGAGGCATTCGAGACCCTGAAACAAGATTTTCGCAACTGTGTTACGCTGAAACATATAATACCAAACATAGAATTCCGAGTCCAGACAGACGCGAGCGACAGAGGGCTTAGTGGCATTTTATATCAGTTAAATTCCGAAGGTGATCATAACGTTGTGGATATTGTCAGTCGATGCTTGACGCGTGCTGAGGTGAATTATACCACGACTGAAAAAGAACTTCTGGCCGTGGTATACTCAGTCACAAAATTCAGAGTTCACCTGATTGGGAGACGTTTTACAATAATAACAGATCACCAGTGCTTAACATTTTTGGACACGACGAATTTTCTTAATGGGAGAATTATTAGATGGTCGCTATTACTCCAACAATATTATTTTCGAATCACGTATTGCCGAGGAATAGATAATATCGTCGCAGATTTCTTTAGCCGTCATCCGGAGGGAAAATTTTTCGAAGAAAATACCGAGAGAATCATAATCTCGTCGCTGCATCAATGTTTTTTACCAACGATAAGTAATAATGAAGATACGGCATTGCTCACAATTGCATTATTAAGCGTCGATACTAATTTAGTGCGGATCTTCAAGAAATTGGGAGAAATCCAACGATCTGATTCAAAACTCGTGGAGAAGATTGATTCATGCAACGAAAATTCAAAAGATCTGTATTTTCAAATATATGACAATATTTTATTTCACAGAGAAAAAGAGGGTAAAGATTGGAGAATAGTAATTCCGGAAAAACTTCAGAGAACATTAATCGAAACAATACACGAGAAATTAGGACATCCCGGCGTCTTTAAGACCTTAAATCACCTGATAAAATTTTATTATTGGAAAGGTATGGCAAGCCAAGTGAAAAAATATGTTTTGTGCTGTGATTTATGTCAGAGGGTGAAAAATCTTACACTAAGCATGGAGGGAGAGCATAATTTTATATCCGCGGAGGGACCTAACGAACTTGTGACAGTGGATTTTTATGGCCCGCTTCCAATAGGAAGAGGCGGAGCTCAATATATTTTTGTAATGCTTGATGCATTTTCAAAATACGTGAGCTTATATGTCATGAAAAAGGCAACGGTACGAATGACGTTAAAGAGGATTTTCACCGATTTTATTCCCAAGTTTGGTAAATCAACGCGTATTCTCTCTGACCACGGCTCTCAATTTACTTCCAAATCGTGGAAACTCGAATTAGAGAAAGAAGGAATAAAAGTTTTGTACAGCTCGATCAGGCATCCACAATCAAACCCCACCGAACGGGTAATGCGCGAATTAGGACGATTGTTCAGGACACTCTGTGTAAATAAACACACGAAATGGCCTGAATTCGTGCCAAATATTGAAAAGATATTGAACATCACAGTTCATCAAAGTACAAAATTATCCCCCCAAGAATTACATTTCGGGAAACCAGTACAAGAAGAATTACACAAAATCATTAAATTTCCTTTAAAGCTGCCTCCGACACATCAATATTTAATTACATTCGCTAAAGAGAATCTGAAAAAGAGCTTTGAAAGCCGTCTAAAAAACCAAAAATCAGTCTCAAAAATTATATTAAACGTAGGAGACGCCGTTCTTCTGCGTGTCAGACATCTATCGAACGCACTTGATAAAGTAATTAAAAAATTCTTCCATCTTTTCGAGGGGCCGTACACGATTGTAAAAAAGATCGGCGAAAATGCGTTTGTCTTGGCCGACCCGAAAGAGTCGATGAAAGAAATCGGTACGTATAATCGACTCAATCTCCGAAAGTATTATGTCGAAACAAAATAATCAGTAAATAGAAAATGGTTGACTATTCAAATCCGGCTCTAAGGCAAAATAATGAATAAGAAATAAAAATAAAATAAAAGTAAATAATGTATATGAATAGGGGATGTGTTTGAATGAGAGAGCGGGATATGAATGGTTCATTGTAAAATATATATGACTTGTGTAAAAAAAAGTTTGTATATTTTCTGTCAAGCACAATTATTTCGCGCTATACAGAAAAAGGGGAAAATGTAAGATAGTGAGTTTATATTTAAAGATCGCGCCAAGTTAATGGGCGACGCGAGAGCCCCGAAAGCTAGGCTCCAAAAATTAAACGGTAAATAGAGTGGGGACAAACGGAGCACTTGCTCCATTACGACGAGGACTCTTCCTCTTTCTCTCTGGGGACGTCGTGCGGGATACTTGTAAATGTGCTACTGTCACCCGGATATTCGTGGAAACGAGGCATTCCTCATGATTTTCATCATCATCAAAGTGATCCGTGTTGGCCAGCGGATCATTATTTCTATCGAGTGAGGAAGTACGAGATTCTTTTTCCGTGGATTTACATTCAACTCTGCATATGCACATACGGATGTCAGCGAGCCCCAGAGATATAAGAAAGAGCCAACGAGGAAGCCAATCGAGAATAATTTGACATAGATGAGTACTCATTTAACAAAATATAATAATAATATTTCTGAAGAATATCGTAGCGAATAGATGTGTATAAAAAGACAAAAAAAAAAAAAGAAAGCTTGTAAGGGTGAACGAATGATAAGTGTGTTATATTATTTCAATTAATCCGATTTTTTTTTCTTGTTTGTTTTGTATGGAATCGTGTAATATATATATATTTATATATATATATATATACATAAATATAAAAAATATTACAACTGCGACATCTTGGACTCCATAGGATGGTCCAGCTCCAGGCTGGTAAGTCGTAGGGAGGCGGGGGACTCAATAATATTTTGGCTGCTTTCCTGCGCGCTCCCTGGGCATTCAAAACCCACGGACAACGTTGTTTGGTGTCCGCCTGCGGTGCTGATTACTCAGCCCTTATTTCTCCCAAGGCTGGGTTGTCGAGCCAATTACTCAAAAAAATATCATAATCTCAAAAAAAAAGGTAGCTTGACTTCTCTAGTGGTTAGAGGATTTGAGACAGTCAGTAGTCGAAGCGGTGGCGAAGTCGATAGTGAGCGCGTGGCGTTTGGCACCGGTTTGGGGTTGGAGCAGAGTACTTTCCCACGTTGGATGTTCTAGTTGTGGTGAGACCCGATAATAGGGGTAACAAAACGGTCGGAACGCATAACGGAATTTTCTAACTTTTACAAAATCATTGGTCGACGAGTAATAAGAACAGAGCCGATAATAAAAGAGAGCCGTTGGTAAAAGAGAGCTGATCAATAAAAGAGAGCTGGCAAATTAAAGAGAGCTGGTAATTAAAAGAGAGCTGATAGATTAAAGAGAACTGGTAATTAAAAGAGAACTGATAGATTAAAGAGAACTGATAGATTAAAGAGAGCTGATAGAATAAAGAGAGCTGATAACAAAAAAAGAGAGCTGATAGATTAAAGAGAGCTGATAACAAAAAAAGAGAGCTGATAGATTAAAGAGAGCTGATAACAAAAAAGAGAGCTGATAGATTAAAGAGAGCTGATAACAAAAGAGAGAGCTAATAAAGAGAGCTGCTATGCCAGCGTCCGCAGGTGATTGTGCACCGCCCAAGTGTCGTTAATCCGACACTCCTCGCCGTTTAGCCTTCGCGCAGGTGGCGTGACCAAAAATCACGTCACAGCATATACAGCATCACGAACGCGCGACGCGAAAAATTCGACTTTAAAATCGAGAGATTCAGAGGCCTTAAAAGCCGACCAGTCCTGTGCTGACAATAACGCAGCGAGAGCATGAACGTCTACGGCTTGGATATTGCGATATTCGAAAGAGCGAGACTGCCGTCGGGGAAGAAAGAAATGAAGGCGCACTTCGATCAAACCATGATGCGATAAGAACGGCACAACCGATTGAGAGCTACCAAGGACGTCGGCCATATCACTCACTGCGCAAATATCGAGCCAGGTGTGCGCTGCCCCAGAGTGATGAGTGGCCTGGAAGGGGATAAGCGCAAGACCATGTTCGTGGAGGAAATTTCTAAGATGACGCGCATCAAGCGAGGATCCAGATAGATCGACATTGAAATCGCCGAAAATTATCGTGTGAGAATAGAACGGCAAGAGAGAGGAAAAATCCTCCTCGAACAGGCTTAATTGGCAAAGATGAGGCGCGCGGTAAACGACAGAATACAGAATTTTTACAAACGATGGTAGACGCACTTCACAAATAAGATACTCCGGCCTCGCACAATACGGCTGCCGAGAGGAGCGCACGATAGAGAAAGATCGAGACAGAGGAGTGGAAGTAGATCGCTACCACACCCCCTCTCTTTCCAATACGGTCATTGCGAGCGAGGGCATAAGTATCTAGCGCAACTAGATCGTTCGGAATTTCATTTTTAAGCCACGTTTCAGACATCGCAATTATATGGTAGAAATTAATATAGAAATAGTCCCGGAATTCATCAATGTGAGCTAGCAAAGATTGAGCTTTAACATGGCAAATACGCAGATTCAGCAGTGCACCAGATCGCTCAACTAGTGTCGGCGAGGTCGTTACAGCCAGCGGCCGATTCGGCGTTAACCGTTGTCGGATGGTAGGCGAAACGAAACCGCGCATCGTCCGCGTCGAAGTGAGCGAGGAGGGGAGAATCCTTGGTAGCATGTTGCGTCAGAATGCGGCCGCGATGAGGCACAGCGCCATTACCACGAGACTCCGAGATCGAGGCAGGGGCGGGGACGAGCAGAGAAGGAAGCGGCAGCGAGCCTGCTTGCGATGCCATGTCAGAACTCAGCTGTGCCGAAGTAGGAGTGGTGGTAGCGACGGTAGTAGTGGGAATATGCCGAGCTGTATCCCTAACGCTACGGCGATCGGCAACGATGACAGACGCTTCACCGCGCATCACAATGCGCAGCCCGCCCTCCCCCGCAGCAATGCGAGCTAAGAGTTCGGTACGAAGCCTACGATAAGCTGTATCCTGAGCCGGTGTCCTATCGGAGTGGATGACCACCCCTGCAAACTCTGCACTCTGCCGAAGAAGACGCGAGGCATGAAAAGCAGCAAAAATTGTCTCAGGCGAGGGAACCATAACCTTGACAGGTCGCGGACGTTGGAGAGCAGCCCCAGGTGTTGCAGCGGTACCGAGCCGTGACGAAATGGCATCATGTGGGGGGATCGCGGGGCAGACGATTTCCAAGAGACGACGAACACCAGCTTTGTCCAATGTAGCAGAAGATCCTTCTAGCAGCCCGAAAATCAAAAAATTACATTTACGTTTCCCCCGCTCCAAAAGCTCGGAGGCAACTGAGTCAATGTCAACTGGAGCATTAGCAGTTGGAGCCGGAGGAGCGGGAGCACGTGCAGCAAGACCCGTAGCAAGGTCAGCGGCAACGGTATCAATGCGCGAGGACAGAGTGGAGACGTAGGCATCAACTTTATCATTTATCGCGAGCTGCTGTTGACGAAGATCGTTGATAGCTGTTTCTGAAGATGTGAGACGAGTCAGTACGTCATCAACTTTACCCACAAGAGCTGAAATGAGGGCGTCTTCGCCCCAATACTCCCCTCCATTCGATGCATTCCAGCTTCAAAACTTTTTACATCAAGTATAGAGCGGGTGGAGGACGTAGCACCCAGCGGAGGGTAGCCCGAAACACGCGAGTCACCGGCACGTGGAGTGATGGACAAGTCATCAGCGCGCGGAGAGAGGCACGAGTCACCAGCACGCGAAGAAACACTTGGGTCAACGACTCGCCCCGTATGGAAATAAATAGAGGTGAAATATACGCCGAAAATAGATAGAAAAATTATAAAATTTATAACTTGCATATATCCAGAATGGATATATGCCATATATGAAAAATATATGTCCAATATGCGACATTTTGGCGCATTTCCTATATAGGTCATATATGTAAGTTGTATGTGTTATATATGCAAATCATATAAGTTACATATATTCTCTGTATATCTTAAAGTATACAAAACATATATAATGGATATATCGCGTTTATACTTCAGGATATATCTATTATATATGGAAATCAAATTTAAAAAACCAATAATTATAAAATAATTAATTGCGCTAATTGAATTCGGTTTACTTTGGACTTCCAGTTGAACATTCGGAGTTATTTTGTTAATTAGTACATATTAGTCGCTGGAAACTTTTTTGCCGTGGATGGGAATCGAACCTGGATCATCTGGGTGTCTGTTGGGTGGCGTAGCCCACTCGGCCATTCACATCTTGAAAGTCTGATATTTTCATTGTCTATTTGAAGTATATTTAAAGTAAAAAGACGTCAAGACTACATTCATTTATATGATTGAGACCGAAATATTTAAAATGCAAACACCGTGGGCCGGTCATCCTCAAGGATCATAAATGTAATGACCCTTGAGGGATATTGATCAATTCGTCGAGGGGCGGTTACTCATCCAAGTCGTCATACGTAAATATATAGCACAGATGTTTAAAATATACTTTGTAGCCAAGCTAGATATGTGGGTCATACATACATTATACATTCGACATACAATGCATAGTATACATAAATTATATATTTCCTATTTTTGAAATATATTTTGCAGTCCAGCAATATATATTTTACATATGTGTTTCATATATTCACGAAATATTTGCATAACACATACGAATTATAGAAGATTTGATTGTTACATATATTTTACAGTTAGACGACATACATTGAACATATATGTACTAAACATTCATGACATATATGCGAGATATATAATAATTATACAACATTTTGGCGACATATATGCCACCCATATAAAATATATGTTGCATATATTTTTGGCATATATTCCACATACATATATTTCCATGCGGGTCTTCTCTCTTTGGTGACCGTCTCGTTCATGTTAGTCCATTTCGATTTGCCCATGATATTCTCCTCCTGCAGCGGATTTTGAATTTCCGAAAAACGATTGATTCTCCTCCGATCCTCCATTCTTCTCCCCGTGATCAGGTGGTCGGCCGTCGTGGATTCCCATTCCAAAGAGGGGTTTATGGTTTCATTTCCCTCCTGGGATTTTTCACTGTCTTTCTTCTCTTCGAGAAGGACCTCCCGATACCTGTTTTATAGCTCGTCGGGCCCCTGCATTTCCTGAGCGAGACCTTCTTTATTTCCCCTCGATGCCATTATATATAAAAAAATTTTTTTAGAATCCACTCTTTACCAATACTCGTCTTTTATTTTCCTGTGCTCGAGTCCCCACAAGGGATGCCAAATGAAACGTTAGTTGTCTTATTTCATTATATTTATTCGGAACTCGAGCAGGCAAAATATCTGGTAAAAGTTAGTTAAATTAAAAAAATAAATGAATAATTGAAATCTGTACCGTTACGTCCGGGCATATTTATGACAATAAATATGTTGTACTAAATTTATATCCAGTAGCGAGAATCGCTAAATTTTTACTTTAGTCAGCAGTCTCACGCTGCTCTAAGAAAATAATTTCTCGCGTAGTAAATGCACCTCAAACTGAGGCACTGAGGCGCTGCTATCACCGCAGCATCAGCGGTCCCATGGTGATGAGCAGGACGTCGCGCACCTAACAGTGGCGCGATGCCCTGCATCTTAACATTTTGTATCAATCCGCGGTGCATTCGGCACCCCCTTGAAGTTGTTAACGAGTTAGTTCTACTCCAGGGGCCGAGCTCAATGGTCGACCCTTGAAACCTTTAAACAGTAAAGTTTAATTCGGGACCCGGCTCTGACCGAAATTCCCCTGAACCTGCTTTTGTATTCGCAAGCATTATATCGAGTATTATATCGAGCTTTCGTATTCGCGAGTATTCTCGTAACAGTCGTCAGCAACATTTATAAAATACATTAAAAAGTTCTATAAGTTGTGTTTCACTCGAAAGTTGAAAATATATTGTTTTTGTGTTTTTAATCGCAGTGTTGTGTTATTTATTTATCTAAATTAAATACATAAAATCACCAGTACACTCTTCCTATCCCTAAGCGGCGCAATCCGCTCGAAACTGGAACAATTGAGAACTTTTGTGCGTCCCGGACGTAACAGTACATAAATTTTGAATAGCGTTTTTGGTAGCCATAGACCTTACACATGAATTCCCGGGCCACTCGCAGGCAATTATAATCGTTTCCGCAATCTATATGTATATATATATTCTAACATAAATTTCTGATGATTTTTCATTATGTATTTTTTCGGGGCTACAGGACTCTACTTTTAATGATGGGGGGGGGGGGGGGTCATGGTTGAGAACTCGGCTTTTCAACTTATCTCGGCCTCGCTCGTTATCGGTGTGCTGGATGGTGCTGCTCTCTCGGCTTCTCGCTGGTGCAAATCACCAGCCGGGAACGTTAAGAATCTGACCGGCTAGTTTACCGCTCGATCACCGCTCGATGCTCAACTTGAGTCTGAGTTGAAGATGGCGCCTCGGTCGACTCTCTCGCGTTTTACAGCTGACCCGCAGTTTCTCCCAGTGCAGTGTCAATGTTGTGTGATGCAGTGCTCGGCTGAATTTTAGCCCGCCATATTGGGTCCGCCATTTTGAATTTCCGAATTTTGATCTCTAATTTGTCATCAGTGACCAGAAAACCCTCTGGTGTTTGCCATGTTTCATTGAAATCGGAATACTTTTTTCCCCGGGTTTTAGGGATACACAGCGAAATTTTTCTTGCCGCTGAAGGGGTTGATCTGTAGTAAAGAGATTACGTTTCCTAGTTGTTCGAAAGCTGTATGCTATTTTGTTGCTATAGTTCTCATTGGTAACCTCTTGGTACTGTAAAAAAAAATAGACGATGCATACATTCTCGCGATCACACTTGCTTTCCCGTTGTCAGATATAAACGGAAATACAGGCGTGAAGTGCTGACGTCATGAAACAGAAGAAAATTTACGTACACTTTTCACGGAATAAATAAAATAATACGAAGTTGCTACCATGACTAAATTGTTTCACATAATATAAAAATTCCAAAATTTTGTTTAAAACAGTAACTTTTAGTTTTTCTTTCAGAGTTATCGGAAAAATACCTTTAAAATGTATCCTCCCATAAGAATCGATACTTTCTTCGGTATATGTATCGTAGCGGTATTTCTCCGTTAACATTAAATTATTTATCTAGAGGATCCAGAATTCGAAACTCGAGCAGGAAATAGATTAATTGAAGGTGGTTTTAATAGGTAAAAATAGTGTTTATTCCATTTCTCAAAATATTCAAATGAAAAAAATTATTGTTGTTTGTTTTCCCGTCTATAAAATGTAATATAATCGTTTGATCCCCTAGCAAGTGCGAACTCTACTGTATCCTCTAACTAATCCGACGCTCTCGTACTATGTTGATCCTACTTCTGTCTCTTACATAAACTATTCTAATTAAAACTTTATAAATATTGACACAAAACTTAATGTAGATTTTTCATTTTCTTCCTCCGCTTCGTAAAATACAATTATATTGATTATTGATCAAGCTCACTTCACCATCAAAACATGATCAGTATGTCGGATTATATCTATCAATTAGTGTCGCAGGACGGTAATACAGTTCCCACTGTTCTTGTTTGTGAAATCGGCGGAAGAAGAGAGCCTTCAAGCGCCTAACCGCTGTTCGTGCTACTATTTCGCCTTGCTATAGCTCTATGAGCTCCTTCTGCGGGGCGCTCCGCTTCCCCCTTATCTACGATTCATGTCACGTAGGTCCTCGCTAGCCCGCATGCTAGCTCTGCTGCCTACGTGATTTTTCGCAAATTTCGTTAATCTAACCGTTTGCTGTATCAACGGTTCCCCGCTTTACCTACGTGGAGGTTAAATTTATCTATATCGATATTCGGATCGATATATTTTCGCTTCATTATCTAAATAGTTATGTACCGTCCCAGTATACTGAAACAAATCGATAATTCTCTCAAGTAGAAATATTCGAATATTTGTACCCTCTAAACTATTCGTACTTTCAACAAGGTTTTCTTGATGAATTTTTAAGCGGATCGAAATTCCTAATCATTTGCTTTATTATCGATGCAAACATTCACATGAAAGCAATTGTTCATAAAGGATATGTTGCGTTCGGGATTGTCAAACATCTTTTATTGAGTAAATTGATTATTGATAAAAATCGAAGGTAACAATACCTTGAAAAGTGCTGACAATCCGGGGCGTTACGCAACCATCACTCGCCTCGCGCTTCAATGTGCGAACAATGCGAGCCGAGTGACCTGGTTAAAGCTGCAACTACGCAAGACTTGCAGCAAGACGTTAGTAAATATTAAAAGATGTAAACATTTTCAACGAATACTCCGTTTTGGGAGTAATGCGGGTTTTCGGAGGAGATATGAGCAGAGAGTCTCAACTTAGAATCATCGTCGGACGGTCAGGTCTCGTCGGGAGACCCGTACCTTGTAGAACTTGTATATTCTTTACCATTTTATTAAATAAATACTGTTCTTTTCTAAAGTTCTTGGGTTAAACCCTTTATTGGCGAACGATCCCAATACTTAAGATAAATATTGTACCCTCGTCCCACAAACGCGCGACGTGCGGCACAACAGATACAATAATTTTTATTGAATTTAAAATTCCTGAACGTGTTTCAATGCGGACAAGGAATTTAGGGATTCGTGTACTGGACCGGCGCGACCTGTGAGGATTTATAGAGGATTTTTAGAAGAAGCCTCAGTCGAAAGAATTACATTTGTTTCTCATAGTTTCGAGAACTTCCCGCGTAGAAAAAAGTAGTATGGGAAAGCATCTCTACTAGAGTATGGGATTTTGATGGGATATTGTACGGTGACCAGCATGAAATATGGTTTAGGAACGGTATGGGTTTTGGACCCACCCATATTCGCCCCATACGCTTTCATAGACTATTTTATAACTACTGCTGGTAAACTGTCAATGTCCACGAGGTCGACCCCATACGATCGGATATGAGCAATCTTAGCCTCTTTGCCAGCCTTCTTGCGCGAGTGCCGAAATTTCAGTGAACAAACCCATACTGTAGTGTAGACCCCTTCCCAGACTCGCTTTGAGCCATCGTACCCGACCTCTAAATGTGCACGAGGTCAACCCCATACGGTGGGATATGAGCAATTTTAGCCTCCTTGCCCGCCTACTTGCGCAAATACTAATTTTTTTTTTAAACAGTCCCATACTGTGCTCTAGACACGTTCCCACACTCGTTTTGATAGCTGAATAAAGTTACCCATGCATCGTTTCTTTTTTTTTAATGTCACTATATAACAATCAATTGTTGGTCCTTTGGTGTTGACTGGTGAATCCGCAGGTGCCTGCATCACAAAAAAACTATACGTATTAATTATAGAGGGAAGAGGGGCAGGAGGGTTACTGAATGATTCAATTGCTAACTACAAGTATACTTACGATAATCGTAACGCGTTGTACTATCACGATTGAGTATCGTTCACTTTCTATTATTTTCATTTTTTATTCATCCTGCTCATTGGACAGTTGCTGGGGTTTTTTTCTAATTGATTTCTTTTATCTTTCTATTCTATTAATTTTGATATGGACATCTACTTCTATTCAGATCGTAGTTGGACTATGGGTTGTAACTCGAAGAGAAAAATTTCTTCATTTCGGTTGCAAGCGTAAGCTGTATCAAGCGTTGAAAAAGTGTTGTCACTTAACAAACATGTAAAATTGCTCTGCCGCAGAAATGTTATATTTATTCGAAGAAAATAAGAAATAAGTAGATCAGTTCTGTAAAAAGAAAAAAAAATCATATAAAAAAAGGAAAAACGAAAAAAAGACAATTTTTTAATCAAATACGTAAAAAAAGCCAATAAAAAATGTTTAAATCAATAATGAACGTGTGAAGTAAAAAAAGGATATTAAAAAAGAAATTCAAATTGCTCTAACGTCAAAGCATTGGGCCATCCCATGAAAACAAAAATACACAAAATTCGGCGATCACTCAAAGATTTCGAGGCAACTTGTCCGATGAAAAAATCCGAAATCCATACATTAAAAAAAAATATTATTGTTCTTTTTTCCTTAAAATGTGGCCTGAAATTACATAATTAATTCTGAGTATATTTGTCCTATTGGCCATGAAAAAAAGCACATTTTCGTTTTTTAATGATTTCGATACGATTAATAGTTTCTGAGATATTACAGATTAAATGAAAAAATAAACAATTGGCATATTCCGGCCAAATATTTTTTTTTAATTTTGAAATTTGGTCCATCTATAGACAAAACTGAACCTCATATTCAGAGAATATTTGGGATTTTTTTTTTCGTGGCGAATTTACTGTGGAATGCCTCATATGTGTTTATTGAAAAATTTAAAACGTTCATTAGTCGCGAAAAGAATTTAAAAAAAAACTAACTGGACCTGGATATAAAAAAAAAATTAATAATTCTAACTGAAAGATAGATAATGCAATAATTTTAGAATTATAGATTAAAAAATAATTTTATATACTATATAAAATTAAATTAACATTAACTACAATAAAACCAATTGAAAAGTTGCTCAAGTTAGATTGCAAAAATGAAACATTTTTTCAGAATTTTTACAAAGTATTAACATGGTGGTCTCTGGAAACTGCGTGAAAAATGCAGTCATTTGTTCTGACTAAATTATAATTTCGTCTTGACTATCATTTGTGCTAATAGTGCTCATATGAGAATACAAAAATGATGCTTTAAATTTTTTCTTTCTCATCACATACGGAGTATGTAAAAGAGAAAATATTGCAATTTAAAAAAAAATCCGACTTCCAGATTTTGAAGGAAATAGTCGTTTTGAAGGTCCTGGATTCCAAAGAAAGCATTCATTCATTTCTGTCTGTCGGTATGTCTGTTTGTGTGTGGCAAGTTCTGTCCGAAAACACAAAAACTTTTATAAAAACTTGTGCACCGCAATGAAATATTATGTGTGACTGTTGATTATAGTAGCGACCACTGTATATAATAATTAGGTAGGCAGCGGCAATGAAATGGTCAATGATGTTTTAGTTTTTTCTTTTCGACGTTTCGACTCCTATCCGAGTCTTCATCAGGATGTTTTTATTTGAGCACTGTAACATTTTTTTATATAATTTTGAGTAACATTGTTTTTTTCTCCTTTTGTTCCCCCTCACTACTTATATGTAATATTATGTGAGCATAAATAATTTCGATAGTTAGTGTCTTTTCTTATGATGTTTTAGCCTTATTTTTATTTTAATCATTTATAATTATATAATTTTGTATCTCTGTAATTACTTTTAAATAAATAAACTGATTTTGTGTGGTTTTATCTTACTTCATTGTCTTTTTGATAATCTTATTGCTATATTTTTGTCATGTATGTTATTTTAAATTTGTTTCTTTTCCTATTGTACAAATTAAAAATTATCTTTTCTAATTAATTTTAATTAACTCACCGATAGTTTCTTCTCATTAAATATTGTTTCTTTGTTTCTACTATTTCTTTGTTAATTTCACTTGATTTAATTATGAATTGATGTTAGTGTTAATTTTGTGCGATTCTTTCACGTGGATTAATTCATAGGTTAACCACGTTGTCCACATCATATTTTTTCTTTTTCTGTTTTCAGACGCAAATTTCTTTGTGTAGAGATATTATATATTGTTGTAATAA